>CM073131.1:51192127-51229627 GCA_037039145.1 Fundulus diaphanus
GAGGAAAAGCGAAGCCCTCGCTGTGGGGGAGTGGCCTGAAGGATTCCCGGTTCTCCCTCAGAACCTTCTGTGGAAAAAAGATGGTTTTAAATACCTTGGGATTCATCTAGGTGATAAAACTATTGAACTGAAAAACTGGGAAAATCTAGAGCAAAAAATAAAAAATAAACTAGCAAAGTGGAAATGGTTACATTCTCAAATGTCATACAGAGGCAGAGTGTTGGTTTTAAATAATCTTGTTGCATCACAGCTGTGGCACAAGCTCTCTGTTTTAGATCCACCTCCTGCCTTTTAGTCAAATACAGTCAGAGATGGTTAAGTTTTTTTGGAACGCTTTGCATTGGGCGCCACAGTCTGTTTTGTTTTTACCCCGAGAGGAGGGGGGGGGGGCTTGTCCACCTGGCTAGTAGAACAGACACTTTTCACATACAGTTCATCCAGAAATACTTGTCAGGATTTCCTGACGTTATTTGGAGGGACGTGGCCAGTTGCATTTTCAGACGTGTGAATAAGTTGGGCTTGGATGCTGCTCTGTTTCTAACCGATTTTAGTCATTTAAGGTTAAAGGGGTTACCTGAGTTTTATCAGAGTATATTTAAGTCATGTGTTTTTTTTAAGTTAAAAAGATCACAAACGCCCGACTCTCTGCATTGGCTTTTAAAGAAACCTTTAATTTGTGGAGCGAGATTTGATGTCTGTGACACCAGAGTACCAGGCCTGATGGAAGCGCTGTGCCGATCTGGTACGACGACATTAAACCAACTGATCAAAGCATCTGGACCAGGTTTCTCCAACACCAACGCAGTGGCTTCTCTACTGGGGATCTGGTCTGAAAGGCTGGTGCAGAGATTCCTGGGACTGGTGAAGGAGAGAGTCACGGCCAAAGAGAGGTGTCTGTTTGCTGAAGGAGAACGTTCACCTGACTCGGCAGACCCATTCCCCGAAGTAGAGCTGGATCCTGGTTTGGTGGATGGGAAAAGTCCCTTTTAAGCAACAAAGACTCTAAGATTTTATGCAACATAACCTCAAAAGCCCCAGTGGAGAACTCTTTACAAACCTCCAATAAAAAATCAGACTGGTGATCTTCAGTGGAGGATTCTTCATGGTGCTATTGCAACAAACTTGTTTTTATCAATCATTAGTCTAGGAGTTTTAAATAAATGTCCTTTTTGCAGTTTGCCCGAGAGTGTTTTTCATGTTTTTATGGATTGTAAGAGATTAAGTTTTTATTTTAACCTATTGATGACTGTTTTTAGCCTTTTTGGTGTGGTTTTTACAAATTCTATTTTTATTCCTTACAGCAGAGCAAATAAGACAAAGTCCCAAATTTTTAATTTTCAGTTTCTGAGGCAAAAATGGCCATTTATTTATCTCGGCGAGACAGACTGCAGGATTGACCTCAGCTTGATGTCAATAGTTTGTGGAGGTGCAATGTAAAGGCAAGGCTGCGGCTAGGATTCTGCTTTTATGTGTCCAATGGAAATTTAGAAGACTTTGTGCTTTTTGGGGGGGTTAGGGGAATTCTGTGCACTGTCTGATAAAAAAGAATTAAAATATGGCAAGCACTTAATGTAAATATTTTTTAAACTGGAAGAAAACGTTTTTAATAGTGCATTGCTTACAACCAAGATGGTGGCACGAGTAGATCGTGAGGCTCACGGTCTCACCAGATTCTGCAATTTTGCGGTGGGGCGCGCGGAGGACTAAGAGCTAAGCTAAAGCTAACACCACACCGGCTCTCTTTACCCAGCATTTTCCTTGCCAATGTACGGTCGCTGCTGAACAAAATGGAGGAGATCCGACACAACATTACATGCAGCAAGACACTTTTGAACTGTAATGTCCTAATTTTCACGGAAACATGGTTAAACAGCGGAATACCGGACAATGCTATTGAGCTAGCGGGGCATTCCGGGCGGATAGAACATCAGATGGCTCCGGTAAGACCCGAGGTGGGGGACTGTGCATTTACATTAACAAAGCTTGGTGCACAAACTCTGCTATTGTTGAGAGACATTGCTCAGCTAACCCTGAGTTTCTGATGGTTAAATGCAGACCGTTCTATCTGCCACAGGAATTCACTTCCACTATTATCACTGCAGTCTACATTCCCCCTGACGCTGATGCTAAGTCTGCTATGAAAGAACTTCACGCAGCCATCAGTAAACAACAGACCATTCACTATGAAGCTGCGTTTATTGTCGCAGGTGATTTTAATCATTCAAATTTAAAGTCAGTGCTACCGAAATTTCACCAGCATGTTTCCTGCCAAACCAGAGGAAACAAAACTTTAGACCACGTTTACACAAATGTGGCTGGAGCTTATGTCCCGACACCCCTCCCCCACCTGGGTCAGTCAGATCACCTTTCTTTGTTCCTCACCCCAAATATGCACCTCTCATCAATCGTGTGAAGCCATCAGTGAAGAACATCAAGGTGTGGCCTGCAGGAGCAGATTCATCACTTCAGGAAAGGTTTCTACACACAGACTGGAGGATGTTTGCTTCTCAAGCCACCAGTGGCTCACACACAGACATTGACTGTTACACCTCCTCTGTACTGCATTATATTAATACCACTATTGACAACGTTACAACCCAGAAGCAGATCACCACATACCCAAATCAGAAGCCATGGATGAACGGGAAGGTGCGACTCCTATAGACCAGTTCACGCGTGACGTCAGCGCTACATCCAAGTCACGGTGGTTGGCAAAAACAGTACTGTTCTCGTCTACTACATGACAAAATGGGTGATTTAGAGCGTATTTTTAGTTAGTTTACTTTTGGAATCTAAACAATGCCTACCACTTGTTGTGCTCCCGGTTGCACACAGAGGCATTCCAAATCGTTGGATGTACGTTTCTGTCGTTTACCGAAGAAAAAAGAAAGAAATGGATAATTTCAATGAAAAGAGCGCAGGCAGACAATCCCAATGGACTGGGGGAGCCACCATAACACGACAGAATTTGCAGTCTACACTTCATCTCCGGTAAATACAACTTAATTCTGCTCTAGTCATTGTTCTACTTAAATAGCGGCGGAGGGGAGGTGGCGATCGCTAGACGGAGCCGGGAGAAGCGGAGTCGATGCGCTGCAGCAGCAGCGGCTCCATTACGCCCCCGTTCACACGGGCGCTAGTACTTCTGTGTTTACGCTGCAACGTCGCCGACACCCCCACCCATTTTAACAAGACAAAAACACCAAAATAATCCGTAGTGAACAATGTTTTTTTTAACCTACCGGGCGGGTCTTCCTCTTTGCTGAGGCGCGGTCTGTGTCCGACTCCGCGTTACACAAACATGTCTGAACATCCATTTTCTGACCCGCTTAATCCCTCATGGCGTCGCGGGGGCTGCTGGAGCCTATGTCCCGAAAATAATTGTAGCCGTCCAGTGGTTTCAGGGGCTTTCGTGCTCTCTCGTGTGTACTGGCCTGCGTGTTTATAAGGCAGCTGTATACGGAACACTTGGCCAGCATTTCACAGACTCGCTCCGTCCCTTCAGGCTTTTGCTGTGTGGATCTGACAACCTGATACCATCAACCATCAACTTACTCTTAAAACGATCTTGTGATACGTTATCTAAAGAAGAAAAATACGTGGAGAACTCGTCAGTTTCTCTGTTTGCGTCCGCCATTGTGTTCGTCTTTTGCCTACCAGTCCGGCGCGCATGCGCGAAAAACACGGATCAAAACAATAACAATGAACTGGTCTATTGAAGACATGCAACACCTTCAGATCAGGAGATGCACAAGCCTATAGCACAGCCAGAGCAAATCTGAAAAGGGGCATCAAAGAGGCCAAGTACTGCTACAAGCTTAAGATAGAGGGACACTTTTCCAACGCTGACCCCCAACGCATGTGGCAGGGAATTAAGGCCATCAGTGACTATAAACCCACTCACTCTACCTCTGCAGCCACTGGTGTCAACTTCCTGAACGAGCTGAATGACTTTTATGCCCGTTTTGAAAGAGACAACAGTGAAGCTGCCACCAAGCTCAAATCCTCAGCCGACCACCCGCCAATCACACTCTCCTCCACAAATGTCTGCAATGCACTGAGCAGGATCAGCACGCACAAGGCAGCTGGACCAGATAACATCCCTGGATGTGTGCTCAGGGCATGTGCGGAGCAGCTCGCTGGGGTTTTTAAAGACATTTTCAACCTGTGTCTTGCCCAAGCAGCTGTACCAACATGCTTCAAATGCACTTCCATTGTGCCAGTGCCAAAACACTCCAGCCCAAAGTGCCTTAACGACTACCGCCCTGTAGCACTCACACCAATCGTAATGAAGTGCTTTGAGAGGCTGGTCCTGGCACGCCTAAAAGACTCGCTACTAGCTCAGCATTCAACACTGTCATCCCGGCTAAGTTAATAGCCAAACTTCGACACCTGGGCATCAACACCTCCATGTGCAACTGGATTTTGGACTTTCTGACCAACAGACCCCAGAATGTCCGATCAGGCTCCAACTGCTCCACGTCCATCACACACAACACTGGTGTACCACAGGGCTGTGTGCTAAGCCCGTTTTTCTACTCCCTCTTCACCCACAACTGCAAGCCTGTGTGCACATCCAACTCCATCATCAAGTTTGCGGATGACACTACGGTGATTGGTCTCATCACCAACAACGATGAGACAGCCTACAGGGAGGAGATCAAGCACCTGGCTACATGGTGCACTGAAAATAATCTGCTCCTCAACACCACCAAAACGAAGGAGCTCATCGTGGACTTCAGAAAAGATTCAAGAGGCACGTACGACACCATCCACATCAATGGAATGGCTGTTAAGTGCGTCTCCAGTTTCAAGTTTCTGGGGATCCACATCTCAGCGGACATGTCCTGGTCAACCAACACCTCCTGCCTGGTCAAGAAGGCTCACCACAACTCTTCTTCCTGAGGACACTGAGGAAAAATCAGCTATCCTCGACTATCCTGGTGAACTTCTATCGCTGTGCAATAGAAAGCATCCTGACCAACTGTGCAACAGAGCGCAAGGCACTGCAGCGGGTGGTGAAAGCCGCCCAATAAATCTCTAGGAATCCACTACCCACCATTGAGCACATCCAGAAGAAACGCTGCCTACATCGAGCCCGTAGCATCCTTAAGGACTCATCCCACCCAGCCCACAGACTGTTTTCTCTCCTGCCCTCCGGCAGGCGCTTCAGGTGCCTCCGGACCAGAACCAGCAGACTAAAGAACAGCTTTTTCCCCAGAGCTGTCTCTTTATTGAACTCTAATCCTCACTGATAGACTCTCCTCTCCCTCCTCCCACCTACCTCCATTTTGTTATTCTGTTATTTACAAGACTGTAATGTTCACCTGCACTCCTGACTGTTTCTATTGTAACAACTATTTACATGCATCTTGCACTACTAACTGACTGAATATTGAGTTGCACTGCTGACTGTTTATTCACAGTACCAATTGTTTACATATACATTTGCAATACCGTACTTTAACTGTAAAACTGCAATTACCTTCCACTGCACTTTAATTTAAATAGCTTCTGTCCAAACTTTATTTATTCATTTTATAGTAATAGCTACCTGTATATAATGCTCACAATTCTGCCTATAGTAATAGCCATCTGTACATATATTCATAGTACATGTAAACTCTGTTATAATAACAATCATCTGTATATTATGCTATTGTACATATCTGTAAAACTCTATTCATAGTAATATCCACCTGTATATTATATTTGGTACATATCCAGCTGTAAATTTAGTTCACAATACTAGTTATCTATATATTATACTCATAGGACAAATCTATCAGTAAAATTCTGTCTATAATAGTATACATCTATATATTTATTCAGTAAAAACCCATGTCCTGTACATATGGAACCATTGTTTATCCTGCACTTGCTGCTATTTTTGTCTCTCTTGTTGTGTCTCTGCTCTGTCTTCTGTAACCCCAGTCGGTCGAGGCAGATGACCGTTCATACTGAGCCCGGTTCTGCCGGAGGTTTTTTTTCCCCGTTAATGGGTGGTTTTTCTTCCCACTGTCGCTTCATGCTTGCTCAGTATGAGGGATTGCAGCAAAGCCATGTACAATGCAGACGACTCTCCCTGTGGCTCTACGGTTCCCCAGGAGTGAATGCTGCTTGTCAAGACTTTGATGCAATCAACTGGTTTCCTTATATAGGACATTTTGACCAATCTGTATAATCTGACCCAATCTGTATAATATGATTGAACTTGATTTTGTAAAGTGCCTTGAGATGACATGTTTCATGATTTGGCGCTATATAAATAAAATTGAATTGAATTGAATTGAATTGCTATTGCTATTGCTACTGGTTAGACCTAAACTGCATTTTGTTGCCTTGTACCTGTGTAATGACAATAAAGTTGAATCTAATCTAATCTAAATTGTTAACTTATTTACTTGTGTAAATAAATGATTTGTTAAAAATAAAAAAAAATCAAATCTTCTTCCAAATGTGATTAGCAGCGTATTTAAACAAAGGAATAACCTTTGCAATTTTACAAATAAGTTACAGATGTAGGTCAGCGTGTCTGCAATATCATCAATTATATCATCAATTAATAAATGTGAAGTTAATTCCATTCCAGTACATGGCTATTTTTACTTATTACTTAATTATATCTTTATTAAAATGTGCCTCAGTTCAGACTGAGATGAATATCCTTTCTAATTTGCTTAATGTGTTTCAATGATTACTGCAGATGTTGCTCAGAAGCGGATTGTTAAAGAAGATTCTTTAGACCAAAGACCTCGTGCTGACCTGCATGAGCCAAGTCCCCCTCACTTAAGGGAGGAAGAGAAGGGAGTCTACATCAGTCTGAGAGGAGAGGAGCTCAATGGGAAGGAGGTGATTAATGCCATCAGGTTTCCAGTTGCTGCTCCCACAAAGACTCTGGATGATGAAGATTCTCTGCTGCTCTCACAGCTTTATCCAGACCCAATTAAAGGCAGAGAGCTTCCAGAAGCGAATGATGGAGAAGAATCCATCAGGATACAAGATCATGGAAATGCTTCCATTTCTGTAGAGACTGAAGACACTGAGCAGGATGAAGAGGACAGTGATTTAGAGCACCCTCTCTCTGGGCTGAAAGACTTGTCATACTCTGGATATACGAAATGCTCTACAGAGAAGAAAAATGTGGACTCACGAAGGAAAGTCCAGACAGGAGTGAAGCTTAATTGCCAAGACTGTAGTAAAACATTTTTTGGAAGATATGATTTAAACACACACATAAGTATCCACACAGGACAGAAGTCTTTCAGTTGTGATCTATGTAGAAAAGGTTTTGGCCAAACATCTAATTTAAATAGACACATGAGAGTCCATACAGGACAGAAGCCTTTTTGTTGTGATCTATGTGGAAAGAGATTTAGCCAAAAAGGATCTTTAAAAATACACATGAGAATCCATGCAGGAGAGAAGCCTTTCGGTTATGATCTATGTGAAAAAAGTTTCAGCGGAAAAGCAAAGTTAAACAGACAGATGAGAATCCACTCAGGACAGAAGTCTTTTGGTTGTGATCAATGTGGACAAAGATTTAGCCGAAAACAAAATTTAAACATACACATGAGAATGCATACAGGACATAAGCCTTTCTGTTGTGATCTATGTGGAAAAAGTTTTAGCCGAAAAGCAAGTTTAAAAATCCACACGAGAATCCACACAGGACAGAAGCCTTTCTGTTGTGATCTATGTGGAAAATGTTTTAGCCAAAAAGCACATTTAAAAATACACACGAGAAGCCACACAGGACAGAAGCCTTTCTGTTGTGATCTATGTGGAAAAACTTTTAGCCAAAAAGGGTATTTAAAAATACACACGAGAATCCATGCAGGAGAGAAGCCTTTTGGTTGTGATCTATGTGGAAAACCTTTTAGCCGAACATCAATTTTAAATAGACACATGAGAATCCACACAGGACAGAAGCCTTTCTGTTGTGACCATTGTGGACAAAGATTTAGCCAAAAAGAAACGTTAAACATACACATGAGAATCCATACAGGACAGAAACCTTTCAGTTGTGATCTATGTGGGAAAAGTTTTAGCCAAAAAGAATATTTAAAAATACACACCACAATCCATACAGGACAGAAGCCTTTCTGTTGTGATCTATGTGGAAAAAGTTTTAGCCAAAAGGCATATTTAAAAATACACGTGAGAATCCATACAGGACAGAAGCCTTTCAGTTGTGATTTATGTGGACAAAGATTTAGCCGAAAACAAAATTTAAACATACACATGAGAATCCATACAGGACAGAAGCCTTTCTGTTGTGATCTATGTGGAAAAAGTTTTAGCCGAAAAGCTAATTTAAAAATCCACACGAGAATCCACACAGGCCAGAAGCCTTTCTGTTGTGATCTATGTGGAAAAAGTTTTACCCAAAAAGCTAATTTAAAAATCCACACGAGAATCCACACAGGCCAGAAGCCTTTCTGTTGTGATCTATGTGGAAAAAGTTTTAGCCAAAAAGGGTATTTAAAAATACACACGAGAATCCATGCAGGAGAGAAGCCTTTTGGTTGTGATCTATGTGGAAAACGTTTTAGCCGAACATCAATTTTAAATAGACACATGAGAATCCATAAAGGACAGAAGCCTTTCTGTTGTGATCATTGTGGACAAAGATTTAGCCAAAAAGAAACTTTAAACATACACATGAGAATTCATACAGGACAGAAGCCTTTCAGTTGTGATCTATGTAGAAAAAGTTTCAGCCAAACATCACATTTAAATAGACACATGAGAATCCATACAGGAGAGAAGCCTTTCAGTTGTGATCTATGTGGAAAACGTTTTGGCCAAAAAACACATTTAAAAACACACATGAGAATCCATACAGGACAGAAGCCTTTGAGTTGTGATTTATGTGGACAAAGATTTACCCAAACATCAAATTTAAATAGACACATGAGAATCCATACAGGAGAGAGAATGTGTCGGCGATGAAAACCAACTCAAACACAGCTGTAGTTTGTTGATAGATGTTTGTGCGTTGTCATCAAACGCACAAGGTTTTCATTTGGTAGTTTCAGCATTTCTCTTGTAGCTAATTTTTAGAGTTGTGTTAAAATATTTCAAGTTTTTTATTTATTTTGTTCAGACTGAGCTGTAGTACATCTGTGTTGTCAGTCTATGCACACTGCTGTAACCACTAAACTCATCAAGCTAATGTAAACAATAGCCACATGATGTGCCCCGACACGTCATTTCTGGTCGATCTGACCTCTAGCTTCCTAAGTTACCCATTTGAGTAAATTTTTTCCAGGAGAAATAATAACATTATTAAATCAAGTGACTTAGACAAATTTATTATGATTTTGTATGCACAGGGTGTATACTAAAACGAAATTTCGTTGCATACAACTTGTGACAGTGTCGTGAGATTGCAGATGGAATATAGATAACATTACAATATAAAGTGCAGCAGTGTTCAGAATGTGACAATGTAGGAGAAAAAACTATTTAATATAATGGTGCAAGAAGGCATTAATATGTCAGAGTTCAGTGTTGTGCAAATATGGTGCAAAATGCAGTAAAAACGTTGAGTTGTGTCCTATTTAAATGGATCATTAAAGTTCGGCAACGTTGGTACTGCACAATAATGGCGCGAGTGTGATGCAGAGTCATGTTTAGAGTTCAGCAGTTCAACAGCCTGATGGCAGCAGGGAAAAAGCTATTACAGAACCTGCAGCGGATGCTGCAGAACCTCTTCCCAGAGGGCAGCAGGGAGCACAGTCCATGTGGGGGGTGTGAGGGGTCTCTGATGATGTTATGGGCTTGGGACACGCAGCGCTGGGATGAAATGTACATAGAGGGAAGAGGAGCCCCGATGATCCTCACCACTCTCCTCACGTTCTTCCAGTCGGAGGCACTGTAGCCTCCACACCACACAGAGAGACAGCTGGGGCTCGTTCTTCATACCTTGCTTAAAACATCCAAGATCAAATGAGACATCCAAGATGATTTCATCGGGCTAATCATGATCCGGTTTATTGGGTTCTTCAAACACCTCTTGTTTGATTAGTATCGCTGGATTGAGTTATCTGAGATAACTGCGCGTGCATGCGTTTGTTTAAAAGGGGAAATGTGTCGATAGTAGAAACAATGATCAGCAACACTGCTATTGGCTGTTCAGCATGGCCAAAGAATGCGCTCAGTTTTTCTCCCACGCAGAACAAGAGCTTTTAATGGAAGGTTATGCCGAATTTGAGTCATTAATTAAAGTGACGGGATTTACAAAGTAGTCACAAAAAAGTTACTGGCTCGGCATCGTTGGTAGTGACGATGAAATATCCCTCCGCCTCATAACGCACTGGAGTTCATCCTGACAGGAGCAGAGAGTAAACTCAGAAGGAGCCGATCTGCCCATATTTTCTGCAGTTTACGGTTGCAATAACTGATAACTGTTGAAAGTAGATTAGGCGGTGCAGATCATCATTTTGAGCAGAGATTGGTTCTAAAGATGAGTTTTCTACTCATCTTATAACATTGCAGAACCCAACCCATAAACCGTACTTTAATGCTTCTTTGTCTTTTTATGTCTCTAAAATGTAAAATGAGTATTAATTTAAATTTAAATGCTTAATACCATGTCTATCTTTGTTTAAGGGGTTAAAAGAATATTTTGGCATGAAAACATATTTATTTACAAGGGGACAGATAGGGCATTGGGACTTGCTCTACAGCCATCCCGAGACAAAACGTCACAAACTGGGAGGTGGCAGTACTGTTCTTCACCAAGATGGCTGCCCCCATAAAAGGACCTTCAAATGAAAATTACTCTTAATTAAAAAAGCTTATCTTTTATTGAACAGTATGTAATAATTTTATGTATAAAGTACTGTTAGCAATTTGAATTCTGATTTTGACCGGACTTCCCCTTTAAATATTTGTAATTCTGTGATCCACACGTCAAGTTCTGACCTATGGAGGGAGTTTTCCTGGACATGCATGTTGCATTTTTTTGTTACACCTTACATTAAAAGTAAACATTGTAACGACGCTGAGAAGGCAAAATGTTGGAGGAACTGTGGAAATGTGTCTGCAGGAAATTTTCATGTCTTCTGGGAATCTTAAGATCGCATCCTACTGGTCAGGAGTGATAAAAGAAATCAATACTAAAATGGACTTAAATTTACGCTGTGTTTTTACTACGGTTTTCCTGGGTAGTTTACCCCAAGAGCTGAGGAAGTCTGATAGATATCTGCTGCTAATATTAATAGCAGGTGCAAAGAAAGCTATAACTCGCAGGTGGCTTGATGGGGAACCCCCATCATGTTTTGGTACTGGAAGGACATAATTGAGGAAATTCACACAATGCATGACATTTTCATTAAGACTTGCCACTTATACATACAATAAATACTGGAAAAAATGGAACATTCATCAGCACTTGACACCAACTGTATAAGTAATGTAATTACTTTTTTCCTTTTTATTGGATTATTATTCACCTGCTCCTGTCAAACTAGTTGCTCTGTAACTTTTGTTGGAGGGGGGTCCTATTGTTCAATGTATGTATGTGTATTTCTAAAACTACTAAAATGACAAAAATAAAGTATTAAAAAAAACGACAGGGAACACCTCAAAGCTGGCAGACAAATTAAATGCGTAAGTACTGTCAATTTATTCAATTCAATTCAATTTTATTTATATAGCGCCAATTCATGAAACATGTCATCTCGAGGCACTTTACAAAGTCAAAATCAATCATATTATACAGATTGCAGCATTCCCTCGTGAAGAAGCGTAGAGCCACAGGGAGAGTCGTCTGCATTGTCCATGGCTTTGCAGCAATCCCTCATACTGAGCAAGCATAAAGCGACAGTGGAAAGAAAAACCACCCATTAGCGGGAAGGAAAAACCTCCAGCAGAACCGGGCTCAGTATGAACGGTCATCTGCCTCGACCGACTGGGGGTTACAGAAGACAGAGCAGAGACACAACAAGAGAGACAAAAAAGCACAGAAGCACACATGGATCCAGTAATCTGTTCTATATTAGATGGTAATAGTGGGTGATCTGTCTTCCCTGGATGATGTCTCAGATAACAGAACGCCAGACCAGATGTACCTACTAAGAAGAAAAAAAGAGAGAGAACAAAAAGTTATAAGCAGAAATGATGACAAGCAATACATAATTGAAGAACAGTAGATCTCGATAGAGTGAGAAAAATAGATCCTGATGTCCTCCAGTAGCCTAAGCCCATAGAAGCACATCCCCATAGGTAGGTCAGGGCAACATAAGCCACTCTAGTTATAAGATTTGTCAAAAGGAAAGTTTTAAGATTAGTCTTAAAAGTAGACAGGGTGTCTGCCTCACGGACCAAAACTGGGAGTTGGTTCCACAGGAGAGGAGCCTGATAGCTAAAGGATCTGCCTCCCATTCTACTTTTAGAGACTCTAGGAACCACCAGCAGACCTGCAGTCTGAGAGCAAAGTGCTCTGTTAGGAACATACGGGGTAATCAGAGCTCTGATATATGATGGAGCTTGATTATTAAGGGCTTTATACGTTAGAAGAAGAATTTTAAACTCTATTCTTGGTTTAACAGGAAGCCAATGAAGGGAAGCTAAAATTGGAGAAATATGATCCCTTTTGTTGATTTTCATCAGAACTCTTGCTGCAGCATTTTGGATCAGCTGAAGACTTTGAACTGCATTTTGTGGACTTCCTGATAGTAAAGAATTACAATAGTCCAGCCTTGAAGTAACAAATGCATGGACCAGTTTTTCAGCGTCGCTCCTAGACAGGATATTCCTGAGGTGAAAAAAGGAAACTGTCCATGGTAGATGTTTCTATCACTTTCTAAAGTATGTATTTTTGCATTTTAATAATTTCATATTTACTTTATTTTATGTCAGAGCCTCCACGGGACCCACTAGAAGTGAAGTACAAAATATTCTACAAAATGGTAGCCTTTATTAAACTGTATTTTAAAAAGCCACTTTTTTCCTCTTTTTAAAAGCCACTTTTAAACGCACTCAAAAAACTCTTTGGATGTACATAAAAAAAATCACTCCTCTGTGTTGAACACTTAATGTGTAGTTCCAACAAATTAATTATGCAAATAACAGCCTCACGAGAAAAAACATATCTCTCTACAATTACACTGTCGCGCTGGGCTAAAGGATCCTGTCTGTCTCACAATACTCGATTAATTCGAAAAGCTCTGTAAATTATTCTTGCACCTTTCCGTGACAGGTTGCTGTCGTAAAAATGGTCAAGACATGGCTACTACAGACTTCCCTATCTCCTCCGCTTATAAAGCCGCGATCTAATCCTGTTTACATGAAATAAGCCTGCTCACAAGCAGGTTTAAGCTTGCGCACATGTTGCTATGACAGCAAGTCCAGGATGGTTGTCGAAGAACCAAACAATCCAAGATCAAGCCAAATCGTCAACAATTAAATCCAGCTAACTGAGTTAGCGACGTACGAAGAACTGGCCCCTGGTCAGAATGCTCTCTATGGTGCTTCTGTAGAAGGTGGTGAGGATGGGTGGTGGCAAGTGGGCTCTCCTCATCCTTTGCAGGAAATGCAAGTCCTTTAGTGCCCTCTTGACAAGTGATGTGGTGTTCACAGACCAGGTGAGGTTGTCTGTGTCCTAAAAGTTACTGATATTTAGTGAGCAAATAACTATTTAATATTTGATTTCCCCAAATAATGTTTTGCCTAATTCAGGTTTGCTTTGTGAATGGGTTGAACACATCAAATGTTGTTCTAAATTAGTTAAGCTAATTTAACCTCA
Source organism: Fundulus diaphanus (assembly GCA_037039145.1). Classification (NCBI taxonomy): domain Eukaryota; kingdom Metazoa; phylum Chordata; class Actinopteri; order Cyprinodontiformes; family Fundulidae; genus Fundulus; species Fundulus diaphanus. Next base: position 51,205,884 of record CM073131.1, read on the forward strand.
ATCCATATTGTTTAAGATGAACTTTGGTTCCCTAACTTGGATCTGCAGAGAACCAGGATTCACTGAATCATTCTGATGATGGTTTTCAACCATTTTATTTTTATTTTTATTTCTATTATGTGTACATAGTTTTAGCTGAGTTCCACTAGCCTAGCAGAGAAGATTTGTCGGTTGAAACAGTGTTAAATTAGATAAACAGCATTCTATAGTGATGTTCTCTGGATGTACATTTATATCTGTTAAAAATGTATCTCTTTTATTCCATATGTTTACAGAATTTGCTGTTAAAAGAATGCCAATGCTCAAATCTTCCTTTCAACTATTGTTCTTATATCAGCCTTTTATCAACCATAAAAAAACACTTGAATTACATTGGCAATGGCATGATATCAAAATGCTAACGGAAGCTATGTTGGTCAGCTCCATGTTTTAAAAACACAATGTAACTGCATCACACAAAACTTTCCAAATAAACCATTTAACTTTCCCTGTTTGTTTCTCTGCCAACAGCCTTTACTTAATTAATTGAACCCATAAATGCAGATAAATGCTGAGACTATGATCTTGTGTGATGAGAGTGATTCGTGAAGCTTTCCTGGTTTTCATTTTATGTTCTTGTGTTACTATTTGGTTTAGAAATGTGATTTAATTTGTGTGGCTATTCCTTAATCAAAGGACAAAATGTAATGGATTTTTTTTATTGTGTGCTTCTCAATTTAAACCTTGTACATAACATGTTGTCGCCTTTAACAGAATGGCATATATAGTCTATATCCAGTGTTTGCAGAGATGTAAGATTAATCAAAGTTCAGTATATCAATGTGTGCTTACATGCTCATGAAGTATTCTCAAAACTTTATTACCTTTGTGGGTCAAAGTCAGGAGATGATGGTAATTTAGAGTGGATGCGGAGAGCTGTTTCTTCCCTGGGTTGTAGGAGGGGTTAAAGGTCAGGAGCTAAAATGAAGCTGTTACACATCACATGAGCCTCTTTGTTAGTTTCTCCATGACAGGCTCCTCCTGTTTGTGTACATCTGTTCCCTATAAAGACAGGGTTTGTCTTACTAGGGGTGCATTTGGGGATGAATGTACCTTGAAAGTGGTTTGCCTTCAATAAAGACGAGTTTCTGTATTGAAAGAGTATCTTGCTTCTTGATAATCATTTTTTCCATGACACATTTTTTCAAAACTAAACAGAGGAGTGAAATTATCACCTTGTGCAGACAATGAGGCTACATGGATGAGGGAAAAATGTGACAAACCTGGTAGAAAATATTTATAAAGGAATTAAGTAGAACACTGGTCACATTGATGGGGTTTCAAACCATCAGCAACCAAGTCTTGTTTTATGTAAATTACAAATTATTTTGTGAGATTATTTTGGGGAATTAACATTATATGGATAACCTTTAGAAATGGTAACAGACTTTCAATAACTGGGGTTATGGTTAGATAGTTCATAAACATGGAAAACTCCAAATTAAATATTTAGAAACTAAATGAAAATAGGTCAAGATTTCTGAAAGATGTGGCGGTAATCAGATGGAGGAAGAGTAGCATGCACTGTTAAATATATTCAGGGCTCTGAGATTATCATTGGATTATGGTATACATTCTTTCTCCTGTTTGGTTTTTGTTTTGGTAACACAATTAAATTTGGCAGCAATTTGAATTGTGTTATTATTTCCTCCCACAGTCCAAAAACATGACTGTAAGGTTAATTGGCTTCTCGAAATTGTCCTTAGGTGTGAGTGTGTGCGTGAAAGGTTCAGTGGAGATACATCTGGCCCTTCTTTGGACTCGTTCTGCATAGATTAAGTCTAGATCCTGCAGACGGCATCCCACAATCCTCCAAACTTCTCACCACAGGTGCTAAACCCTTCTTTTTCTACAGCTCCCATATGATACATTTATGCTGAGACATGAAACACTTTCTATGGTAGCTCTGTAGAAGTATTTTAGCAGTTTAGTGGAAAGTCTAGTCCTTTTCAGTTTCCTGAAGAAGAAGAACATCTGAACCTTGCAGGACACCAGCCCTCGAGGGTTTGAGTTTGAAACAGCCAATTTAAAGTCTCTCCTCTGTGTTCTATGATAACACTGAACTAAACATGTATTAGTTGTAGATAAAATGTAAATGTATTCAAAGAGAAAAGAAAAAGATTCATAACATTTACCACGTGTACTGTGATTGATTTTATGGGGTGTTGGAGTGGCAACATATTGATCTTTTGTAAGTCTGAAGCCCAGAGAGTGAAAGCTCAGTGAATTGGGTAAATTAGAAGTTCAAGGATTTTATGCTAGGGCTCGGTCAAGAGTCTGATCGAGGTTCAAGACGAGTCATTTACATTAATCCAGACATTTATGAGGGAGACCTACTCAAAAACATGAGGGGAGGAACTAGTGAGAGTAAAGAGGTTTTAGACTAGGAGACAAAGACTTGAAGAAAACTACTTTGGTACTTCTCATATTTACGGAAGAAACAATCAATCAAAGAGTTACTCTAGGATCCATAGTGTATCCTGTGAAACCAAACGTGTGTCAGAGGTCTGGACATGTTGCAGCAGTCTGCAGGGGTTAAGGGAGGTGAGGTAAATGTGGCAAAGAACATGATCAATCTCAGTGTACAAATGATAATGTGAAATGAACGATATAACTGTGGGGCAACCATGGCTTTCAGAGGATGTGTTCCCTATATCCAGACCCAAAAACTAGAGGATTTTAAGAAGTTAGAAAGCGTCTCTTATTCAAAGGCTGTAAAGCGAATTAAGGCCTGTAGAGACACAGACAACCAGGTGTCGCCCTTTGCTCCAGGTGTTTTTTGAACGTCTGCAAACACCTCAAAGCTACAGTTGTTAATCTAAAGCTATAGAATTCAAAATTGTTCCATTACCAGTAATACAGCCTTGGATACCTCCAGATGTCATAGAAAATGAGGAGAAGGAACTAATTATTAGCTATTAGAAATTAGACAAATGAGATCAGTAATATGTTCAGATTCTAGTGTTTCATTAGTCAGTCTACAATATAACCTTTCAGAGCGGACCAGATATCAGTCCAGCAACAGATATCTCTGCCTGCTATCCCTGTGCTCCAGCAGACCTACACCCCAAGAACTGTCTCGCCCTGTACCTCTGGTCTAACAGCAGCCCTGCATTTCAAGAACTCTCTGGTCCTCCTGCTCCCATCTACACCCCAGTTCCAGTCCATTACAGTCTCTCTGGTTTCCTCATCCACTACTCATCTTTCTTTCAATAAACTCTCAGAAATAGCTCCGTGAGTGTGTGTGTGCTCTGTCTGGGTTCATCAAGACAAATCACGACACTATCGGGTACAGGGACAACTAGCCATTACCGGCTTTCAGTGGTGTGATTTCATCACAGATACACACACTGACTTTACAGTAGGAAGTGTCTTCAGGGATGAGGAGATTATCCACTCAATGCGGGAAAAGCTTGATGATTTCTACTACAACATTCACAGGGATGTCTTCTTAAGTCGCAACTCTTAAAACAGTAGTACAGTGTAAATAGTTGTTACCGGTGAATAGTAGCACCTGTGAAACTGAAACGAGCAATTTAACAGATGTATAGAAATGAAAAAAATGTGTTTAAATTTGTTTTAAAAGACAGATATTTGCAGCATCTATGGATATTTGTTGATTGGGGTGTGAACAATTATATGGGTAACTTCAAAACTTGTAAACAGTGGACATATTCGAGAACTAAAGTAACCATTTAATGAATGCTGCATTCTTGTTTCTTTTTACTTTATTTTAGTTGTCCTCAACTTCAAAGCAAGACACAATGTCTACAATGCTTACATCCAACCAATTACAATCTTACAGGGTCATAGCTGTAAAGCCTTTTGCAGTAAGATAACATCCAAGCTAGCGGGCCTCAGACTGGCTTGTCCCCCTTGATATCAAGAGGTCCCTGGAAATTTGCCATCAGGCAGCAGATGGCCCACAGCTGATTCACTGATCCTACCATGGAGAGCGGAACAATTCATCCCAAATGTGGTATTCCTTCACCCTGCGTATGGCCCTCTCCACTAGAATCCTCAGACGGGCGATGGCCTGGGTCTTCTGAGTGTCTGGTTTGCTGAGCTGGGTTGATTTCTTTAATGGTGGGATGATGAGTTTTACCCCCACCTCTGACAGCATTTTCTCCATCAGGAAAGCCTTGTCAGCCATTACTTCATCCCCTGGCTGGAGTAGCTGTAGAAGCTGGGATTTCTTTGTTATTTCTATGTCTGAAATAGAGCCTGTGTATAGTTTAGAAACAAATGTGATAACACCACATGGAGCAACACCCATCAGTCCTTTAAATGTGGTGTGATTTTTGTAGCTTGAAAAAGTCTCTGACTGTAAGGAGAGGGAAGTTGCGGTTTCACAGCAGATCTCAGTGCAGTCTATGATGACTCTCAGCTGAGGACAATAGAGCCTGAACTTGTCAGGCATCATGGCCTCTACCTGCTCTCTTGTCATCCAAGTTGGTAATGAGCCCAAAACCTGATAAAGGTGGCTTGTCCATGGAAGGATGATGTGACTAACAGTCGACACGCTGACCTCAAAGAGAGATGACAATGTCCTCTCCTGAAGCCCAGCTGCAACGCCACAGAGAAACATGAACAGTTCATCAATCAGTTCAAGCTTTCGCTGTGGACTTGCCGTCACTTCTGCTGCACGCTGTGCTTTGGACCAATAGATGAGCCTTGATGCAGACGGGTTAACAGACTCCCAAAACACAGTGAAGACCTTCTTGGAGCTGAATCTTGTGTAGTAACGGTAGTCCTCATCGGTCACACAAAATTTATAAATTAATGGCTCCTGATTTTTAAGGGTCAGCTGCTGGATTTTGTGTTCAGGTGTCAAGATTTGTCCCGATCAAAGCATCTATATAACAGCAATGATCGCTACTGATACTAAGGAAAATAAAGATAGTCAATACGACACATTTAATATTGTGGTCTCAGTCATACCTAATGAAATCGCTCTGATTTTCATTGAAACATGTCTTGACCTCCTGAATTTTCTACAAAAAAGCATGTAGCCGGATGTAGCGATAACCTGCTGCACTTCAAAACTGAAGTTAAGTGACGTCATATAAAAAGAGCTACATTCTGGTCCACACTCCTTACCAGTAGATGACCGTAACGCAAATATTTCTTTGTTTGCTAACTGGCAAAAATTTAAACAAAGAAGAATCCCTCCAGGTTCTTTGTTCTGAGGCCAGAAGCTGAAGCTTCCTTTCCTTTACTTTGGCTCAGTTGAACTCTGCAGCGCTGTTTTTTATACTTTTAAGACAAACAGCAAAGTTCTTTGGTTATGATAAAAAGAGTAAAAATCAATTTATAATCAATTAATATAATAAACACACAAATTACACACACATATCTCTCTCTCATATACATATATATATATATATATATATATATATATATATATATATATATTTTTTTTTTTTTTTTTTTTTTTATTTTATTTTATTTTTGATAAATATATATTTTCATAGACTATTCATCGCAATGCCTTTTATCATAAATCGGCTCTAACAGGGCTTCCTACTTCATGTACATTTACAAATGGCACTTTAAACTGTACAAAAAACAGATACTTATCAGTGACCATCTGCCACTTTTTAAGAGTATGTGATGATAGCAGCACTGATCTACACAGGAGCAAAACTATATATAGACAAGTGAGAGCAGATGTGCCAATAGCAGCATTTAAAAATGATATAATACAAACGGTAGAAAAGAAAAAAATCAACAAAAAACTAAATAATGCATCTTAGAATCAAAGAGATTACAAAATCATAGCAAAAAGAAAAATACTGTTATTTTTTCCCCATAAATCATGTCTGTCCATTAGGATCATTTTGTTTGTTTTGTCTATATATATATATATATATATATATATATATATATATATATATATATATATATATATATATATATATATTTATATCCTCATAAAATCTTACTTATGGAAGGTAATTCCCCAGGATCTGGTTCGTAGTGTCCTTTTATTTGCGCACCCATAAGCGGAGTAAAGTCGGGCTTCCTGGAAGTAGCTCCGGAAGTTGCTAACTGTCAATACAAAATCGATTAATTCATTTAGACTGTCAATCATTTAATTCAATCAATTGGTCCCACGTAGCCCCTAAAGGGGTGACGTTTTCAGTCAGCTAATTTATCTGGAAATCGGTTGAGAATTCACCGGATTCAGAGTGTCTGAAAACATAAAGTACATTTGCAGCTTGGTCTGACCTAAGACGGCCGCTCTGTCGGCACGCCTCTCAACCGACGACGGGGCGTCTACGTATATGACGTCTATGGTCCCTGCCACCTCGCCGCCACGTTGATCCTCCTGAGTTCTTTGTTGTTATTCTGTGAGGCCAGAAGCTGAAAGAGAGCAACAGCTGCTGCAGGTGATGAAGTCTGGAAAGAAGTCCAGCAGCTGGAGGCACAGCGGAGAAACTGGAGGGAAGCAGGAGTTCAAAGAGCGGCAGGACGCAGCAGAGGAGACACCGATGATGGGGGATGTTTTCCAGCCCAGAGTTCTGCTGCACCGATTAGGTTTGGAGATTTCCTTCTTCATGCTAACTGTGTGGATGGAGCTAACGTTTAGGAGCCGTTTTCAGCAGCTGATGGATTCCTCCTCTTCATTGTTGCAGAGTTACGCCCAGAAAACTGGCTAAGCCTGTAGCTCTGCATAGAAGGTGCTAATGCTAGCTTAGCATGTAGCATAGAGGTGCTAATGCTCGTTAGCATGTAGCATAGGAGGTGCTTTTTTTAACTGTTTAATTTATCTTGTATATTTGTTAACAATGCAGTGTTACCATAATCACATTCAACGGGATAAATGCATCTTTTTTCTGTTGTAACATGTTTATTTCACGTGGTGCCCTGATTACTTCAATATACTGAAAAACGATAGTTACGTATGTAACTACGGTTCTATGAATCCCGGATGACCGCCAGAGGCGGTGCTTCAAGCACTGAATGATCACTCTTGCGCTTGCGCAGGTCGAGAATTAGTATCAACAAAGTCACCTGTGACCTAAAGGTGATCAGCGGAAGCCTATATAGGCACGTGACACCAGTAGTTCAGTCCCTCGATCTTCTCGTGAGCCAGCAATACCGAGGGACCGAACGCTCTGGCGGTCATCCGGGATTCATAGAACCGTAGTTACATACGTAACTATCGTTCTATTTCATCCCTACTGACCGCCAGAGGCGGTGCTTCAAGCACTGAATGACGTATGCCAACAAGGTCCCGAGGGATGCAGAAAGAAAGGAACAACCCACCGGAAACCGGCAGCAGCACCTACCTTAGCGGGACGCACCAGGTGGTTGCTGCAGGATGCCCTGGAGAGGATGAGGCGTAGCCATGTTAATTCTATAGAACCTCGTGAAAGTGGTCGGCACAGACCATGAGGCCGCCTCGCAGATGGACTCCAGCGGCACCCCCGTCATGGCAGCCCACGAGGTTGACAGGCTCCTTGTGGAGTGGCACCGCACTCCCTGAGGCAGGGGCTGACCCTGCAGAGAGTATGCCACAGATATCGCCCCCACAACCCAACGTGCCAGCTGTTGCTTGGACAGGGCACGACCTCGCCGCTGGCCAGCATATCATACGAAGAAGCTGTCGGTCAGTCGCATGCTCGCTGTAGCGCGGACATAGGCCTCCAGCGCTCTGACTGGGCACAGAGCTTCAGAAGGGGTCCCGGACTCGAACCGGGATAACCGAAGCGGCAAGACTGTGCCTGCCACTGTGGGGGCCTTCGGGACGAAGGAAGAATCGGTCCACAGGGTCACCCCGGAGCCATCCGGGTTCCACCGACAACAGGGCTCGGCTATAGACAGGGCATGCAGTTCCCCCACTCGTCTGCCGGAAGCCATGGCCAGCAGGAAGGCCGTCTTCATTGAGAGCCGTTCCAGATCCACTGCTGCAATCGGCTCAAAGGGTGGGGAATGAAGAGCTTCCAGAACGAAATTAAGATCCCAGGTAGGAGCCACCCGGCGCCTCGGAGGATGTAAGCGTCTTGCGCCCCTGAGGAACAGCACTATGTCCCTACACCTTCCAACAGAGCAGCCATTGAACCCAGTGTGCCAGTGGGAAATGGCAGCCACATAGACCTTCAGGGTGGAAGGGGACCGCCCCCAGTTAAGCAACTCCTGAAGGAAGGCCAGCAGGGATTGAATGGGACAGTGTATGGGGTCCAGCCCCTTATTGACACACCAGGTGGTAAAAGCTGCCCATCTGGCAGTGTAAGCACCCCGGGTGGATGGTGCCCATGCACAGGCTATTGTGTGGCCCACATCGCCCCCGAATCGGGAGAACGTGGGGTCGGACCCTGCAGGGGCCAAAGCCAAAGGCGCAGGCGGCCCGGGTCGAGGTGGAGAATCTGACCCCCCAGTTGGGAAAGGAGGTCCCTCCTGGATGGGAGGGGCATCGGCAAGCTGTAAAAAAGCCTGCGCAGCAGAGGAAACCAAGTCCTCGCTGGCCAGAATGGGGCTACCAGCAGGAGCCTGTGCCCCTCCTGGAGAACCCACAGGAGGGTCTGGGGAATCAGACCCAATGGGGGAAAGGCATAAAGGAGAGTTCTGGGCCAATTGTGGGCCAGCGCATCGCACCCCAGGGGACAGGAACTGTCTGACAGGGAGAACCAGAGGGGACAGTGGGCCGTGTCTCTGGAGGCAAAGAGGTCCACGCCTGCTCTGCCGAATGTCCCCCAGATGTGATCCACCACCTCCGGGTGGAGCCGCCACTCTCCTGGAAGAGGCGATGTGCGGCAGAGGAAGTCCGCGGGCCCGTTGCGCCAGCCTGGAATATAGGCCGCCCTGAGGCTGGTGAGGCGAGACGACGCCCACACCAGGAGCTGGTGTGTTAGGGACAACAGTCTCAGGGACCTGGGCCCGCCCTGGTGGTTGATGTGGTAAACCACTGTGGTGTTGTCTGACCAGACCAGCACATGCTTCCCCCGTAGTCCCGGAAGAAAAGTCCGGAGTGCGAGGGCTACAGCCCGGAGCTCCAGGGCATTGATGTGTTCCCTCTGCACCCGTGTGGACCACACTCCCTGTGTCACGTGGTCCCGCCACGTTGCGCCCCAACCCAGAGTGGAAGCGTCCGTATATACAGCCTCCCTCCGGCACGGAAGGGGCCCGAGCGGAACTCCTCCCACAATGTAGGATTCGTCCCTCCACAGGGACAGAGACCGCAGACAGTGCGGCGCGACACGAATTCTCCTGTGTCTGTGTGCCTGACGGGTGGGGTCCAGAGCCAGGCTGTTCAGCCACATCTGCAGAGGGCGCAGGGAGAGAAGCCCCAGTGGAACCACACTGGAAGCAGCGGTAAGCGTGCCCAGGAAGCTCAGATAATCTAAAAAACGTGGTGCTGCACCACGATGGAAGGCAGGCAACATAGTTAAAATACTGGTCACCCGCTGGGGAGAAGGACGGGCGGTCATGGAGACAGAGTTCAGGAGAATGCCCAGGAACACTGTCACCTGGGAGGGGGTGAGGCTGCTCTTCTCCAGATTTACCTTCAAACCCAGCCGGTGCACATGGGAGAGCACCAACTGGGTGTCCCTGATCGCCTGACTGCGGGTTGCGGCACAAATCAGCCAATCGTCCAGATAGGGCAGTATACGAATTCCCTGTGCCTGCAGGGGGGACAGAGCTGCTGCCACCACCCTGGTGAACACTCGGGGAGACAGGGAGAGCCCAAACGGGAGTACCCTGAACTGATAATGGCACCCCTGAAATGCAAAGCGGAGAAACTGCCAGTGAACCTGTGCCACAGGGACGTGGAAGTACGCATCCCTCAGGTCGATTGACGTGAACCAGTCGCCTGGGGAGATCGCCTGCAGAACCCCCTTGGCTGTAAGCATGCGGAAGGGCATGTCCTTCAGATAGGTGTTGAGCCCCCTGAGGTCCAGCACCGGACGAAGATTCCCATTCTTTTTGGGGACCAGAAAATACACAGAGTAAAAGCCCCCTGGATCCAGCAGGGGGTCCACAGGCACTATCGCACCCTTGACCAGCAAGGTACGTAGCTCGCTGGACAGTGCCTGTGCTTTCAGAGGGTTGCAGATGGTGGTCATCCGAACTCCTCCATGAGACGGGGGCCGGCGGTGGAACTGGAGACGGTATCCCCTGGTCAGAGTGGAGAGTACCCAAGAATCTGGGGTGCATTCGCGCCAGTACAGAAGCTGACCTGGGGTGAAATATCCAACAGCCGGCCCCAGTGCCTCACCTACGGGTCCCTCAGCCCCTTGGGGGCCTAGAGGGGGGGCGAGCTGGTTCCGTAGCCCGAAAGGGGTGCGAAGCCCGGGCCCCTGCCCGGACTGTCTGGGCTTGAGTCACCCTAGAAGCCGGACCTCGAGGCAAGGTTGGGGCAACGGATAAACTGGATGACCGCGATCCTGAGCTGGAAGCCGCCCAAGTATTCACAGGCCGACGGTCACGCCTGTGGAGCCCCGCGAGCTGCTGCCTGGTGCGAGAAGCCTGGGCAGTGCGTTCCAGAGCCTCCACTGCAGCAGAGCCGAAAAGCTCCTCTGGAACCTGCGGCAAGGCGCGCAGTGTCCGCCTGCAGGGTTCGGTGAGTGGCGACTGAGCCAGCCACACCTGGCGCCGAGCATGGACCAGGGTGGACAATGTACGCCCCAGGTCCCTTGACATCAGGCCAAAGGCCTGGAGAGACGCATCCAGCATGCCCTGAGTGGACTGGTCAAGCGACCGTGCCTCCAGGGAAGATGCCAGGCCTAGCAGCAAATGGGAGAGGGAGTTCCCAATACGCCCCATCCTAGCCCCCGAATCATAGGCTCGGCAGAGCAGATCGTCTGTAATGCGACACTGTGGCCTTGGACAGCGGGCGCTAGCTCGTAGGGCCTCCTCCGGAGGAACAATAAGGGAGGCAATGCCAGGTTCCACAGCTGGCATCTGACCTAACCCAAACTTTGGGGCCTCCTGCATCGCGGCAAGAGCTCTTCCGTCTGATGTCGGGCGAGAAAGAGCCCGAGTATCCGACCAGCAGGTGTGGAGTTCCTTGATGTACTCCTCTGAAGGTGGTACAGCGAAGGTGGCCATCCCGGCCTCACGGCGCCTGAAAAAGGCGCTAGAGGTGGAGGGCTGAACTTGTGGAGAATCCACCTGCAACTGTGCCAGGGCAGCTTTAATAGCAGTTGCCACCGACTCTCCCGTACCCCCCAGAGAGATGTCGGATTCAACATCCGACACCTGCGGGCTATGTGCTTGGGGTTCCCCCTGAAAGAGGGTGTCAGATGCCGCCAGCGAGAGGGCGTCCTCATTGAGGACTGAAGCTTCTTCAGTAGCTGGAGACGAGACCAATCCCTGAACAGGGGGAGGTCGCAAAGATTGGAGTAGAGCCTTCATCTGGGCCAACTCTGAGGATAATTGATCCACCTTAGAGGACAGCCCCCGCCCCGAATGGCGGGACTTCTTCCCAGCTATTGGCGGAGCGTCTGAGGCAGGGCGTTTAGAGGATAACCCCTGGCCGGGGGGCAACTGTTCCTGCTGGTGAGAGCCCATCCAGGGAACAGGCTGTTCAACTGAGGACAGCCGGGCCAGCCGCGCCGCATGGGGCAGAACGCTGCAATTGGGGCAGGCAGCCTCGGTAAGCGCCTCCTTGAGGTGGTCAACACCCAGACAAGGGGGGCACAGGTCATGGCCATCCTCAGGATGCAAAGGGGCTAAGCAAGTGGAACAACAAAGACGTTCCATCTCTGAGTGACGGAGACCGTACTCAAGAGCTGCTTCACCCACTTGACCGAGCAGAAATCGCCACTAGTGAAATGGATGTTTCAATTTAGTTCACCAAAAAACACTTAGCGCGGGCAGAAAACGCCACTGGCGAGGCAATGTAAACAGTAACGACCTGTTTCGACCAGGTTCAACCAAAGAAACTCAACATGGGCAGAAAACGCCGCTGATGAGATAATTGTAAACAGTAACAAACTGTTTCAATCAGATTCAACCAAGAAACTCAGCGCGGGCAGAAAACGCCACCGGCGAGGTAAAAAGGAACGATAACCGACTTGTTTAAATCAGGTTAAACAAAAGGACTCAACGCGGGCGGAGGACGCCACCGGTGAGTAAACAAAATGAGCAGCTACTACCAGCTGCTAACTCAAGCAACACCGGCGGGTCAAGACGCTACCCGCGGGGTTCAGAAAAATGAAAGGAAACAGACTCACCCAATGAGGTCTGTAGGCACAATCGTCGCTCGCGCAGCCCCTGGAGGGCGAGCACGCCCGCAGCTCTGACCGCAAACGATCACGGGGCTACTGGCAGCAAGCTGACGGAGAAAGCGGTTATACAGAGAAAACTCACGTGTCTGTAGAAGGAACCGCTCACAACAAACCTGCGTGCGAGAAGATGAGAAGGGACTGAACTACCGGTGTCACGTGCCTATATAGGCTTCCGCTGATCACCTTTAGGTCACAGGTGACTTTGTTGATACTAATTCTCGACCTGCGCAAGCGCAAGAGTGATCATTCAGTGCTTGAAGCACCGCCTCTGGCGGTCAGTAGGGATGAAATAGAACATTTGCCTAACACAAATATGATGATGATGATAAAACATCTGTTGATTATTATAAATATTAAGCCAAATATAGCGTATTCTCCACAAGCAAACAGTTCTATGGTAATTTATTATCAAATGAAATAAGAAGGGGAGTTTATTCTTGGAAAAGGCATTTTTGTTGCTAGATAGAACCCAGAATGGATCAAAAGCAGATCCCAAAGGTAAAAAGATTACAATTTTAAAATATGTTATAATGTATTTAAGTTACACTAAAAAATATTCTAAACTCTGGCAGATCTAGATTTAAAGAGGTTTTCATTCAGAAGTAGGAAGGAAGAAAGGCAGATAGCCTCCAATAATGTAACCATGTATAAAGATACATGATAGAGACAGAAACATAAAAAAGAGACAGATGGATAAATGAGAGACAGAAGCTGGCTGCTGGCAAAAAGCTTTATTCTTTGATATTAATGGAAATCTAAGTTAAAAAAATGGTAGTATCACCCACCCCAACATGTGATGTGATTGCTGTATGTGATTGTATGTGATATTTACATCCCCATATATTAAAACATGTCCTTTTAATTCTGAAACAGTGATCTATTCCACCTCTAATTCCATCTCCTTAGGTGTGAGAGTGTGTGTGAATGGTTGTATGTTGTGTTTGTCTCTGTGTTGCCCTGTGATGGACTGGTGACCTGTCCAGGGTGAACCCGCCTCTCCCCCATTGACAGCTGGAGATAGACACCAGCACCCCTCACAACCCCACAATGATAGACATGTTAGAAGATGGATGAATGGATGGATAACAGAGGCAGCATTTAGCATTTATAGAACGTTTTAACAGAATAACTGCATTGAATTTCCACAACAGAATGACAGTAAAGATACCAGTGATCATCTTTAGGTTGAAACTGTCAGTTCCTCAGGTTCAGTTTTCTCTGCTGATCAAATCTTCTTTTTCTCTAAACTGAATCTTTTACCATCGTTGTAACATTTTAAAGATCTAGTGTTTCATAAAGCATGTAATGTGTTTCAGTGTTGGCTGCAGATGTTAAAGAAGAGGCTCCTGAAGAACAGAGTCCTGAGGGGGAGCAGCAGGAGTCAGAGCCCCTCCACATAAAGGAGGAACAGGAGGAACCCGGGGCCCGTCAGGAAGGAGAGCAGCTCCTGGTGAAGGAGGAGACTGATACCAGCTTTCCATTAACTGCTGCTCCTATCAACAGTAAGGATTTCAGGGTTTAATTTTTTTATGCCATGTTTTTTTTTGGGGGGGGGGGGCTTTTAACAAGACAAAAGTTATTAAAAAATTGAAGGGTGGGGGAAGGCTGTTTTTCTTGATGGTTTGCTCTGATTGGAGAATATAAATTGCATAGAAAGACAATCTAAATGGAAAGACAACTCCTTTGTGATTTGACTGTTTCTGAGCAAAGCTACAAAGCTGATAGCTCCTGAGCAGGTCCTCTGGATTCAGCTTTGACATTAACACGGCCTCATCAGGGCACAACAGACCATATTATACCCCCAAGACCCCAGAAAATGAGAGTTGTTGTCATGACCCTGTAAGACATGTAAAACAAGCTTATTAAATCATGTTAGCTGTTGATTGTAGTGCCGCTGTTCTCACTGTATACTTTGAACATGGCTGAGAGTCTCAAGATAGCAAATCAGTTTAGCACTTTTTGTATGATGTATAGTGGCTGGAAATTAGTTTTGAATATATTGCCCAAAACTGCCACACAAAAATTCAAATATGGTACAATGAGAGAATTAAATAAAATAACCAGATATTTGTTGTCCAGAACAAATCATATTCTCCTCAAACAGCAACACTTTTGACTAGTCTGGATTTTACTTGGCAGATCTGAAGTTTCAAGATAAATTCATCATCCAATAAAACACCCAGAAATTTGATCTCATGGACTCGTTCTAAAGCAACACTGTCAATAATTATTTTGATTGCATTGTTTTCTAATTTATTGCAGTTTCAAAATATCATGTTTTACTAAATATAATAATTAGATTTGAACCAGTGTTTTTTTGTTTTGTTTTTTTCATTTCTATAGTGACCACTTTGTGAGTTGGTGGATTTTTTTCCTTCCAATACAGAAGATGCTAGTATCATCTTCAAATATGTATTTTACCAACTTTGATACATTGATCATGTTATTTATATACATATTAAATAATATGGGACCCCACAATTTATTTTAATAATTCTGATTAGTGATTACCTGTTTCTAAATGCTTTTCAGTAAAATGTCATGATTGGTGGAATCAAATGTTCTCTTGAGATCAAGAAATACACCAGTTAATAATTTACTTTTGTCCATTCTATCTATGATTTCTTCTGTTAACTGCATCAATACCATTGATGGTGATCCGTTTTCTCTTAAACCATGTTGACACTGTCAGGTTGTCAATGCTTTATAATAAAGAAATTCCAGGCTTTTACTGAACCCTTTTTATAGTATTTTAAATAACTGTCAAAGTAGGTATACTTGTCTATTATTTGTCAGGTCTCTTCTACTACTACTACTACTACTAATTATTATTGTTATTATTATTATTATTATTATTACTACAACAAATGTGATTAGCAGCATATTTAAACAAAGGAATAACCTTTGCAATTTTACAAATAAGTTACAGATGTGGGTCAGCATGTCTGCAATATCATCAATTATAATCTTAACTGTGAAATTAATTCCATTCTTGTACGTTGATATTTTTTAGTCTTACATTTAATTAAATATATTTCTTGTTATATAGTTATCCAGAATGTCCTCATCCTGTAGGTTCAAGTAATTTATTTGTTCTACAAATTTTGCAGAACAAATAAACATTAAAAGGCCATGGTGATGAATACTTTTGCAAGGAACTGTAAAAAAGCAAAGGCATAAGAAATTGTTAAACTACATACGAAGAAAAAGTAGAATTTAAATCAAAGAGTTAAATTTAACTGAATTACTTATATCTTTATTAAAATGTGCCTCAGTTCAGACTTAGATCATATCCTTTCTAATTTGCATAATGTGTTTCAATGATTACTACAGATGTTGCTCAAAAGCGGATTGTTAAAGAAGAAGATTCTTTAGACCAAAGACCTCGTGCCGACCTGCATGAGCCAAGTCTTTCTCACTTAAAGGAGGAACAAAAGGGAGCCTACATCAGTCTGCGAGGAGAGGAGCTCAATGGGAAGGAGGTGATTAATGCCATCAGGTTTCCAGTTGCTGCTCCAATAAAGACTCTGGATGATGAAGAGTCTCTGCTGCTCTCACAGCTTTATCCAGACCTAATTAAAGGAAGAGAGCTTCCAGAAGTGAATGATAGAGAAGAATCCGTCAGGATACAAGATCATGGAGATGCTTCCATTTCTTTAGAGACTGAAGACACTGAGAAGGATGAAGAGGACAGTGATGTAGAACACAGTCTCTCTGGGCTGAAAGACTTGTCAGACTCTGGACATAAGAAATGCTCTACAGAGAAGAAAAATGTGGACTCACGAAGGAAAGTCCAGACAGGAGGGAAGCTTAGCTGTGAAGACTGTGGTAAAACATTTATTGGAAAATGCGCTTTAAACAAACACAAAAGAATCCACACAGGACAGAAGCCTTTCTGTTGTGATCTATGTGGAAAAAGTTTTAGCCAAAAAGGAAATTTAAAAATACACACGAGAATCCACACAGGACAGAGGCCTTTCGGTTGTGATCTATGTGGAAAAAGTTATAGCCAAACATCAATTTTAAGTAGACACATGACAATCCATACAGGACAGAAGCTTTTCGGTTGTGATCTATGTGGAAAAAGTTTTAGCGAAAAAGGAACTTTAAACAAACATATAAGAATCCACTCAGGACAGAAGCCTTTCTGTTGTGATCTATGTGGAAAAAGTTTTAGCCAAAAAGCACATTTAAAAATACACACGAGAATCCACACAGGACAGAAGCCTTTCTGTTGTGATCTATGTGGAAAAAGTTTTAGCCAAACATCAATTTTAAGTAGACACATGACAATCCATACAGGACAGAAGCCTTTCTGCTGTGATCTATGTGGAAAACGTTTTAGCCAAAAAGGGTCTTTAAAAATACACACGAGAATCCATGCAGGAGAGAAGCCTTTCTGTTGTGATCTATGTGGAAAAAGTTTTAGCCAAAAAGAAACTTTAAACATACACACGAGAATCCATACAGGACAGAAGCCTTTCAGTTGTGGTCTATGTGGAAAACGTTTCAGCCAAACATCAATTTTAAATAGACACATGAGAATCCATACAGGACAGAAGTCTTTCAGTTGTGATCTATGTGGAAAAAGTTTCAGCCAAACAACAAATTTAAATGGACACATGAGAATCCATAGAGGAGAGAAACCTTTCAGTTGTGATCTATGTGGACAAAGATTTAGCCAAAAAGCACATTTAAACGGACACACGAGAATCCATACAGGACAGAAACCTTTCTGTTGTGATTTATGTGGAAAAAGATTTACCCAAAAATCAATTTTAAATAGACACATGAGAATCCATACAGGAGAGAAAATGTCACTGTGATGAAAACCGCAACTACAGCAAACACAGCTGTAGTTTGCTGACAGATGTTTGTGTGTTGTCATCAAACGCACACGGTTTTCACTTGGTAGTTTCAGCATTTCTCTTGTAGCTAATGTTTAGAGTTGTGTTAAAACATTTCAAGTTTTTTTTTATTTATTTTGTTCAGACTGAGCTGTAGTACATCTGTGTTGTCAGTCTCTGCACACTGCTGTAACTACTAGACTCATTAAGCTAGTGTAAACAATGGCCACAGGATGTGCCCAGACACGTCATTTTTGGTCAATCTTTCACAACAGTGACCTCTCTAGCTTCCTAAGTTACCCATTTGAGTAATTTTTTTCCAAGAGAAATAATAACATTAATAAATAAAGTGACTTAGACAAAATTATTATGATTTTGTATGCACAGGGTGTATACTAAAACAAAATTTCGTTGCATACAACTTGTGACAGTGTCATGAGATTGCAGTTGGAATATAGATAACATTACAATATCAAGTGCAGCAGTGTTCAGAATGTGACAATGTAGGAGAAAAAACTGTTTAAAATAATGGTGCAAAAAGGCAATAATATGAAAGAGTTCAGTGTTGTGCAAATATGGTGCAAAATGCAGTAAAAACGTCCTATTTAAATTGATTTTTAAAGTTCGGCAACGTTGGTAGTGCAAAATAATGGTGCGAGTGTGATGCAGAGTCATGTTTAGAGTTCAGTAGTTCAACAGCCTGATTGCAGCAGATAAAAAGCTGTTACAGAACCTGGTGGACCTGCAGCGGATGCTGCAGAAGCTCTTCCCAGAGGGCAGCAGGGAGCACAGTCCATGTTGGGGGTGTGAGGGATTTCTGATGATGTTATGGGCTCAGGACACGCAGCGCTGAGATGAAATGTACTTAGAAGGAAGAGGAGCCCCAATGATCCTCTTTGCTGTCCTCACCACTCTCCTCACGTTCTTCCAGTCGGAGGCGCTGTAGCCTCCACACCACACAGAGAGACAGCTGGGGCTCGTTCTTCGTACGTTGCTTAAAACATCCAAGATCAAATGAGACATCCAAGATGATTTCATCGGGCTAATCATGATCCGGTTTATTGGGTTCTTCAAACACCTCTTGTTTGATTAGTATCGCTGGATTGAGTTATCTGAGATAACTGCGCGTGCATGCGTTTGTTTAAAAGGGGAAATGTATCGATAGTAGAAACAATGATCAGCAGCGCTGCTATTGGCTGTTCAGCATGGCCAAAGAATGCGCTCAGTTTTTCTCCCACGCAGAACAAGAGCTTTTAATGGAAGGTTATGCCGAATTTGAGTCATTAATAGACCCCTTGCATCTGACGTCACAGTCACGTGATCGGGGGTGCGCGCCTCCATCTTGGTGGGCAGGCTAGCGTGACAGCCCACCACTGCACTGGCCCAGTTACCTCATTACTCGCATGTATACAAAAGACTATTCACTGATTGTTCAATATGGTGCAAACAGACTGCATCTTTCTTGCCAAAGCAATGTTTACAGTTTAGGGTCAGATGTTATCGGACTATATGCAGCCAAGTTATGAGAATAAACAACATTAAACTCACCCTTCCACGGACAACTGCTACATCATTCAGGTAAAAAACAGACAGTTCACGTATCCACCCGGCAGTGAACTGTTTGTGCGCTCCCAAACTCTTGTACGCCTTCATCTGATCGCCACTGTACGTTGGGGTGGGTGACAACACAAGGTAGTTCACCAGATCCGCACAGCAAACTGATGGCCAATCATCGGGATTGCTAGAAAAATCCTTATCAGGAAGAGCCAAAGGGTCCGCAAATACCGGGCATACACTGTACGAGTTTTTCAGTCGTGGTACTTACATACATAAAAACTGTGCGACGGAACCGCGGGGTTTAAAAAGTTCACCGCTCACGATCTGTGCGGCGCGACGCTCGCTGTGGTGGCAGAGGCAGGCGAGCGAAGGTGGGTGACAGGGACCCAGAGCAGGGGGTCGAGCCCAGCTCTGGCGAGGCCCGCAGGAGGCACCGGGCGTCGGGGGAACGGAGGGGAGAGAGGAGGGACGAGACGCACCGTCGGCCGCGTGGCACGGCAGGTCGCCCGGCCCGCCCGCGAGCGGAGGAGTGCCGAAACAGGCGGCCAGCGCGTTGCGCGGACCGGAGCGCTCGCCCTCCCCAACGCCCCCGCGAGCGGGCCGGGCGGAGGTCGCTTCAGGGACGCCCGCTCCCCTCCCTCCGCTGGCGGGGATGGAGAGGAGGGGAGGGCGCTCCCCGTAGCTCTGCTTGAACAGCAGGATGCGCTCACGAAAACCTCACGACAGCCGACTGAATTTCAAACATGTTCGATTTTCACCGATCGTCCGATTCCTGATCGGGAGGTAGTCGTGAGAAGCCAGTCCCCCCTCCTCCCCCCTGTACGATCAAGCTGAAATTCGGCCCGATTCAAAACATGCTTGCACGGCTGAAGAATCGGCCCGAAAAGGGGAAAAACTCGTACAGTGTCTTGAATATCGTGCGTTGTGTAGAAAATGGCATGCCAACCAATATGGCCGCCACGCAAGGGGTTCTGGGTAACGGAGTCACGTGGTTGCAAGGGGTCTATTAAAGCGACAGGGGATTTGCATAATAGTCGCAAAAAAGTTACTGGTTCGGCATCGTTGGTAGTGACGATGAAATATCCCTCCGCCTCATAACGCACTGGAGCTCATCCTGACAGGAGCAGAGAGTAAACTCAGAAGGAGCCGATCTGCCCATATTTTCTGTAGTTCACGGCTGCAATAACTGATGATAACTGCTGAAAGTAGATTAGGCGGTGCAGATCACCGTTTTAAGCAGAGATTGGTTCTAAAGATGAGTTTTATACTCATCTTATAACATTGCAGAACCCAACCCATAACCCGTACTTTAATGCTTATTTATTGTCTTTTTATGTCTCTAAAATGTAAAATTAGTATTAATTTAAATTTAAATGCTTAATACCATGTCTATCTTTGTTTATGGGGTTAAAAAATATTTTGGCATGATAACATATTTATTTACAAGGTGACAGATAGGGCATTGGGACTTGCTCTACAGCCATCCCGAGACAAAATGTCACAAACTGGGAGGTGGCAGTACTGTTCTTCACCAAGATGGCTGCCCCCGTAAAAGGACCTTCAAATGAAAATTACTCTAAATTAAAAAAGCTTATTTATTGAACAGTATGTAATCATTTTATATTTAAAGTACTTTTAGCAGTTTGAATTCTGATTTTGACCGGACTTCCCCTTTAAATATTTGTAATTCTGTGATCCACACGTCAAGTTCTGACCTATGGAGGGAATTTTTCTGGACATACATGGTGCGTTTTTGTTTTTGTTTTTTGTTTTGTTACACCTAACATTAAAAGTAAACATTGTAACGACACTAAGAAGGCAAAATGTTGGAGGAACTGTGGGAATGTGTCTGCAGGAAATTTTCATGTCTTCTGGGAATCTACTAAGATCGCATCCTACTGGTCAGGAGTGATAAAAGAAATCAATACTAAAATGGACTTAAATTTACGCTGTCATTTTACTACGGTTTTCCTGGGTAGTTTACCCCAAGAGCTGAGGAAGTCTGATAGATATCTCCTGCTAATATTAATAGCAGGTGCAAAGAAAGCTGTAACTATCAGGTGGCTTGATGGGGAACCACCATCATGTTCGGACTGGAAGGACATAATTGAGGAAATTCACACAATGCATGACTTTTTCATTAAGACTTGCCACTTATAAATACTGGAGAAAAATGGAACATTCATCAGAACTTGACACCAACTGTATAAGTAATGTAATTACTTTTTCCTTTTTATTGGATTATTATTCACCTGCTCCTGTCAAACTAGTTGCTCTGTAACTTTTGTTGGAGGGGGGTCCTATTGTTCAATGTATGTATGTGTATTTCTAAAACTACTAAAATGACAAAAATAAAGTATTAAAAAAAACGACAGGGAACACCTCAAAGCTGGCAGACAAATTAAATGCGTAAGTACTGTCAATTTATTCAATTCAATTCAATTTTATTTATATAGCGCCAATTCATGAAACATGTCATCTCGAGGCACTTTACAAAGTCAAAATCAATCATATTATACAGATTGGTCAAAAATGTCCTATATAAGGGAACCAGTTGATTGCTTCAAAGTATGTATGTGTATTTCTAAAACTACTAAATGACAAAAATAAGGTATTTAAAAAAACGACAGGGAACACTTCAAAGTCTGTTAAAGCCAGGAGAGAGGGCTGGCAAAAAGCAGCAGACAAATTAATGCGTAAGTACTGTCCATGGTAGATGTTTCTATCACTTTCTACAGAATGTATTTTTGCATTTTAATAATTTCATATTTAGTTTGTTCTTTTATGTCAGAGCCTCCACGGGACCCACTAGAACATGGGGACAAGTAAAAGTGAAGTACAAGAATATTCTACAAAATGGTAGCCTTTAATTATTAAACTGTATTTTAAAAAGTCTCTTTTTCGTCTTTTTAAAAGCCACTTTTAAATGCACTCAAAAAACTCTTTGGATGTACATAAAAAAATCACTCCTCCGTGTTGAACACTTAATGTGTAGTTCCAACAAATTAATTATGTAAATAACAGCCTCACGAGAAAAAACATTTATCTCTACAATTACACTGGCGCGCTGCGCTAAAGGATCCTGTCTGTCTCACAATACGCGATTAATTCGAAAAGCTCTGTAAATTATTCTTGCACCTTCCGGGACAGGTTGCTGTTGTAAAAATGGTCAAGACATGGCTACTACAGACTTGCCTATCTCCTCCGCTTCTAAAGCCGCAATCTAATCCTGTTCACATGAAATAAGCCTGCTCACGAACAGGCCTAAGCTTGCGCACATGTTGTTATGACAGCAAGTCCAGGATGAGTGTCGAAGAACCAAACAATCCAAGATCATGCCAAATCGTCAACAATTAAATCCAGCTAACTGAGTTAGCGACGTACGAAGAACTGGCCCCTGGTCAGAATGCTCTCTATGGTGCTTCTGTAGAAGGTGGTGAGGATGGGTGGTGCCAGGTGGGCTCTCCTCATCCTTTGCAGGAAATGCAAGTCCTTTAGTGCCCTCTTGACCAGTGATATGGTGTTCAGAGACCAGGTGAGGTTGTCTGTGTCCTAAAAGTTACTGATATTTGGTGAGCAAATCACTATTTAAAATTATATTTCCACAAATAATGTTTTGCCTAATTCAGGTTTGCTTTGTGAATGGGTTGAACACATCAAATGTGTAAATTAGTTAAACTAATTTAACCTCAATCCATATTGTTTAAGATGAACTTTGGTTCCCTAACTTGGATCTGCAGTGAACCAGGATTCACTGAATCATTCTGATGATGGTTTTCAACCATTTTATTTTTCGTTTTGTTTCTATTATGTGTACATAGTTTTAGCTGACTTCCACTAGCCTAGCAGAGAGGATTTGTTGGTTGAAACAGTGTAAAATTAGATAAACAGCATTCTATAGTCATGTACATTTATATCTGTTAAAAAATTCTCTCTTTTATTCCAAATGTTTACAGAATTTGCTAAAGAATGCTAATGCTCAAATCTTCCTTTCAACTATTGTTCTCATATCAGCCTTTTATCAACCATAAAAAAACACTTGAATTACATTGGCAATGGCATGATATCAAAATGCTAACGGAAGCTATGTCGGTCAGCTCCATGTTTTAAAAACACAATGTAACTGCATAACACAAAAATTTCCAAATAAACCATTTAACTTTCCCTGTTTTTTTCTCTGCCAAATCTGCCAACAGCCTTTACTTAATTAATTGAACCCATAATTGAAGATAAATGCTGAGACTATGATCTTGTGTGATGAGACTGAATCATGAAGCTTTCATGATTTTCATTTTATGTTCTTATGTTACTATTTGATTTAGAAATTTGATTTGATTTGTGTGATTTTTCCTTAAACAAAGGGCAAAATGTAATGGAACATTTTCTTGTGGAGTTCTAAATTTAAACCTTGTGCAAAACATGTTGTCACCTTTAACAGAATGGCATATATAGTCTATATCCTGTGTTTGCAGAGATGTAAGGGTAATCAGAGTTCAGTATATCAGTGTGTGCTTACATGCTCATGAAGTATTCTTAAAACTGTATTATTTTATGGGTCAAAGGGAGGAGATCAGGGTAATTTAGAGTGGGTGAGGAGAGCTGTTTCTTCCCCATGTTCAAACCTAAACAGAGGAGTGAAATTAGCACCTTCTGCAGACAATGAGGGGAAAATGTGACAAACCTGGTAGAAAATATTTATAAAGGAATTAAGTAGAACACTGGTCATATTGATGGGGTTTCAAACTATCAGCAACCAAGTCTTGTTTTATGTAAATTACAAATAAGAGACTATTTTGGATAAAATAACATGGATAACCGTTAGAAATGGTAACAGACTTTGAATAACTGGGGTTAGGGTTAGATAGTTCATATACATGGAAAACTCAAATGAAATATTTAGAAACTAAATGTAAACAGGTCAGGATTTCTGAAAGTTGTGGTGGTAATCAGCTGGAGGAAGATTGGCATGCACTGTTAAATGTATTCAGGGCTCTAATTAGATTATCATTGGATTATGGTATACATCATTTCCCCTGTTTGGTTTTTATATTGGACATGTGCAGCA
>CM073131.1:51234627-51237127 GCA_037039145.1 Fundulus diaphanus
AAAACACGAAATGTCATACATTCTGGATTCATTACAAATCAACTGAAATATCGCAAGCCTTTTATTGTTTTAATATCGCTGATTATGGCGTACAGCTGAAGAAAACTCAAAAATCCTATCTCAAAATATTAGAATATTTCCTCAGACCAAGTAAAAAAAAATTATAACAGCAAAACAAAATCAAACATTTGAAAATGTCCATTAATGCACTCAGTACTTGGTTGGGAATCCTTTTGCACAGATTACTGCATCAATGCGGCGTGGCATGGAGGCAATCAGCCTGTGGCATTGCTGAGGTGTTATGGATGCCCAGGATGCTTCAATAGCGGCCTTTAGCTCATTTGCATTGTTGGGTCTGGTGTCTTTCAGCTTCTTCTTCACAATACCCCACAAATTCTCCATGGGGTTCAGGTCAGGGGAATTGGCAGGCCAATCAAGGACAGTAATGCCATGGTCAGTACACCAGTTACTGGTGGTTTTGGCACTGTGGGCAGGTGCCAGATCTTGGTTGTGCAGCGTTTCCTGCCACATTTCCGCCTTCCAACACACGTTTTGTGAATGTGCTTTGAAACTGCACTCTGTGAACAGCCTGCTCTTTGAGAAATTTCTTTTTGTGTCTTACCCTCCTGATGGAGGGTGTCAATGATGGTCTTCTGGACAGCAGTCAGATCAGCAGTCTTCCCCATACTTGTGATTTAGTTTACTGAACCAAGCTGAGTGTTTTTCAAGCCTCAGGAAACCCTTGCAGGTGTTTCGAATTAATTAGACGATTCAAGTGATTAGTTGAATAGCCTACTAGTATACTTTTTCACGATATTCTAATTTTCTGAGACAGTCCTGTATGTATTAAGATTTACTGCACATTTAAACATTGACATCTCACTATTGTTAGGGAAATAATTAGTTGTCTGAGAAGATGTAGGTAAAGAGAAGCTGTTATCTACACTTCAGATGTATGATGTGAGAAATGTGTTTGGAATATTAAGATAAATTACATGAAATGGGCTAAAGAGAGTAACTACAGCCCAGTTGTACATTTGTTGAAGTTTGAATTTAATATTTGTAATGCTGTCAGTGTCCGTGACACTTCTACTTCTAGTGTAGAGTAAATACAATACATTTATTTGCAGTCCCTTGAATGTATAATTTTGCTGTGTTTTATGATGCAGACAGAGTATCTTAGATAAAAAAAAATAAGGGTCGGGTTTATCTCTCCACATTTCCATATCTTCAAAAGAAAATACAGGATATATCTAGACAACAGACATATTTTGAATATATTTGGTTTAATAGGCACATTTTTACCATCTGGCTCTTTTGGTGGTAAGTTCAAATGGAAACTTTTTCAAAGTGGGGAAAAAAGTCCCAATTTAACATTCATCAGATCGGGCGCTGCTTTATAATTTATAGTAATAATTGAACTTTATTGATCTCACAATGGAGAAATTCACTTCTGCATCTTTACCCATCCCCTCGGGGAGCAGTGGGCTGCCACTGTGAGAGCAATCGGGGGTTGAGGGTCTTGCTCAGGGACCCAGAGTGGCAGTCTGTGGCAGTTGAAGGGGACCCACGCTCAATGCTCTAACAACTAGGCCACCAGATTAACAAAAAGCATCTAGTGAGTGTCGTGCTTATAAAATTTGTACAAATGTAGCAAGAAATACTGCTTTTCTCTTTAGACAGAAGAGACGCGTCCTGACCCTCAAGTCAAGCATAAAGAAACAGGAGCATGCATATTGCGTAGGACCAATGAAGCTTTGGGCCAATAGTGTCCCTAGGGTTAAAGTTCAAATCAAACCTACGCCCTTGATTCCATGTTACATTCTTAATGGGTTGGTACATTTCAACCG
This sequence comes from Fundulus diaphanus, assembly GCA_037039145.1. Taxonomy (NCBI): domain Eukaryota; kingdom Metazoa; phylum Chordata; class Actinopteri; order Cyprinodontiformes; family Fundulidae; genus Fundulus; species Fundulus diaphanus. The sequence continues at coordinate 51,236,478 of CM073131.1, forward strand.
GTTGTATAACAAGGTATGTTTCTGTATCATGTTTTAAATCCGTGCCCCATGTACCCTCTTTTAACTTTGAGCACCTGCCCCTCCAACGGTCTCTGCACGTCCCTGCTCTGAGCCCCTGCTTTGATGTCTGTGCCTAAGGCGCGTCTCTTCTGCTCGACAAGTTTGTTCAACTTCAGAACTGACATCTCACAGGTGCAACTCACATCTTCGGCACATCTTGCCTCTTTTAATCGACCAGGTCAAACCACGGCAGTTCTTCTTGACAGGATTCGCAGAATCGTTGGCCCAGAATTGTGGAGGAACACAGTGAGGTGGATAACGGCTCAGTCCCGGTGGTTCTCAGAGACAGGTGTTCTCCCCTCGGCTCGTTGCTCTTCTTTTCCTGTCTGGGGTCCTTTGTTCTTCTGCTCCGTGCTACGTGTCTTCTTGAGACGAGATCTGAATAATGAGCACACAAATTACCCTTCTTTTATGTGTTGAGAGCAGTGACGGACTGGACGGTCTGGCATTTGGGCAGATGCCAGAAGGGCCGCGGGCCCTCGTGGGCCGTTTGGGCCGGCCAATCACGAGGCGGCCTGGTCGTCGGGTGTGCAGTGCAGGGTTTCCCGCAGCGCTGTCTTGGCGAGGCGGCCGCTTCCGCGCAAAACTTG
>CM073131.1:51842127-52284627 GCA_037039145.1 Fundulus diaphanus
ATGTGATTTTTAGTGGAGTGAGAGGGGGCTGTGGATGAGTGCATGGAGTAGTTGTCTTATAATGGGAATGTTGTGGGTTTGAATCCAGCTTCCCCATGTCACATATGAATGTGCCCCTGGGCAAGGTACTTAACTCAAAGTGTCCTGCTGATCTGTGTATAGATGTATGAAGGCCGAAATACACCAAACCCTCTGATTAGCCCGATGTGCAGTAAATTGCGTTGTAGCAATTAGATCTGCTCTAAGTTAAAGGGGCTGGAGTAGACTGGCTTGGAGTTTTCCTGTGTGGCTCCAACCAAGTAGACCCCTGCTCTATTTTAGTCAGAGCTACGCAGCATTTTGATGGGAAATCGAGTCAGACAGGAAAATCGACACTTTGACAAAGTAAAACACGTCTGTTTGGGGAAAATACAAAATAAAATCTCCAAACCAAGGTACACAGAATGAAATTTCTGGCCTGGTTCATCCTGGAAAACAAGGGCTGGGGTGGTCAGGGCTACTAGTAAAAGCTAAATAAATGCTAAATAAACTAAGTGAATGCTAAGCAAGTAAATCGCTAACCTGGAAAACCAATAGAATTACTAATATGAGAAAAAAGACCTAGGACAATAAAGTAAAAATAAAAAAAAGTGGTAATGTTATGAGAAAAACGTCATATTATGAGAATTAAGAGGGAACATTTCCAGAATAATCACAGTTTGCAGAATTATTTCACTCCTGGAGTAACAGGGCCAGGTTAGATTATTTTAATTATTTTTATTTTTACGAGAATAAATTCAGAAGAATGAAGCTAAAGGGATACGAAAATAAACTTGTAATATTACAAAAATAAAAATACTACGAATACAAAGTATATCCTGAGATTAAAGTCCCTCTGATACTGTTTAAGTGACTGAGTAACTGCAGATTTGCCACATTTAAGATGGCGGACGCTCTGACGCATCGCAGCATAGGCAGAACCCGCCCAATAACACGTCTACGTTTATGATGTCTATGCGACCTTAGGCGAAAGCGGTCGATGCGGAGTCAACCATAGACATCATATACGTAGACGCCCCATTGTATGCTGCCGGCCGCTAGGCCGACGTGCCTACAGGGCGGCCATCTTGGGTCAGACCACAGATCAGACGGCTGCTGTCAAAATGAATAGGAGGCAGCTCAGATCTAATTTTAATCGTATGTTCACAGTGATCGTGACCTTTCAGACAGATTACACATATTTATTTAGAACCAAAACTATTTAAACTGAAGTCAAACTGGATGAAAAATTTACACGCACTTACATATTTTGCAGCTACATATTAATCTAATATACACACAAATTATACGCACATAAATCTCTCTCTTTCTTCCAATATATATATATATATATATATATATATATATATATATATATATATATATATATATATATATATATACTGTGTATATATAGGCTATATACACAGACACTGATCTACAGACAACAGCACTGATCTAAATAGGAGCAAAACTATATACAGAGAAGTGAGAGCAAAGGTGCCAATAACAGCATTTAAAAATTATATAATACAAACCGCAATCTGGGGGGAAAAAAATCAACAAAAAACCTAATAACGCATCTTAGAATCAAATACATTACAAAATCATAGCAAAAACTGTATAATATTTTGCCCCCCCCCCCCCAGATCATGTCTATCCAGTAATTTAGGACCATTTTGTTTGTTTTTGGTGTTTAATGTACTTTTCTCTACTTCCATCCCTGCTACCCATTAGCACATATTGTGTTTATGCTGGAAAAACTGTAACTGTAAAGCATGAGGATGATCTATCATGAAATCTTACTTATGGAAGGTAATTCCCCAGGATCTGGTTCCTAGTGTCCTTTTATTTGCGCACCCATAAGCCGAGTAAAAATCGGGCTTCCTGGGACGTAGCTCTGGAAGTTTGCTTACTTTAAATACAAAATCGAAATTATTTATTAAGTTAGACAATAATTTAATTCAATCAATTGGTCCCATGTAGCCCCTAAAGGGGTGACGTTTTCAGTCAGTTGATTTATCTGGAAATCGGGTGAGAATTCACCGGATTCAGAGTGTCTGAAAACATAAAGTACATTTTCCTGTATTGACTTGTATTCTGTCTGACTGCAGCTTGGTCTGACCTAAGATGGCCGCTCTGTCGGCACGCCTCTCAACCGAGAACGCGGCGTCTACGTATTCATGTCTGTGGAGTCAACGCCGATGCGTCACCACATGCGTCGGCGCATGTGTCGACGCATCACTAGTTTAAACCCGGAAATGGATAATTTAGCGAAAACCTCGCTGCTGTTGAAACTAACTGCCATCTTCATCTCGTCTGCCTCTGCAGGTAAAGTATCGCTGGAAAACTTTGGTTTCAAAGAGATTTTGATCTTAGACACGGAGATTAGTTGATTGTTGATGTAAACCATCTATGTCCTCATCAATGGTCTTTGTCTCTGTCTGCTGGTGGCGTCATTGTAGCTAAATGTGTCGGTCACAATAAGAGAAGAAAGAGGAACAGATAAAACTGATGATGACCAAAAATGTTATCCATCTGAAGAAAACCACTTTAGACAAGAGATCTAGACTGGTTTTGATGAACGTCTTCATAAAAAGTTTGTTTGTCATTAAATGGCAGCTTTGCGTCATTAACTGTCTTTGTATCTGCAAGTCATTCTGGGATTTGTAGTCCTGTCTGTAGGCCTACTGTATTGGTAAACCTTTAATGCCTCACACTGATGGGAGGTCTTTAAAGTCTCAATGATTTAATGTAACAGGCAGCAGCTTCTTCTTCTTTCTATCAGGTTTGTTTGGTTAATAACCAACAGTTTAATAAATGACCTCTGACCTCTCTGCTCTGTTTCTCTCCTACAGATCCAACAAACATGACAGCAGAACCTGGACAGAACATCACTCTGCCATGTAGAGCTCCTGACAGCAAACCTGTTATTGTCATAGAGTGGAGCAGAACTGATCTGGGGTCAGAATATGTTCTGCTCTACAGAAATAACCAGTTTGATCTAGAAAACCAGCATCCATCCTTTAAGAACCGGGTGGATCTGCAGGAGGAACAGATCAAGGCAGGAGACGTGTCTCTGGTTCTGAAGAACGTCTCCACTGATGACAGAGGAACATATGAGTGTATAGTCATCCAGACGGAAACAAACCACAACAGAGAGACGATTCTCTACATCAACCTGGATGTAGTTCCTCCTCCAGGTGAGTTGTTGTCTTTTAGTTTCTAAATCAGAGTTTCCAGCCGCTGCCTGGTTGTTGACGGCAGAGTAAAACATCCAGAGGGTCCAGAATGTCGTTTATCTGAGAGCTCAGACTAATTTAACACTGCGTTTGGAGAAATCCTGAGTTTTCTATTCCAGAGAAAGAGCTTAAACGTTTAAAAGAAATATATAATCATGGTAACAGATTTTTTGAAGGAACAATAGGTATCAGTCTTTGCCCCCTTAAGTTTCTATCATTAACTGTAATTCATGTGATGTGATATTTAGTTCTGTGTGGAGTGGGAGGGGGGATGTAGATCAGTGCACAGAGTATTTGTCTTATAATGGGAATGTTGTGGGTTTGAATCCAGCTTCCCCATGTCATATGTAGATGTCCCCCTGGGCAAGGCACTTAACCCCAGATGTCCTACCGATCTGCGTATAGGTGTGTAAAGGCCGAAATAAACCAAATACATGCAAGTCAGACAAACTTGTACCCAGAATGAGCTACTGGTGTATAAATTGTGAAAAGTTATATAACAGCCTCTGCACCCTTGAAGCATAAAAGGTCAAAGTCATGAAAAAAAAACTTTCAGGTTTGATGTTTTTTTAGTTAAAGGGCAATATATTTAGGTGAATTTGGGAGGGTTTAATATTTTGTGGTTTCTTGTTGTCCAGGGCCGGCACAAGGCACAAGCAAACTGAGCAGCTGCTCATCAAAAAATTATATTTTTTGCCATGCATAATGTACAAAAAAAATCATGGGAAAATGTAGAATTTTTTTCATTATAATATATCTTTGATCATGTTACTTATACATGCAAATAATAAATAAAAAACATAACCATGTTTAACATTTGCTAGCCGTGTTTTTGCATCAGGCCGCATGGCTACTAGCTATACTATAGTTGGAGATATGTTGTTTGCTACAGAGAACAGCAATTTCTGGGATTAGATTTTTTTTAGAATTTACTTATAACTTATGCAAAACACCTCCAGGAATACTTTGGAGCTACAGAATCAGTGAGTTCTGGTTCACAACCTCAGGCTCAGTGGACAGACACTGACTATCAATTAATCTTGGAAGCTGGTCTGTAATTGACCAATCAGTGTTCGCAATTTTTCCCAAAGTATAACGGCCCTTACCTGCAGAAGCTGCTCACCTTTCCCTCTGACAACATCCCAGGATGTTACATTATGAACTCATAATTCTGACCTATGGGGGCGTTCCAGTGGAAATTTATGACACGGTCTGAGGTGAAATAAGGTCTGTGTGTTTTATGCATGTCATGATATTAAACTGAGGTTAGCTGGGTGAATCTAACAGTCAGACTCTCTGCAGGATGAGGATCTGAGCTCAGGTTCTCCTGGAAGATACAAGTAATGATGCTGAGGAAGTGGTTCAAATCAAAAAGTCTGTGAAAGTGAAACCATGTGGTAGAGCAGTTCAGTCCAGCCATGAGAAACCCTAACCTGACTCAAGCCAGATGTATTTCGCTCCGCCTAGCTTCGCTCACATACATCTGGGACACCTCCATAGGAATTGCCTTTATTGAAGGTTGGGCCTTATCAAAAATCCTTGCATATGATTGGATAAGCCACTTGTCTGTCATCTTTATTGACGTGCTATTTCAACCACTCACACCGAAGCTAACCCGTGACGCTAATGATAGCGACGCAGGAAAAAAAAATAAAATAATAATAATGTGTTTGCGGCTCTAGTGGCACGCGTTTTATTGACAGTGAGCTGACAGCAACAGGGGGGAAGACAGGCGGCAAAGCGCCGCGGGTCGGAGTCGATTCCGGGCCGACCGCGTTGAGGACTAAAGGCCTCCTAACATGGTTCGCGCTAACCGCTAACCACTCCGCCACGGGCGTGCCCCGGAAAACAAAACTTGCCAAATCGGGTCGGGAGAAGGGCGAAAACATGGTTTCCACCAACAAAAGCCTTCAGAGCCGTTCTCTGATGTTCTTTTAATGAAACAATATCAGATAGATTGGACAACACAGAAGAAATAGCAGCATTAATGCTAACGCTTGCTTCCTCGACGAGCCGCCATTGCTATCAAAACAGTCTCGCGTCATGGTCGCGTCTCCACTACGTCACATATATGAAACTCCAGCCCTGCGTCCTGATTGGCCAGACCATAAAATTGGTTGGAGAAATCACTTTCTATGGGCGATGTCCCAGATGTATGTGAGTGGAGCTAGGCGGAGCGGCATACAGCTGGCTTGAGTCAGGTTAGAGAAACACAGTTTGTAGAGGAAAAGCCTGTTACCATGGTGATATACTCAGAGTTTCTCTCTGTTTCTGAAAAGCAAATCCAGAATTTCTCCAAACTCAGAGTTTTCACACCAACACTTTCTACAAAGCTCCTCTGGTCAGAGGTTTTCTGATGATGATGATGATGATGATGATGAGACTCTGGAGGAAGCAGCTGGCCTTAGTGCAGCTTTCAGAGAACAGAGGATGTTCTTCAGTCCCCTCTGACCTCACTGATGATATTTATCTGGTTCTGTTCTACAGGGGAACCTGATGACGGGAGCAAAGGTGGACCTGATGTATGGTGGGTTTTAGTGGTGGTAGCTGTCATATTTATAATTGCTGTCATATTTATAATTGCTATGGCTGTTTCTTTCCATAAAAAACGTAAAAAGAAATCAAATCCAAACCAGCCTCCTGCAGCAGGACCTGAGCAGATTTTAATGTCTCCAAACTCGTCAGCTTAGTTGAGTCCAGTTTGATCTGCAGCTAAAGTGAAGTTCTGAAGAACCTGCAGCAGACAAACCTTCCTAAACGACACTCTGCTGATGATGAGACACATTTCAGAGACTTGTTGAGGATTTCCTCGTCATCAGGACCATCATCCTCCTCCTCCTCCTCCTCATCAACCTGCAGCATCAAACCTGAACTCTGCCATCAAGCGTTTCTGTCCTCCAGCAGAACCTCAGCTGGTCCAGATCTGCTCTAAAAGCCGTTCCAGGCTGGACTTGTTGCCTCGTTATTCTGGAAAGCTTTAGACTGAATGTCAGGATCCTGTTACAGTATTGTTACTTTTAGAAGTTTTTGTATTTAAACCTTCAATGTGTCCTGATTTCATCTTCATCATCACTGAACACATCTGCCTGATGGGTCCGATGCCTTATTTCACTCTGCAGAACCGCTGCAGCTCACTGTGCAGCTCTAGTTGCCTTCAGCAGCAGCTAACTGGTTATTATCTGACTTCATGCTGAGGAGAACTTCAGGTCTCAGGGCCACAGTTTTACATTGACCAGGATTAAAATAACTAAACAATGACAAGTTTTCCTCAAATGAAACATTTATTAAACAAAACATAACATTATTTACATTTGATGCATGGATTAATGACTTATCTGCTATTCTTAAAGCTCTTATAGCTGCACTTGATTCTGTTGAAGGCAGGTTTTATATTTCTAGGAGTCATCTTATTAAAATTAAACATTATTTTATAACTTGAATTTTACTTTTCATTTCTTCAACATTATCACATAAAGACATAACTTCCTCACATTAACTTTAACCTCAGTAATAATCTATCTGAATAATGAGCCTCTGCTGATTGGTTTACAGAATGAGTCACTTAGAGGCTCTTTGCTGGAATAACTCGGAAATTACAATTACAAAAATTTTTACTGCAAAATTCCTCACCATCAATCCCACATGTTCTATAGTTCATCTGAAATCAGCGTAGATGATGCACAGCAGGCCTTTAATAAAGTGACACACAACCCTAGATATTTATATTTATAAAAAGACGTAATAATGAACAAACTCACCTCTGGAGGAAACTAAAGTTTCCACATGAGTTGATGGAAATGTTTCTCAGAGCTTCGTCCTTCAGAACAAGTTGGAGGAGAAATTCTGATTCAACAGAACTCCTTATATGGTCAACGTATACATTTATACACACACACTTCCTGATGCAGCAGTAATGACGCTATGAGCAGTTAGCTTCAACATTTTGATGAATAAACTCAATTCTACAATTTATCCACCAAGTCACTGAGATCATGATGTTGTCTCTGCATGTTTTGTGTAATCTGGTGAATTCTGAGACTTTGTCTCATTAAAAAGTTCATTATGGTAACAAAGATTCTGGAAAACCAGAAATATTTTATAGACACCAAGAAGCTGCAGGTTTGAGACACTAGTAGGATTGGCGTTAAACTTCCTCCTTATTTCCAAAAGAAAACCAGAACAAATGTGTCACAATAGACTGAAAGCTTTAAGTTTGATCTGAGTAATGCAGGAAGGGGTTGACCTTTGGTGACCTCTGCTAAAATGTATTAATATCTTTAAAAGTGTAGTAAAATATACCAGAATCACAGGTGTTTGAAACAAGCTGTGTAAGTTTGGATCAAAGTGTTTGTGTTCTTTTACTTGCAGCTGAGTGAGAATATTTTATGTTAATTTAAGTGAGAATTTGATGTAAAGTGAGGAGCATATAAACCTCCTCAGTATTCTGGGTCAGGGGTTAAGTTTAGGACTGTTTATGAATGTTTATGAATGTGTGCGTTAGTGAGAGTGACTGGGTGAATGTGGCTGTAGTGTACAGCGCTTTGGGTGGTCAGCATGACTGGAAAAGCTCTTTATAAGGTCAGTCCATTTACTATTTAATTTAGGATTAAGGTTTGAATTAGGGTTTAGGTTTGAGTCAGGCCATAGAAAGTGTGAAAATTAATGGAAGTCTGAGGAAGTCAAGGCACGGTCCTCACTATGTACATTAAACACGTGTGTGTGTGTGTGTGGGGGGGGGGGGGGTCACGCCGGTCATCTTGTGTAGATTTTATTGTTCTTCTATTCAGAGTCTTTTAAGTTTTTCTTTTATCTGTTGGCTTCTCAATCTGACAGTTAAATACAGGATTATCCTGAACAACATTATAAAAAACTGTTCTAAAATCATCAGTGTGAAACAGAGAGATTGGAAGACGAAGCGCCGTTCCACATCTTTCATCCCTTCTGCAGTCAAGCTTCAAAGCTCTGTGTGGATCGTCTGGGGTTTATGGTCACATGCTGACTGGTTGTATGTTGTTAATGTGTGATTTGTGTATTTACTGTTGCAGTCATGCTGCTGTTAACTAATGACCCTTTTGGGATTAATAAAGTTGATTGAATCGAATTAAATTGTATTTCCTTCATCAAACAAATTCAGAAGAAATTTGGGAAAAAGTGATCGGCTGTTAATTTTAATTCCTCCAGACTGATTTAAAACTAAATATTTAATTCAGCCATGATGTTTTATCAATTTTATTTTCAAGCAGTGTGTTTCACCGCGTCATTTGCTTCCTTAATTAACCAATAGGGCATTTTGTCAATATAAAGTATTCAAATTACCTTTTTGAATGTAAGTATCAGGTAAAGACTGAATCAACATGTTTAAAATTTACCCCAAAGTAACTCATACTGTGAATTATTAGCCTGTTTCTGATTTAGCTCATTAATAGTCACCAGTATAAAGTTAATTATGACAATTCACAATACAACACTAACAGAAAAAACATTGAACTTCTCATCTAAATTAAAACAATAGCGTTATTATTCCAGAGCTAAAAACTGAGACTTCCTCCACAGCCTCCAGATTCTAGGCTGGTTCTCTGTCAGCTCTGCAGAAACAGAGACATGAAGATCTGATCCATGAACAGAAAACATCCATCATTCCTCTGCTTGCTGTAGAATAACATGAAATATTAAATGGTTACTGGAAAATATAAAAGTGTTATGACTAATTTTCCCAAGACTCTTAAAAAGTCGTTCCCAAGCAGACCTAATGTCCACTACTTGTAGAGATTATATAAATAAACATCTACATTTTATCGACTCCTTCGCATTGACTGCCCCCTGCTGTCCTATAGATGAACTACAGGCTCACAGATTCCCACCCAAAGTGTTTCTGATCCACTTGTCAAATAAAACAGTCAAGATCAAACTAATGATGCACACTGATGGAGCCTCTTATCAAGGATTATCATGACAGTGAGTGAAACTGATGAGACTTGATCACATTGGTTTATGTCTACAGAATTCAAGGCTGTGATTTAGTGGAGAAGTTTCTGACCAAGATAACAAAGATAATTTAATCCTATGTTGTTTCCAACAGGCTTTCTATGAAAGAAACAAAGATTTACAATAAAACATAGAAATACTGTTTCTGCTAGAGGTTGTTAGCTAAAACTACTGTTAAAATGCTGCAGGGTGTTTGGTGAAATAAAACCTTTAAGCAGGTATTAAACATACTTCTAATGAAGCCCACATTTCTGTATTAAAATGTATTTATCGCTCTGATGTAATATTTTAATCTTAAATGTCTTGTTTCATTTGCTGGAAGCAGAAAATCCTCATAATTAAGAAATAAAGCCTTGATACATCAGTCAGTGTGTAATTAATCTATATAATGTGTTTCACTGAGAGATCAGTTACTGAAGTTAAGAAACTTTTTCAATAATCTCTTTTATTGACTATGGCTGTATTTCATTCTGTTTTATACATGTTAGAAACATATTTTTTATTAGTTGATGCTGAGCTTGTTACTGTCCAAAAACTAGACCTACAGGAATTATTTACTAAACTTTATATTTTCTACAGGGAGCTGATGGGAGAACTATCCTTGACTCTGTTGGCTGTAGAGCTGTCAGGGCGGCTCACTACCAGATTACATCGTAAATAAATTATAAATATCATATAAAAAGGTGCATTTTTAACACTATGTGGTGGTTTTTATTTTATTACACCACCATCAACTATCATAAAAAATTATGAATCTGTGAGTTTTGATACCTGGTTGTATAATTATTAATAAATAAAACCGACCCAGCAATAGAGTGAAGAACCTACCTAGAGGAGGAGGAGGAGGAGGAGGAGGAGGAGGAGGAGCTACATCCAGGATGAAGATGCTGGCTGGATCAGTCTTTAAAGCAGATCTCTTCTTCTTGTTCCTCTGAACGACTCATCAGTTCCTTCATCATCAGTCACCACGTCCTTCAGAACCAAAGACATGTCTCTGTCCTTCATGTCTCCTTCAGAACCACCTGGTTCTTGAAGGATGGAGCTGTTCTATCGTCTCATCTCTGCAGAGAACATCTTCATCCTCTGGGTAATGTCTCCTCCCCTCAGCAGCTGTGAAGGCGTTGCTGTGAGGAACTCTTCATGGCAGAGTGACGTTGTCTCCAGGTTCTGCTCTGATGTTCCTCTGATCTGCAGGAGAAGAACCGACACCAAGCAGAGAGGTCAGACGGGTCAATCACAGCACTGCTCTGTGGACTGGATCAGGAGGACTAATCATCTAACAGATGTTTCTAACATGCATGTTTGAAGGAAACATGTTGATAAAATGTTTGAACAAGTCAGGAAAATAAAATAAAAGTGTAAATTCCTTCTGTTTGGTCAGAATGACCAGAGAGAGAAGACAGAGAGGAGGCAGAGGTGGAGGCAGCAGAGATGAAGATGATGAGGTTCTCTGGGAGAGACGAAGATGGAGAGGATGAGGATGAGTCCATCAGAGGACAGATCATGGTAGATGTTCTGGAGACAAAGCCAGACTGAGATGGTTAGAAGGAGGAGAGATGGTGAGAAGATCAGTAGAAGGATGCTGAGGCTGGAGCTGCCAGGAGGAGGCCTGGAGCAAACTTTTCAGAACTATGACTACCAAAATAAGAGTCTGGGGACCGTTTTTTGAGGATGGTCCCCAGAGGAGATTTATGGAAAAGTTAAAGAGGACATGAAGGTAGTTGATGTGAGAGAAGAAGAGGAAGAAAGATGGAGACAGAGAGTCACTATGGCAACGCCTGACAGAGGAATGCTGAGAAGAACAAGAAGCAGCTGCTGTTTTCAACATGAAATGCTCTTTTCATATTTTTTTAGTGGAAATGTGTCACTAAAACTTCAAAGATAAAAAGACATAAAAAGATTAGATTTTCATGAGACCATAAATGACTTGAAATAGAGAAAACAAAGTTTTTGCTCAATGGAAACAACGTTTGAAAATAATTCCTGATTCCTTTAAATCTAGAAATGACAGTTTGGTTAGAGACACATTTTGTTATCACACTTAGTTATTTGTTTAAAAGGAGGAGCAGTGTTATATTATTTAACATTATGAGGAAAACAAGCCTATTCATGTCATTCTGTTCTGTTACATTAGTTGAAATTAATTTAGAACCTGAAAGAAGTTTTCTGAACAAATGTAAAATCTTGACCAAAATTATTAACTCATCATTATTTAATTTCTTACTCTGCTGAAAAGGGTGAAGTTATCTCTTCATCTCTGATCAACGTTTCCATCAGCAGCAGACAAACAGAGATTAACAGGAACTGGTTCATCCTGACAGTCAGAAGGAGGAAAGGTTCACGGATCACTGAACCAAAGCTGGAAACCGCGTGAGCCGGATCTTTTTAAAGAACGCTGAAACCCAAGATTCACTAGAAATGCAAAGGATGCTGCTTTGTTAAGGAGGCACGGGGTCAAAGGTCAGCTCTCTGTCTGCTGTGCAGAGGCTTCCAGGTCCAGGTTCTTCAGTCCCACCTGATGCCACCAGAGGAGGAGCGAACAGGAAGTCCATATTTGGCCTGCAATGCATCAAGACACCAGCCACTCCCTGCTGCTTTTCCTCAGTCCCTCCTTATGTGTTAATCATGTTGCTACTCACATAGATTTGTGGAGCACTGTCAGACATGAGCTTTTTTGGGCTTTTTAGGAAGGTTGCACTGCTTGGCTTTTTTGGGGGTGAGACTTGGGCCGCCACCTCATCGCAGGTTGGGTGGGCAGCGTCTGCAGAGGGAGGATGATGATGTTCTTAGCCCACCTTCGTCTCTGCTTTTTAAAAGCACCTGAAGGAGAAGCCTTTTTTCAATCTTTGTAATTTTTTAATGACACTCTGATTTTGTTCTTTTTACATAACATTGAATAAATTTGAGCCTTTTTGATCACATTTTACTAACTCAAAAACCTGGTTTCTTGGAGTTTTATTTGGACAGTGTCCTTCAATCCTTGGATAAAGTTATTGGTTCTTGACTGGGTAGTAAAATAAAGGCAGATTCTTCTCCTGGAGTCACGCTGTAGGTCCCTGTAGGGGACAAAGAGGGTGTTTTCTGTAAAGGAATAAAGAACTTTAAGGGAGAAAAACTGAAAACCTGCTCCTCCTAAAAATTAATAGACCCAGAAGCTCCTCTTGCTGGAGTTTCAGTGATTCTGTTCTCAACTGGTTTCCTCATCCCTGTCACTCATGACAACTCTCTTATCATTCCAAGGGGTTTATTTCTAGATCAGCCATGTAGGTTTTATATTTTATTTCACTTTTAAATGTTTATTTTCATCTCTTTTTAGTTTTTTTAATTTAATCCCAGGTAAGCTTGACTGAGCCGTTTGTTCTCAACTAGTGGATGTAAAATCTCTGGAGCAGAATATGCAGGTGTCAGTTCTGCTGAGGCCTTTCACATTTATATTATTAACCATCAGATTCACTTGTTAAATCTAATTACTAGAACTAGCATTGGGTCAAACAGGGTCAGGTACAGCAGGTTGGTTCAACACTATGTTCTCTATCTTTGTGCCTTCCTGGGTTCCTCTATCTTTGCTTTTCCCATCAGCTGATTGTTTCCACCTGTTTGTTGTGGTTTTTCACTACTCGGTTTTATTAAAGGTCCTGGTTTCTCTTTGTTCCCTCTGTGTTCTGCTGTGGACGTCTTTCTTCCTGGCTCTTCTGTTCCCTTTTCTTCTAAGTTTCTGTTTCATTGTGGAACTCTGTCTTTGCCACTGTCTCGCTAAAATTTCCCCATTGAGGAACAATCAATGATTTAAATTATCTTAAATCTTTCATCATCATCGCACCCTGGCTCTGCATCAGCCATTACTCCCTGACACAGAGGCTGCATTTAATGGCAGCAGGGAAGTAGGAAGATTTCTCTCTAATATTTGACTGTAAAATGGAACGGAAAAGTTTCACATGTCAGAGCCCAATATTTCCATAAGAGGCAAAGGTAAGGCAAATTTATCTGCAGCACATTTCCTAGTGGTTAGAGCAGCACACTTGCACTCAGAGAAGGATGCAAGTACCCGGTTTAATCCCCACAGCCTCTGGGTCCCTGAGCAAGACCCTTAGCCCCAGATTGCTCCCCATACGCCGTACATGGCAGCCCACTGCTCCCCTAGGGTGATGGGTTAAAAGCAGAAATGAATTTCTCCAATGTGAGATCAATAAAGTTCTATAAGACATCAAAGATGTGCAGATTGATATGATTTTACACGACAGCTGACTAACAGAGACCATCTGACTAATCTGTTATCTCTGTTCTCTGATCTGTAACATCATCATGTGTTCAGTAGAAATGGTTAAACTTGGTAAAACCAGTCCTCTGGTTACAAAGCTCTGCTTCACTAATCAGCCACGTCTGTCATCTAAACCACCAAACATCAGCCAGAACAGAGCGTCATTTATTTCCATGTTAATAACCTGATGTCACTAAGAAACTCTCACAGTCTGGATGTTTAACCTGAAACATTTACAGCAAAACTTTTCCTGTACAGCCAAACACGTCAGAGTCACATCTGAGCAGGTTTATTTTCAATTAAATCAGCCAAAAAGGACCAAAAAAACTATCTAAGTCCACTTTTAGGTAACTGGGAGGTTCTCACCTAAAGTTAGTTTCTCTTTGATTTACAAGCGACAGACAGAACCCAGTTTTCCATGAGCAAATGATCAGAAAGGAGCGAGAAGGGACAGAGACTGTTTAACAGGAAAAAGACACAAAGTGACACAGTCTGAACATAAAGCTGTTAAATGCAGATTCAGTCAAAAATAATTACTTTTTTCTTTTTAGGTCATTTTAAAATGATATTCAATCACATCCTATACAACACAAAGGTTCATCAAAGCTTTAGAAATAATTACTCTTATGTAATCTTTGTCCTGTTCTGACTTTAAAATGAATATTCGTCTTTTTCCAGCTTTAGTCTCTGTGACAGTTTAGTGGTGAAGAAGATTTAGTTGTTCTAACAGAAGAAAATATTCACAGTTCTTATCATTTTAATAATAATAAAGTCTCCTTTGCTTTTTATCAGCAGAAAACAAACTAAAAAACAAAAACTAAACATAAACTCACCTTTATTGTGAGAATCTCCCAGCTGACTGCTGTCTGTGACGCTCAGATTGAACTGGAGCTTCTTCACGTCACATTAAACTTTTCTGGTTATTTGTTTACGTCAGTCAGCTGTTAGATCACATGACCAAACCCAGCTAAAACAACACTCCCCTTCAGCTGATAGTCGTCCTGTTTACATATTTCCTGCTTCATGTCTGTCCTTGTCCTCAGTCCTTCCTGCTCTCTGCGCTGTTTTTCCAGTTTTTCCTTGTTCTGATGTTTAAAGGCTTCGTCTGACTGAAAGTCATATTTGTTGTTGCGTTTCTATGTTTATTGAACTTTGTAAAGTATAGTTAAAAATCACAGTAAATACACAAAGGGGTAAAAGTAAAAAGTTATAAAATCTTCTCCTAAAGCAACATCAGATTTACAATCACTTCCATCTTATAGACAAATAAACCAATATACATTTATTCTACTCCTCTGTTATTTATACATGCAGTATTTTCATTAATGTGGACACAATACTCCTTTACATGATAGTATTACTAATAATAACACTGTAATATGATAACAATCAGGCAGCTAGATGATAATTTTTGACAGATTCACTGTTTTCATGTCCAGTGGTGAGGTAAATTGTACCAGATCAGAGGATCAGGATTGGTTTATCTGCTCTTTCCCTTTCTTCATTCTGGGTGACCCATCTTTGATTTTGTAGCTGAGCAGGTCTTTTATAGGAAATGAGGCGTCCTGTGACCTTTCTAGATTTGTGGCTATCCCTAATAAATGTCAGCTGGACAGTATTCAGCAGAACAAGAGCTGGATCAAAACCTCAGGAGGATCACATCCTGTTTTAGATCTCATGTTTAAGGACCTCCATGATGTTACAGGAAAATGTCTGATGTGCAGTGGTGTTGTTTCCCTGTTCCTGTTTCTCACCGCTGATCAGTCCTGCTGGTGAGAGGCGTGTGTTTCAGCAGAGGACAGACGACAGAAACCTCAGTGGTTGTGGCACAGACGGACCGTCAGAAACAGGATTGGGTCCCAGATCATCAGGTCAGAGAGCCCCATGGAGGACAAACCCCAACCTAAACAAAACATCATCATGTTTATACGGTTTTTAAGAAAAGTTGTTTTCTATTCTGGTCCGAAACTGAAAACCACAGTTTTAAAGAACTTTTTTCTGCTACATTTGAAGAACCAACCCTCCCTAATGATGACATTGTTCGCTAATATTCTCCCATCAAGCATTGCTGCACAGCGGTGCTGCTCCGTGCTTCTGGACCTGAATATGCTCGGTTCTGGTTCTAGATTAATCCTCATCTCAGGGAATGGATCCCTGATGTGTGAGGATCTTTTAATTTTTGGTCACACTTTAACCTCTTCACTAATTATCCTGGTTGGCTGTCAGAAAATTAGAACATTCTTCTCTTAATTAAGAACCAAGATTAAAGCTGTAGTTCCTGTTCAGAAATACTTTTTGTTATACTGGGGGAAATTCTCCTTCCATCCTGACATGAATACATTATCCATCCATCTTCTGACACGCTTTATCCCTGCTGGGGTCATGAGGGGTGCTAGTGTCTACCTCCAGCTGTCACTGGGTGAGAGGCGGTACACACTGGACAGGTCGCCAGTCTATTGCAGTAAATTGTGTATTTATTCGATAACCTGAAAATTAGGAGAAAGATCACCAAGCACCATTCCCACTCCAAATGGTTATCATCAATAGACTGTTTAAGCATCTATGTATGTGTATCTAGAACTGCTAGAGTTAAAGTTGCTCCTGCATGGCCACATAATTATTCTCTTCTTGTTCCTTCACCATAACTGCTGGATACTCCTCCTGTAGAAAGTTACAGAAAACAAATATTAGTCTGCTTTAAAAGTCATCTGTATCTTATCTGCAGATCACCGTACAAAAATGTAGTTGTTAAACTTTTGCTTCCTTGTTTCTTTAACTCAAATTTAACAGAACTACAGGAAGCTGTCAGATGAGGAAATGGATTCTTTACCTCCTTCCTCACGGCTGTTTGCTCTGATGTCCATCTTCTTCATCTGGTCTGTCTCTATACAGGCGAGTTTCTGCAGTAAACATGTCAGATTTAAAGTGACTTTGATCTCAGATACGGAGAAACAGCATAACATATTGTATTTACCATGCCAACACATCTATGTTCTCATCAATGATCTTTGTTGTTGTTTACTGGCAGCAACAATGCAGGAGAGCAACAGATAAGAGTGAAAAAGGAATTTGAACCATGTGAAAAATGTCTATTTAGGCATCAGTTTGAAGCTGTTTGGGTTTCATGAGCATCTTTATAACATCCTGCCAGCTTTTATCTGTAGAGCTGTGCATGCTGACTGAATTGTAACACAGACCTGTCTACTCTTCACTCTTTAAGGCATCAGTCACTCTACGTAAAAGTCAGCAGCTTCTGCCCTTTAGGTTTCTTTTGTTAATAGTTTAACAGACAACCTCTAACCTAACTGCTCTGTTCCTCTCCTACTGATCCCAGAAACATGAGAACCTGAACAGAACGTTCCTCTGCTCTCCATGTAGATCTGCTGAGAACAAACCTGTGTTAGCCTCAGAGAGGAGGAGAACTGGTCTGGGGTCAGAATCTGTTCTTCTCTACAGAAATGACCAGATTGTTCCAGAAAACCAGCATCTATCTCATAAGAACTGATTTGATCTGCTAAACAGAAAGATCTGATCAGTTTTAATCAGACACAAGCTGTCATGTGTTGTCAGGTGGAAGCTGGACCAAAATGAATCCAGGAGCCACATAGTGAGAATGATGGTTTAATGCTGAGACCAAAAGTACTTACAGAACGTAACGAGAGAAGTGGATCTGAGAACAAAGGGACAAACAGGAGGACCGACAACAAAGGAGGGAAACAGTTAATTAAATAGAGGAGGAGAAAGCAAAGAGAGGCAGGGCAGATGAAAGTTACTAACCAGTGTTGTTGTCAGATTAGAACTAAACCCTCTCCTCCATCCTTCTCTATTTTGGGTTAAAGCTCAGACTAGCTGGGGTTCTAAAGACCTCTGAATCCAACGAGTATTACCCTGTTTAGACTTCCTGTGAGACCTTTTTAGCTAAATAAGTAGTACACGACTGATCTACTAACCACCTCCATCCTAGGGCCACACCCTGTTTCAGTGGACAGGTTAGACAGCCTAGTAGCCTGAGGTCACCTATTTCCTGACCACCGTCCTAGTTAACAGAGGCTCCTGGTACGTTTTTAGAAACTCAAAAGTCCCTAAGGGACTTTGGACAAGAAGTGATCGACAAGAAAGGGAAGAGCTGCTGGAGAGATGATGACGGGGCAGGAGAATCAGAATCACAGGAAAAGAATCACAAACAGAATAAGAATGCGTTCACACTGAACGTGAATTTGTTAGGCCAAGCGACAGATTAACATGATTTGAACAGGTGTCACATGGGAGCGACGTGACGCAAAATGACGCTACACAAGACCCCAGAGGCAATTCTAGTGGCGCCAAATGTGAGATTTTGGCAATCAAAGCAAAGACAGAACAACACGATACATGCAATGGATGCAAAGTGACAACTGGAGCTGAAAAAGCTGAACTTCTGTGTTTTGTTGCGCCACGACAACCAATCAGGAACTTAATGTGGCTGTGATGTGGAGATGAAGAGGTTTTCATTCAACATGAGAGAAAAGCTGATAATAGTGGTCTGCAGTCAGTCTGAGTTAAATGACTCAAACAATTGTTACTACTGAGAAAAGTCCAGAAAGGATCTAGCCTGGAGAAGAGTGAGGGAGGAGACTGAAGTGAAAGTGTCACCAGATAGCACCCCCCCCCCCATGCTCTGACCTCCCTCTGTCTTTACCTCTGTTGTACGGGTTTTTTGTCCCAGACAGACAGAAGCACTGTGGAGCGACGCTGATCCAGCTGTAGCTGCTGGACTCCCCAAACTGGGAGGATCTCTAAAGGATCTGCTGGACCCACAGGGACGCTGGTGTCAACGTTCTGTTTTCCCCATTAACTACAGCAGCATGACCTGCTTGGTAAATCCACATCCGCTCAGTTGAGTTAAACAAACAAGCAGACAGGGTGAAGTGAGGTGAGGCTGATTTCACCTTTTTATGTACGCAGAGTCACAGAGACCAACAGAGACCAACAGAGACCAACAGAGACCAACACCTCATGATTCAGACGGCGTGCTGCAGACAGCCTGATCCGGCTGAGATATTGGCCCTCCTCATACACAAATACTCCTATCCATAGACATTATCCATGAGACGCCTCATTACATGTTGTAGCACATTCTGTGTTGCCGCCATTTTGGATGGATCTCTCCTTCTCTCAGCTGCCATAGGAGCCGACAGGAATAAACACAGAGGGAGAAACTTTGACCTTATTTTCTGCAGCTTATGGTTACAATAACCGATGATAAGTAGTGAAATCATTTGGGCTGAGATGGATTCTGTAGACGTGTTTATGCTTGGTGAGAATAATGCAGAAACCCAACTGATGGTCAATAATTTAAAGGTATAGAGGACAATCTTCTTCAGGGGTATCACCTTATCCCACAGGCTAATCATTGTGACACGCTCACGTAACACCAGTATGTAAACTTCTACTGTTCATGTATCCGGTGAGCTTTGATTTTAGCCGTTCGTTGTAGCTCCACTGCTCATAAGAAGCAAACTGGCAAGTTTATGAGAAAAAAAAGAGGAAAGCTTCAGAAGAAAGAAGGAAGTGACACCAGCGTGGATTTGGGAGATTTCTTTTTCCACAAAATCCTCCTGAGGAGCAGAGGAGCAAATTCAGTGATTCAGAATGGGACTCTGGGATTTCTTACTTACTGTTCTGGTAATTTGTCCACTCTACTTTTACTGCTTATTAGTCTATTATCTCTGTGTTTCACAAACCAAGGCTGAATCACACGGACACATTTAGTCCTCTGGAGTTACCGAGTTACAGCACATGCAAGAAGATGTGCAAACCTGTATGCTTAATCATTAGAAGTACGCAGCAAAAGCAAACTGGCTAGGAACGTGCACATACATTAAAGTACGGTGATCACATCACAATGTTTAAAAAGCAAGAGTCAAAATCAGATAATTGAGGAACCCTTAGAAGAACGGTTTCAGTGCTGAAGCTTTTCAGAGATAAAATCTTTATCAGACAATTAGGACATTTTTCTGCAGGAAAGACACGTGGCTGATAAACAAACAGGGACTTGTCCTTTTCTGTCCATGACACTGAGCTCGTTAAACCTGGTTCCTTTTTTTAATACATGTGTAGAGTATTATGGGGAACGTCATAGCATGTCATCACAAGGCTCTTTCCAAAGTCAGACTCCATCAGATCCTCCAGGTTGGTCAGAAAGTTTCCTCTCTAAGGAAACCCAGCAGGTTGCATCAAGTCTCTCCAAGCAGCATTCACTCCTCCTGAAAGAGCGTAGAGCCACAGTGGACAGTCGTCTGCATTGCTGATGGCTTTGCAGCAATCCCTCATACTGATGATCTCAAATTTCCAAGGAGGTTTTGACATTCATGGTTGAGTTCAGCTTCTTCAGCTCTCCTTGGTTGTCTGGGAGGTGAGCTAGACAGATAGACAGATTTTTCTACTTAATACTTTATAGATAAATAACAGTATTTTACACATTTAGCATTGTTTTCCCATTATCTAGAGATCAAGCTCTGAATTGGCCCAGAACTTAGTTCTGAGTCAGTCCTTGGTGGATTTACCTGCATGGGTGGGATCACTGTTTTGTCCAGGGTTCTGTTTCACCTTTAGTTTTTGAACTAATGATCTCAAATTACCAAAGATGTTTTAATACAACATAACAATCATGGGGGAGTCCAGTTTCTGCAGCTCTCCCAGGTTGTCTTAGAGGTGAGGTGAGGTAGCCTCTATCATCAGACTGTTACAACTGCAAACAGATTTAAAGTCCTGGTGGTTCCACCTCGTTCCACCTGGACCAGCAGTGTTTTCACAGGCTTGGAAAGTCACTTTGTCTCTTTTTCAATCAACCATGTCTATAGCAAACAAAACCTACGTCTCAAATCTCATCGAGAGCTATAAGAAAACTTCTAAACTTTTATCTGATACAGTGTCACACTTTGTTGAGACTAAATTAAACACCTGCATTCGTAAATGTAACAGCTCACCACTTAGCTGCTTTGCCTGCTGGTGTTGGTCAAGGGTTCTCAGACTTCAAGGTTATATCTTTGGCTGGATTAATTTAGATTGTTAAAGCATCTGGATGGACTATCTATCCTTTAGACCCTCTTCCTGGGCTATAAAAGAACTGTGGTACTAGGACCCTACATTCTCAGGCTCACTCCCCAGAACATTAGCTGTAAAATGATCTGAGACCAGTGAAGGATCTGTTTGACCCATTGCTATTTTCTCTTTATCTGCTGCTGCTTGGCCTTCTGTTACATTCCCTAAATGTAACCTTTCATTGTTATGTTGATGAGTCGCAGATTTAAGCGCCTTTAACCATTGGTAATCAGGCGGACTTGTCAAAAATTAAAACCTGCCTGTCTGCATTTAACAAATTTTCTAATTATTTCCTGCTACTTAATGGATATAAGAGAGATTTAATGCTCATTTGACCTCAAAACTTTCACCACGTCCCAAAATTTCCCTTTGAAATTGATGACTATGTGATAAAATGTAGGGACATGGTAAAGATCTTGGGAGTGACGGCACGCCTGAAGACCTTCTTTACCTCTGTGGAGGCATCAGTCTTCTTCTATGGTCTGTTGGAGCAGCAGCTGATCTGTAGCTGAGAGGAAACGGCTGGATAAACTCATTAGGAGGACCAGCTCTGTCCTGGGATGCACCCTGGACCCAGGGGAGGTGGTGGGAGTCAGGACTGTGAGGAAAATCACATCACTGATGGATAATGTCTCCCATCCAAGGCATGGAGCTGCTGCAGAGCTGAGAGCTCTTTCAGAGACAGACTGCTGCATCCTGGATGCTCTAAGGAGCGCTTCCACAGGTCCTTCCTCCTAGCTGCTTTAAAATTTCACAACCATCTGACAAACTATTTACACATTTTTATTCTTTATAGTTCAGCTCTTATTGTTCAGTTAGCGAGTTCTCCTGCAACAGACTGGTGACCTGTTCAGGGTGAACATGCCTCTCACCCAGTGAACTCCTGGAGAGAGGCACCAGCACCCCCCCCCCACCCCCATGACCCCATGAGAGAGAAGTGATTAAGAAAATAGATGGATGGATTCAACATAACAAGACTGCCTGATATGAGGAGAATCGTGTATATTTAAGTATATTTAATCAGCATTCACATTTATGCTCAATATTTCACCTTCTAAACAAGTAAACAGCTCTGTGGTTGTTTTCACATTTCTGACGAAAATATAATTTTTTTCTAAATGTCTCTGATCTCCAGAAATTCTGTCTGCTGTAACAAAAAACCTCCACCTTTCTGAGTTCATTCAGCTGTCTTCTTTCTTCTTGTACTCATGTACAAATAATCACTGAATAAAGTTAAAACCAAGATTAGGTAAAACTCTGACTGCTCTTCCTGCTGCTCTGTTATCAGCAGCAGGAATAATTACTCAATGCCAAAAGCTGCCTCTGTCTTTCCCTGTTGGGACACTCTTATTTTCCATCTGACAGTAAACATCATTTATACTTTGTTCAATATCCAAACTTTGCTTCTGTTTCTATTCAGCTGAAATTATGCTGTGCAGAGGAAGGGACCCAGAGGGTTTGATTTAGTAACCTGATGAAGCAGCTGTGATGGAGGAAAGGATCAACATAGCAGGTCAGAGGGTTGGTAGACCTGCTATCTCAGCAGCAGGTGGGTGCTGCCCTCTGCTGGTAGGGTGGCAGACTGTCAGACAGAAAAGCTCTCCAGGAGAGGTTAGATGCTTTATTATAAAGGATGATGGAACTCAGAATTAGCCTCACCCTTCAACCCTTTTTGTCGTTTATTGAAGTTAAAGCTAAAAATGAGCGAGACAATCATCGCCAGCCTGGAGGAACCTGGTGCTTTCAGAAGGTGGATGAAGGAGAGGAGAACCTGCAGCAGCTTCTTCCTTACAGGAGTCAACATGTTTATTAATGTTAGACCGTATCAGGACCACAGAGTCTGAGAGTTACTCTAATGATCCAGGTGATGGGCCGGGCTCTGAGAACATCAGGACCAGTTTTTAGTCCCAGGTTTCCCTTTGCAGCTCCACAGAGAGCTGAGCCTAAAACCTGTTGGATCAGAAAGAAGCAAGTTAAGGTTGGTTCTGGAATCGGTCCAAAGCAAATAAAACAGGCTGCAGACAGAACCGCTCCCTGGATTTCAGCAGAGATGGAACCAAAAGGAAAAGTTCAACATAATTTATCACCATGACTGAGTTTTCTGTTTCAGTGACGTCAAACAAAAACCAGAAAAGAAACTAAGTTAAACTGACAACTAGTGATGAACCTTTTCAATGACAACAAATATTAAACATTTGAAGAGCTTAAACCTAAAGATGTCTTCCAATGGTTCTAATAAATCATTTTGAAGGCAGTGATCCTGGTAAGGATCAGTTATACGCATGAAAGAAGCAGAAGACGGAAATTACACCTCACAGCAAAACTCTAATCAAACATTATCTTAGATTTAGCAGGTCCACAAAAACAATTGTCAGAATTTAAAGCTTAATTGCAATAATCCACCCATTCATCTTCTAACTCGTTTATCACTGATGGAGTCATGAGTTATTGCATCTTAAGTTATATTTAAGGAATTGAACTTTAATTTTTCTCGTGCAGCGGCAGCCGTTCTCCTCAGCTTTCAGACGGGTTTAACAATAATTCACATTTTAGAGGTCCAGAAATTAGATCACCACCCTGTTAGACTGACAATGGGTCACTGAAGTTAGGGTGAGCTGTTAGCTCTGTAATAAACAGCTGAACCAGGAGCTGCTGGACTTATGGCAACTTTATTTATTTTATTTTTTTTCCCCAGTGTCCTGTCTAGCAATGTGGCAATAAGAATTGATGTCTTAATGCCAGATAGAGCTCGACAGATTTTGCTTTTACTATTGGAGCCAACAGCTTTCGCCATAGTGCTCCACTTGATTTATGCTTGTAAATAGCTTTATTGTGATTCCTGCAAGGAGAATTTCAAATTATATGGACATGACAATGGGAGAGTAAAGGAAGAACAAGAAGTGAAAGAGAAAGAAAAGAAAAAAAAAGAGTAGAGGTGAAAGAAAGAGGAGATAAAAGGGAGAGAGTGATAAAACCTTCTTTGTCTGCTCCATCACCTGGAAAGAGACACAAAAAGAACAGCACAACCAACAGACATAAAGCAACAGATACAATCGAATAACACCTAGATGCCATTGCTAAATCATATGTATTATTATGTAAGCTGACATGTGTAATCTGATACGTGAAAAAAGAAAGTGAAAGAACATAAATAAATAAATAAATTCTAAGATTACTGCATATAAGTGAACACTTAATACCTGGGACCCAGCACCTGTGGGAGTTTGTGAGAGTGCGCTAGTTTAGGTGAAAATTATCCAGAAGGAAATATATTGATAGTGGTTGTGGAGAACCAAAGGCCCGCCTTCCCTAAGCACAGAGGCAGGAGTCAGGGGACCCATAACCCCGGACTCCCAAAGGGGCCCCTAAAGCAGGGCGCCCAGGAGGGGCCGACACAGGATATCTGCAACCCCCCCCCCCCCCCCAAGGAAAGAGTAGAGACGACCCCGAGGAAATCCCCCAGCCACCGCAATGCCGACGCCCCCAAGAGCCACGGGGACGAGCCCGTGGGCTCCGCCGGCAGCTAGCCCCGCTGAAGTGGCAATTATTATGGCAACTTTAGCCTCAAAGCCAGCTGCTGACATTAATTAGGGAAATGTTAGAAAAGCTAGTATTCAGCCCCAGAAACTTTAATAAAGAGACCCTGAATGAACAAAAAAGCATTAATACAAAGATTTCTTCATCTACCTACTTTGGGTCATCTGATTGTGGCTCAAAGCTGGGAGGATAACTTTCAGCTTGTTTGATCATCAGCAGAGGGAAAGTAAAGTGACAGCAGGTTCAGACCCTGGATCCATCAACCCAACCCATCACTAAGGAGAAATTAAATTATAATAAAATAAATCCACTGGTTTAGGAGCTGCAAACAGAGAGTTTTGATCTTTGCAGATCAGAATTTGTTATTTATCTGCTTCTTTGTACCGAAGCGTTTATCTGATAGTTTCAGAGTAAACATGAAGCTCCGTCACCAGAAGGTCTGTAGGCTTCATTAAATCCAGACTCAGTACCACTGGGTCACTGTTTCCTGCCAGCTGCAGATTTCTACTGACAAAGCAATGTATTTTTCTATTTTCTGGCCTCGCAGAGCAGAAGAGATGATCTTTACAACCAATTATTAATAAATAAAACTCTGAGAATATCACAGCTTACAGTGGGACATGAAAGGGACAAAGAAATAAAATACTAAGTCTGTTGTATTTAAAGACAAATGATAGAAAAAGCCAAAAGCAGCAGATGATTCTGCTTTGGGGAGATAAATCTGTCAGGTTCTCTCAGACAGCAGTATAATGGACATTATTCCAGGTCTATAGCTGAATAAAGTCACACCAGGGCTACTAAAAAGCTCCACAGGTGATCTCAGAGTTTACAGTGACAGGAGGCAGCCAGCAGGGGGCAGCACGCCACCGAGGCTGTAAGCTTTGCATAAACATAATACAGTCAGAGTTATTTATTGCGTGGTTTTATATCTAAAACAAATCAGATCAGATCAAATGTGGATGTGTTGGACTATAAAAAGATTAAAATAGGATTAAGTGGAGCAGAAGCATCCAGTCACCCAGGACTGAAGCAGGAAGATGAGCTCTCTCTGCAGGTGGCTGCTTGTTATTTACATATTGCAGGTGTGTCAGAGAACAGATGAACTTTGTTTCCTTTTTCTTTCAGGGTCAAAACAGCCTGAAGCATTTTCCAGCCCTGCAGTAAATAATTTAACAGCAATCTCTCATTGAGGGACAAAACTCTGGACTTTTATAACTGAAATAAAACATAAAGCAGTCAGTAGAAGCGTTATCTGGAGAAAACGTTATTATTATCTTATTATAATACACCATGTTGTAGTAAATCTATCTAAAACCTGCAGGTCTGGTCTGGCAGTTGTAAACGCAGAACAGTTTCACTTTCCAGCAGCTCCGCCTTTAACTCCACCTTCTTCCTCAAACAGCTCAGTCGACGCTGACTACGTGGAAATGTTTAGTCACAACTGATTTTCTGGAATTATTGTTAAACTAATGTGATCCTATGATGTTTATTTTGAAAGATAAATGCTGTTAATTTAGATAAAACGTACCTGGCTCTGAACTGGACCTGGATGAAGAGGAATGGCGCCTCTTCTTCACTCAGCGCTCCTGGTTCTGCTGTCTGTCTGCATCATGGTCGGTTCTCCTGGTGAGTTTTAGCTTAGAAAGAATATGTGATAAATAATGTGTTAGGAGCTGAGATATTCTGATATAGAACTATATTATAGGCTAATGCTGATGTTCATAGTAAGTCTGAATGAGGTGTTTAGTGTCACAGTAAAAAAACAGTGACGTGATAATAATACTAAATATTATTGTCACAACACGTATTTTAACACAGCATTTCAGGCCACTGCATCATAAAAGAAGTACAAGAGTACAAAACAATAGTAAAAATGCAGTAAAATTATATTATTATTAGGGTATAATTTCATAATAAAGTGAGTATTGGAGTACGGAGGGGAATACCTGGTGGGAGGGACTATTACTGCTAGCCAATAGGAGAGCTGGATGCTGAGTCTGACGGCCAGGTAAGAGCGGGGGGAGGAAGATAATGCATGACCTGAGATAGGTCATCCATGGGGGCGGGGCATAAACTACCCCTGGTGCCTGATTGGACAATCCATACCAGGTGGTTTCACTGAGCTGTTGATCGTTTGTTTGACCAGCTCTTTGTGAAATAAAGTTCCTAACCTGTTTCAGTCGTTGATTACTTCCTGCTTGAGCTTTTCTCATCAAACCCAGTTCCTCCCACACGAGGAAGTGATATTAATCTGTGGACTCAGTATAAAACTGGGAAACTTTGAATAATCAAGTTAAACCTAACACCAGCAGTCTTTATTTCTCTCCGGTTCCTGCAGTGGAAAAGCAGAAGCTGCCGTCGTCCAGATGTCAACATCTGTTTTTAATTATTAGTCAAAAATATTTATCCAAAATTTTCTGGAACAAGATACCAATGATGGACTGGATCTTAACAAGATTTCCTGTTTTTATAATAAATAATACAAATAAATAAAAATCCCCAGCATCACTGTCTTATCAATGTGTTACTCTTCCTGCAACACATTGTGAAAGTATTCACATCCATAGAACTTGACATCGTGTCACATTACAACCACAAACTTCCACCTAATTTATTTACACTTTTTATAGACCAACATGAAGACCTGCAGGCACCAACATGTTTAATGTGTGGGCTGATCTGGTTTCTTTGCCAGGACAATTTAGCAGAAAACTGAGTCTGATTGAAGAGAAACGAACATGTTGAGGCTGGTTAGACCTGATCAAGAGCCGCTCCCTGGATTATAGCAGAGAGGGAACCAAAACTAAAAGTTAAACACAGTTTATCACAGAGAGCATTTCTGACTGTTTCCATGATGTCAACCAAAAACAAGATGGAGGAGGAGCTTTACAGCAAATAAGCCAGATAACCTGAGGTTCCTCCTGGTACTGGGGAAGGATTTTCACAAACTTCTCTTTAATGTTTACACATAAAACACAAACCCTGACACCATGGTGGTGGGTCTGTAGCGTAGAAGGAGGAAGCTGTATAGATTAAGCAGCTGTTGGACTCAGGTGGAGACTTTTTACCTCTGTGATCTTCCTCTGGCAGATGCAGAGACAGAACCGCGTCTTTGCTTTGGCATCAGATTTCTAGCTGCACATTTTCTGTTACAAACAGCTTTAATGTTCTGGTCCTGTAACCGAGCAGCTGGTAGAACCTGGAAGGAGATCCTTCATGATTTAAAGAAAGTTCTTAGTAAGCGTGGGATCATAACATCTGATTTATTGGTAAAAATGATGCAGTTATACTGATAAAAATGTAAATATGGGAAATATTTGGTATTTTAGGGACCAAAATCAAGAATAAAAATAAGCTAAAATCAAATCAAAAATGAATTCAGACAAGGAAACCTCCATTTCCAAGCCTAATGTTACTGACAATATAAATGTATTAAACCCGTACCTTCAGCAGGTTATTTCTATTAGAACGGTGCAACAAACATCCAGTGGCAGAAAATACTTCATAATTCGTCTTTATTTCACCTCCAACAGATAAATAACTTTACAACAATGAACCACAGATTATCTAAACAAAGGTTTATTTTTCATTTAGTGAAGTAACTTGTTGAAGTTTTGCTAAATATTAGTTTTATATCAAATATCCGTACTTAAGCAGGAGTAATAGGCTCAGAGCGGTAAAACTGATCCTAGAAGAACATTCGTTTTCCATCCTTTACTAAAATAAATGTCCCTCAGTGATTAAGCGTAAAAAGTCTAAAATAAGATTGTAAAAAATTCAACCCTTAGAAAATCTATTTTACATTCAAACTGTTGAGGCTTGATGTTTGCAACTCATGAAGTTACATCTAAAAATATTTCAATGAGCAAAAAAAAATATCACTCATCTCAGAAAGTGAAACTCATATAGATTCATAACACAGATGAAATATTTCAAGCTTTTATTTCATGTAATGTTGATGAGTATGGCTAACAGATAAAACACAAGACTCTGAATACTGTAAAGTGTCACTTCCTAATCAGCTAATTAACTGAAAACACTTAAAAATGTTTCCTGAGCCTCTAAATCAGGGGTTCCCAAGCGCGGCCCCGGGGCCATTTGTGGCCCTTGAAGTGATTTTGTGCGGCCCTAGACTAAAATACAAAAACGACACAAACTTGGTTTTCCAGGTCAGGTCGATGCAGTTAAAACAAAAATCCTGTTGTGAAATCTTCACTGATGTAATGCCCTTTAGAATATTCATGGAAAGTTGAGTGGAAGGAAGAAGTGTGGTGAGAAAAGTTGCACCAGGAGTAACTGCAGCTTTGAAAGGATGATCAAACAAGCAGCAGGCAGAACCGCAGCCTTGAGAGGATTTTCAAGCAGAAACCATTCAAGAATCTGGAGGAGCATCAAGAACCTCCACACACAGACAGATCCAGGATGTGGGCTACAAGCTTCTTATCTGGGCTGAAGCTGAGAAGAACCTGTTTGTTGCTCAGTGGTCCAAAGTCCTGTTTTAAGATGAAAGTAAATTCCACATTTCTTTTGGAAATCAGTCTCAATTTTTTTTATTGATGTTATTAAGCATAATTTTCTGGGATGGTAAATGGTAAATGGCTTGTACTTGTATAGCGCTTTAACTAGTCTTGATGACCTCCAAAGCGCTTTACACTACAGTTCAGTCATTCACACACACATTCACACCCTGACGGTGGTGAGCTATGTAAGTAGCTACAGCTGCCCTGGGATATATTGAATTATAGGTTTTCCTTTCTATAAATCCTCCCTGTGTAGTAAAAATATTTAATTTATGAGTTGGATTTTTTGAAATGAGTGAAAACAGTTATTGAAGGATATTTATTTTATTTAGTCTCTTGTAAATCTAAAATATTTCCCTTTGGAACAAAAGTCTGTCTCTGTCACTTCTTTCAGGAACAGTTAATCTGTCTAGACCTTGAATTTAAAGGAAATTATGTTAAAATGGCTCACCCTGAAGGGAATCTCTCATTTATTATGAATGCTTCTTGTTTATTCAGAAATCCAGAGTTTGGGTTTTGTAGTTTGACAAGAGCAGCCAAACGTCACCACATACAGCCTAGCACATCAGAGTCAGGATTATCAGTCCAGATTGTGGGCAATAACAAATAATTATTTACCAAAGTTGTTAGAGGGTTCTGGTAAATATATATATATGATGTTTTAGAGCCTCTGGTTGTTTCTTTCACACTGATGTTTTATTTCCAGCTGATTGCCTGATCCTCTGACTGGCCTGGCTGTCTTCTGTACATGAATGTTTCTCTGTAATGTAACTAGTAGTAATGAAGGCATTTAGGTTAAAAAAAACTTGCTTATACTATGTTTGTTGCAAAGTTCACCAGCCGTGGCTTTTAGGATCACCGTGCCGCTCCACTGCTGATCCTAAAGCTGCTGGGAAGCCCAACGTTTGTTTACTCTGTAGATTAAAGACAAGCAGACGGGTTATTGGTTATTACCAGCATCCCTGCACTGATGTTTAGCTACAATTGTTTTTTTTTTATTAATCAGACATGACTGATGCATTTGCTTTTAATGTGATTTAAAACTCTAAATTGGTATTACAGTTCATTACAAATACAGGTGCCGTTACACTCACTCTCATCAGGGTTCCTCTTTCACGTTCTGCTCTGTGGTTTCCTCTCCTCTAGGTGAGACAAACATCCCAGCAGAACCAGGACAGAACATTACTCTACCATGTAACTCCCCTGAGAACGAACCTGTTGTCATCGTGGAGTGGAGCAGAACGGATCTGGGGGAAACAGAGCATGTTGCTCTGTATCAAGATGAAAGACTCGACTATCATGGTCAGCATCCAGCGTATAAGAACCGAGTGGAGATGGAGGACAGAGAGATGAAGAATGGAGACGTGTCTTTGTTTCTGAAGAATGTGACGATTAAAGATTCTGGAACATATCAGTGTCGGGTTGATGGGCAGAAGAAACGCAGGAAAAGATCTCATTTGGATACTGATCCTATCTGCACCATCAATCTGCTTGTAGCTCCTCCTCCTCCAGGTAAGTCTGTATTTCTGGATCAGAACTTCTGATCAGAGAGCAGTAGATGTTCTTCAAGCTTCTCCTTCCTGACAGGTCAAACTAACACCTGATTCTTCTTTGCAGGGAACAAGGGGGAACAAAAAGTTGATGTAGGGAACAAGAATGGAACTACAGTTGGTGTCTCAGTTGGAGTGCCTGTTGGAATACTTGTTATTTTGGGTTTAGTTGTTGGAGGTGTTCTGCTCTATAATTACCGGAGACGTTCGGATCAAGAACAGAACCGGCCTCCTGCAGAAGAAACAGAACGTGAACTTATGAATCCTAGAAACCGTCCTCCTGCTGAATCATGAACATCAGAACATCATTTCCACCTGGAAGAAACCTGCAGCTGTGTGCCAGAAGCTGTGAAGCCAAACTCTGACTGATTCATATTTACCTGCATCTGTCACAGGATATGAATGCAGAGAATGAAGCTCATGTCAGAAACCTGCCTGAAATGATTGTTACAAAGTTTAACCTGCAGCTTCTTGTTCATGTTTTCTACTAAATGTGAATCTGTGTCCTGTCTGTCTCTGAGTTGCTCTGTGATGGACTGGTGACCCGTCTGGACCGGACCGACTCTGACCCATTAACCTGGATACAGGCTACACCCTACAACCCCACTGGGTTAAACAGTTATAGATGTAAACTAAATCCTATTTTTATATTACCTGAAATAAAAACAAAAATAAAAACAACATTAACACTAA
This sequence comes from Fundulus diaphanus, assembly GCA_037039145.1. Classification (NCBI taxonomy): domain Eukaryota; kingdom Metazoa; phylum Chordata; class Actinopteri; order Cyprinodontiformes; family Fundulidae; genus Fundulus; species Fundulus diaphanus. The sequence goes on from CM073131.1 coordinate 51,873,014, forward strand.
TCCTGTGGTATAGTCTGGTTTATGTCCAGCACTCTGAAGTCAGGGGCTCAGATGTAATATAGACAGTATTTGTATAGTATGTATAATATGTAATAATATATAATTTACCTTACAGGTCATAGTCATCCCTGTTTTTTCATTGCATCGGACAATAATGGAGAAAAAGAAGATGGAGTAAAAAAAGATGCAAACCCGACATTCAGCCACAGAGTAACACAGAGTTACATCAAAGAGGGTTAAACAGACGAGGAGCAGCAGGTGTTACCAGTCTTGAGCCAAAGCAGGTGAAGCACAAAGAGAAACTGAAAACACCACGGCGCAGGGCCCGAGTGATGATGTGCTGTGAAATGAGGATCTGGCAGCGAATGGGTCAGTGAGGCAGGTGTAAGAAGGCAGGTGAGCAGAGAGGGAACTAATAGTGACAGGTGGAAATGGTCTGGGCAGGTGACTGGAGAGCGGACAGGGAGGAGACAGGGGCTGTTTGCCAAGGAGAGTGGAAACTAATCAGTCCACAACAAAGCAAACAAAAACCTAAATCATGACACAGTTGGAGCGATAGTTACATTGGTAGTTACTTTTTTTGTGTCCTGTCTGCCAATGCAGCAATAAGAATTGTCTTAATGCCAAAAGAGCCCAACAGATTTTACTTTTACAGATGCAGCATTACTGCTTTTGCCATATATTGATTTATATATGCAGGAAGCTTGATTAGCATTGGTAGTTACTAAGTTCACTTTGCAGTGTGTTCACAAAGAATTGTGCTGTTTAACCAGGAATCTACTAAAGCTGCAGTAATTCAACAAAGCTCCCTCACCCATTTTCAGAATCACTAAACTCTGGACTGCAAGTAAAATAGTTAATTTGTAGAAAGGGAAATAAATCTGGTGTAACTGGGAGTTTTGTGTTTTAATGTCTTCTGCAGCGTCTGCAGGAAGAGAGGCAGTTAGATCCCAGGAGGAGCAGGACAGAAAATCTAAAGTAAAACTCTGATTCCCTTCACCAGCGTCCATTTTACAGCAGAGAATAAACAGCATGTCAGAAAAGTGCCTGAAATTTGATTGTTACAAGGTTTAAACTGCAGCTTTCTGTTCTATATTATCTTTATTCTCAGGTCTGTTCCTTCATCGGTTTTATTATAAAACATGACATTTGTATTTAAAAAAAATCTAAATGCATGTCAAGTTAATATACTTTAAGAAAAGTAAATGTAGGGTTACAACGTGGTACTGTTGCCTTACAGCAAAAAGGTCCTGGGTTTGACACTGAGGTGTGACAAATGCGGAGAACACGGAGTTTGCATGTTCTCTGCATGTGTCACACCTCAGTATATATATATATATATATATATATATATATATATATATATATATATATATATATATATATATATATATGGGCTATATATAAACACCATGTTGTCTTTGCTCTCTGGACACACCAGATACACCAGAACGTTTCTGTAATTTCCATTTTTTCAGTGGTAGTGTCTGTTTTCTGGGACATTCTGATGTTACAGGCAGAGAGAGGAATCTTATTTAGTGCAGGCCTCTTTACTAGACTGTGAACATTTTAAAGCCCGTTAAAATACAGTTTTGAAGGACTGACCTAAAACTATAAATGCAGTGTTGTAAACTTTAAAAAGTTTGACTTCATGTTATATTAGTGCTATCTTACCTTTGCTGTGACAACAGTGTTTGCCTTCTGGTTGAAATGAATATAAATCTTGCATCCAACCATTGGTAAAAAGTCCATGAGCCTCCAAGGATCTATGAAATTCTCCTAATATATAGGCACCGACACCATTAACCAGATAGCAAACTATGTCCATATGTGTTGCCAGAGGGAATAGCGCGGGGTCGGTTGTCCAGCTGCTAACTCATATGGATCTACATTCATATGAATGAGGTCAGCGTTACCAAATACCGGTCTCTGGCATTCTCGTTGAGTTTCTCTCCAAAATAGACATGTGCTCCGTAACCTAGCCGGTCCCATTTTAACTGTCCATTTAGCTCAGTCATTTATTTAACACAAGTCATGTATTTAATGGTTACGCTACAGTGACAAAGTTATCACCTGGTATTTATAATCCTGCATCCGGAGCGGATCTAGTCAACTCTGTCATTTTTACCCAACTAGACATGAGTCTGAGTGTCAAAACTTTATTGTTCAGTCAGTGGGTTAAAACAGAAAAAAACACAAAACTTCTCCTGTGATAGTTTCACCATACCAAGACAGCCTAACATGAGGAGAATCACTTGTTTAACCTTCATTAACAACATTTATGCTCAATATTTCACCTTCTAAACAAGTGAACAGCTCTGTGGTCATTTCCTGATTTCTGATTTCGCTCATCTCCTGAAATTCTGTCTGCTTCAACAAAAACTCCACCTTCCTGAGTCCATCTAGCTTTCTGCTTTATTCTTGTAAAACATTTAGTTTCTAGATAGACCCGCACGGGTGGGTGAAATGAAACAGACCCTAAATTAACAAATAATCAGTGAATAAAATAAAGAAAAGATTATGTATAACTCTGATCGCTCTTCCTGCTGATCTGTTAACAGCAGGAATAATTACTGATGGTTACAAGCTGAGAAAGAAGCTGAAACAGCTCCTCAGAAGGCGGCTTTGGACTGAGCTCTGAACGGACCATCAGACTTTGTTACTTTATAGTGAGGAATGTCACGTGTGGTAATAATAATAGTAATAACATCTTTATTATCATTGAAACATACATTGAAACATAGATTGAAACATACATTACAACAAAATGTGTTCTCTGCTTTTAACCCATCCCCTTGGGGAGCAGTGGGCTGCCATGTGTGGCGCCCGGGGAGCAATCAAGGGTTAAGGGTCTTGCTCAGGGACCCAGAGTGCAGGCGTTGGGGATCAAACCGGCTACTTGCATCTTTCTCTGAGTTCAAGCGCGCTGCCCTAACCACTAGGCCAACACCCGTCAGTACATGGTTAAGTTTAACTGCTACGAACAGTGATGACATTATGATGTTTATAAGTTAAATAATAAAAAAAACAGAACTGACTCCAAATCTGCCCAAATTCTGTCCACCTGTCCAAAGCAAATTATACCTGCAAAATAAAAAATGACAACCGCCCAGTTGGGGGAAAAACAGCCTAATCTGGCAACCCTGCTGACCAGGTTGGCAGCTACTGATGCATTAGGCACAGAGCGCCCTCTGCTGGCGATGTTTATAGTACACTTTCAGACAGCAGAATGGTAGCTTTTCTAAAATAATGTGGATTTAATTTATTATTAAAGTGCGTGTTTTTGTGTTTGGGGGGGGGGGGTGGTGGTGGTAGTATTTTAATGTTTTTATTGACTATTAGGTTAATAGGAGACTCCAAATTTCCCCTAGGCATGTGTGTGTGTGTGTGTGTGTGTGTGTGTGTGTGTGTGTGTGTGTGTGTGTGTGTGTGTGTGTGTGTGTGTGTGTGTGTGTGTGTGTGTGTGTGTGTGTGAAGAGTTGATGGAAATATTTCTGGAAAACTAGATGCTATTTTTATATAATTACCTCAAATAAAAACAAACTGAACATTTATCCTGGGCTGCAAAAACAAAACTAAAAATACGTTAAAATTGAAATTAGTGCATTAGTCCTTGATTTGAGCAAGTAAATTAGATGATCTGCCAATGCATTGAGCATGTTTACCTCTAAAATAAGATAATTAGATCTACTGCACTTGAATTAAGATGACAAAGATGAGTTACTCCTATTTCAAGTATTTCATTTGCAGAATATTTAAGCGTGCTGCTCAAATTATGGACAAATACACTAATTAAACATTTTTTAATCTTATTTTTAGTTCTGTTTTTGCAGTGTGGTTGTATAATCTGATTTGTGTCCAACACCCTGAAGTCAGGAGGTCAAATGTAATATATAATTGTATACAGAGAATATTTATGTAAATGCTGCCTGACCACTCATATTCATCCCTGTTTCCCTTTGCCTGGGACAATAATGGACAAAAATCTGATTAACCGACTTTTGAATTTGGCCTTTACTCTGACTTTACTCTGACTTTACAACACACAGATTTCATTCTAAAAGAATTCAGTAATGAGGCATCAGGACCATTAGCGGTGCCAAGGGTTAGCTTGGAGTTGCTATAGCAACACCAAGGTTGGGCCTGGCAACTGGTAAACAGCGGCAATAGTTTGTAATGGAAACTGAAAACACACCGTAGTAATTTAGTAATGGGGTAATTTTAATTTCAAGTATAAAGACTGCTCAACACAGTCATTAATTAACTTAATTAATGACTGTGTTGAGCAGTCGTTATATTTTATTACCTTGGAAAAATCTTGCAATATAATGTAAGGGAGGTTAAAGTAAATCAGTAAAGCGGTAAAATTGAAGGATAACGGTGACTTTAAAAATGGAGAGGCTTCTCTTTCGGTCAGCGACTCCTGTCTGTTATATAGCACCTGCTAAGCTACCGCAAGAAAAAATGTCCGCCAATAATCAGGACCATTACAGACTACAAGCACAGCGACCTAACATGGCCAGTCAGATAATGTGTAGCGCTCCACGTTCTGCACCTTATCAATCTGGGACAGCTCCTATTGAATCTGTTCAGGGAAAGGAGCAGAACTCTCCAAGCTGGGGGGGTCGTGGTTAGGGCAGCGCGCTTGCCCTCAGAGAAGGATGCAAGTACCTGGTTTGATCCCCAGGGCACTCTGGGTCCCTGAGCAAGACCCTTAACCCTTGATTGCTCCCTGGGCGCCGCACAGTGGCAGCCCACTGCTCACCAAGGGGATGGGTTAAAAGCAGAGAACAAATACTGTTGTAATGTATGTTTCAATGACAATAAAGATGATATTATATTGGTTGGGTGAAGTGACGCCTAGTGCCCGCCTACCAAAGGTTGGTTTTAGCCAATACAGTATCATATTAAAACGTAAGCAGCACACATCATAAGAAACCAAAAGAAGTTAAGCTAGTCGGGGCACTTCTTGTTGTTCTTAATCAAAGATTAAATCATGGATTCTTACAGAACAGATGCAGCAGTTATGCTTACGTCCTCCTCCTGCACCGCCATGTTTGTTGGTTCGGCTGTGGGCTCAACAGCTCTTGTTTACATCTCAGCTGGTATGTCGCACCTTAAACCACAACACTGCAGCGTGATTGGCCTGAATCATTTTTGGTTCGGACACAAACGGTTGAATCCGGAGCGGCAGTACAACATGAATTCTTGTGTGTTTGTGAAAGCACCAAGACTGTGAGAATTAATCTTGTAGGGAGGTTAACAGTGACCAGCAGCTCAGCAAAGACCCGACTCTCACTGACACCTCAAACCGCCTCTTCTTTCACTTGATCTCTTCAAGCAGCAGGGAGCCTGAACATCTTCCTCAGCCTGAAGAGCACCATCAGCCTCTTGTCCTACAGCTGCACCAGGTGACCTTCTCCCTAAAGGAGCTATAAGAGGAATTTTGATATTTTAGATAGAAGGAACTAAAAACCAGTGATGTGAAGAACTAAAGCTAATAATTCAGATGGACTATGACGTCCCACCACATCTTTCTAAGGCCAGCTGCGTGTACCTCCATGTGAACCCGCATGCTTAAATCATGTCCTACCCAGCTATCAGGGTTCTTTCTGGATATCTTCATCCTCTCCCTGCAGCTCTCCATGGTTCCTACATGTCTGAAATCCTCCATTATCCTGCCTGTCCCCCATAAACCAACCATCCCCTGCCTCAGTGACTATCATCCCATCGCTCTGACCCCCGTCATCATGAAGAGCTTCCAGAGGATCCTCCTAAAGTCCATCAAGGACGCCTTCAATTAGCTCTGACCCACCTGCAGCAGCCCAACACCTTCATGGACTTCAGCTCAGCATTCAGCACCGTGCTACCAGACATGCTGGATCTGAAGCTCCACAACATGAGATTATCCACACCTCTCTGCTCCTGGATTTAATTTAGTTCAATTCACTTGTATTTATATTGTCCCAATTCACAACACGCCACATGAGGAGCTTGAAATGGAAATGTCAAAGTTTCCCTGAGAAAAACCTCCTCTGTGCAGTCGGCCTTCTCTGCCCAGGCAGCCAGGCTGTGAAACCGTTTGTCTCCTGAACTGAAACAGGTTTTTAAAAATGAATGTAAATGTGTTTTAAAAAGGAATCAACACTATAGGCATATTTGATCCAAAATGGACTAATTTTAAATTGTACTTTTGTATGACATTAAATTGTGAACTCTTGAAAAGTCATGTTTTTTCTTTCCTGACGTTTTTAAAAGCTCTTCCAGGAATGGACTTCGCAAATTATCCATGGCTATAAATGTTGTGGTGCTTACATGTTTATATATAAAAATAGTTCTTGAAGTTCTTGCCTGCACTTTGGTCCAAAACCCACAACTTGACGGTTCTGCTGCAGCCTCACATCAACCTGCCCCCCCATAACGTTCCACAGTAAAACCTTCTGAGTCGTAAATGTGAACAACTATACGTCCGTGTTATTTTGTGGCCAAATCTACACCCAGAGTTCAAAGAAAGAGGGAGGGGCTTATTAGCGACGGTTAAACCAGCACTCAGCGAACACAGGTCACATCAGTCAGGGGTATCAGGATGGAGACATCTCTTCAGTTTCTCCTCTGTAAGTACACAATCATTCTTTGTTTAGGCACATTTACTAATCTGATAAACACCGACAAACTCATCAGATGTTAAAAGTAGGCTTGTGTATCGTTTCACAGGGAACTTCATCACGTTATCAACAGAAATCTGTATTTTCCTGACAGATAACTTTTTGCTAATCCTCGTATAGCACTAACTGCTCTCACTTTTAACAATACTTACATGTATAGGTTAATAAACATCTAGATTTAAACATATATAAATATACATTCATCTATTTTTATAAAAGCCAAGATGAGAGTGTCGTTACTGGATCAAATATTAATTTTAATTCCACATTACTCAGTAAATGTTGTGGGTTTAATGGCTAATGTTTTGGGACCGTTATCGTTTTCTGTAGAATCATTCAGAAACACTTTATTCTCACTATAAGAACAATATAAAACAAAGACCAACACAATCATTTGATGGTACCGTTGATCCTCAACCTGTTAGAGACAGCCGGGGGTAGAAACTATATGATGGAGCTTGATTATTAAGGGCTTTATACGTTAGAAGAAGAATTTTAAATTGCATTTAATATGAAATAACTAAGAAGGTTAAATTCTTTTCAGCTCTGACTTTACTGGTTTGCTGCATAACTGATACAGGTTGGTAAACTTTGATTACTATTAATATTGGTTAGGTATTTGAACCAAATCCTGGAGATAGGCACCAGCAACCCCGTGACCCCATAAGGGATTAAGCGGTTTGGAAAATGGATGGATGGATGGGATAACCGATAAAAAATGTCACCCGTTTGTTTTCTACAAAGATTTAAGAAATGTTTTCCATTTCAGTCCTCCCAGCTGGTCTGACTGTGAGTCCCAGAAGATCTCAGTTCTTTGAACTAGACTCTGTGTCTCTGAGCTGTGAGGAGGACAGAAGCTCTGCTGGATGGACTGTGACGAGGAACACAACCAGAGGAACCAGGACTCAGTGTGGAGATGGATGGGGGAAACCTGCTGGATCTACCTGTAACATCAGTTATATTTTAGAAACATATACTGGAGTGTACTGGTGTGAGTGGAGAGAGGGAGCAGCCAGCAGCAGCAGCATCCAGCTCACTGTCACTGGTAAGATCAGACTGTGGAGTTAGTGTTGATGAAGCTGTGTGGAAATGGATGAAATGCTGTAGTTTGTGGGACTTCCGGGTAATGGTGACCAGGTAGGCAGCATAAAACAGAGGCTCTGCATCGATAGCTACAAAAGACCCCCTAATTCAAGGTACTGACTCGTCAAAAGTTACTTTTTCTCAAGAAGAATGAGCGGGGATAAAAGCAAGAAGGGACGAGTCCAGTCTCGGAATCCAGAAGCACGACATGAAAGCAAAGTTTGCGGAACCCATCCGGTCGAAGAAGGAGAGAAGATGGCGGATGAGACCTTGCCTGTTACAATTAGCTCACTGAGGCAGGTGGTGGGTGAAGTAGTGGCGGACGGCATGCGAGACCTCAAATTAGAACTGAGAAAGGAGTTGGCGCAAGTGAAAATGAGCGTGAAAGAAGAAATGAAAGACCTCTTGAACGAAATGACGTCTGAAATAAATCAACAGGTTAGCACCGCTATCAACAAGACAGAGGAGCTAGCTAAGCGCCTTGGAGAGATTGAGAAAGGCATGGCGAAGGAAGAGAGATGGGACTGTGGAGTGAGAGATGCTATTGTCCAGTTGCTGAGTGAACAGAAATTGCTCCGGGAGAAAGTTACGGATTTGGAAGGGCGCTCACGCCGGAATAATCTGCGGATATACGGCATTCCTGAAAATGCGGAGGGTACCTCGATGCTGAGGTACGTGGAAAACATGCTTAAAACTGAACTCGGGGACGGCTTGGATTTAGGCAGCGAGAAGAGCCTGGGGATAGAGAGAGCCCACAGAGCGTTGAGCGCGCAGCCCCCGGTTGGTGCCCCACCTAGATCCACGGTGGTTCGCTTCCTGAAATTTAATGTTAAAGAACAAGTCCTCCGCGCGGCGTGGAGAAAGCCTATACATATACAGGAAAAACGCATATTCTTCGACCATGATTATGCCGAAAGTATACAGCTGAAGAGGAGAGAATATGCTCCAGTTAAGAAGGCGCTCAAGGAAAAGGCTATTCGGTTCCAAACCCCGCTGACTAAAATGCGTGTGCACTTCGACTCCGGCATGACCATCTACAACAGCGCGGAGGAGGCAGCCCTGGACCTGCGGAGACGCGGATTTACAGTGGGACCGGTGTGCGCAAACAGACCTAAAGTTATCACGGCGGAGATGATCAACAACCTTCTACCGGTGGATGTGGTTGGACCGCGACGCGGAGGGAGCGCGCCGGGCCTGCAAGAGAATGCAAGGGAAAAGCTGAGGGCTTTCCAGCGACCGGGCGGAGAGGACGTCGTTGTTGATGAGTAATCTTTTTTCTTCTCCCTACCGAGGAAACTTCGGCCGCCCAACAGCTAGCCCCTCGGGCTGGCTGATCAGTACTACTTAAAAGCTCTGGGTGATCGGTTCTGCACAGGAATATGGTGGGGACTATGACTCCCTCCCAGGATGATGAAGGATCGATGCAGGTGACTCTTAGATTAGCTTTTTCAGTTTCCTTTCTTTAAGTAGGCAACTAAGTAGGGGCCCCACGTAGTGGCAGTTTCCCCTACAACAGGAGGGATAAGGGTTCCTCTTATTTGGGAAGACCTGTTCATTGTTATGTTAAGTTTTCTTTCCAAGTATTTTTGGTTGTTGTGTGTTCTGAGGGCTGGGAGTGTTGGTTTACAGGTGGGTAAAAACATGTTGATGTCTGGAGGATATGTCCCATAATGTATTGACTTTGAATGTGAATGGTATAAAGAATCCCATAAAAAGAAGTAAGATTATTTCAAAGCTTAAGCGAGAGCAGGTGGGTATTGGCTTTTTACAGGAGACACATTTATCTAATGATGAACATGAGAAACTTAAGAAATTGGGTTATAGAAAGACATATTTTGCTTCCCACAGATCGGGGAAAAAAAGAGGGGTGGCTATTCTAATATCCAACAATATCAGATTTGATCTTATTTCAGAACACATAGATAAAGAGGGAAGATTTGTGTTGGTGAAGGGGAGGTTGGAGCAGGAAGAGGTCACTTTATGTAATATATATGCACCTCCTGGTAGTGAGGTGGATTTTTTTAAGGAAGTACTTAGTCTTGTGGCCACGGAAGCAAGTGGCACATGTATATGTGCAGGAGATTTTAACTTACTCCTAAATCCAAAGATGGATACAACTAGCAGAGAACGAAGAAGGACTCACTTAGAAAAGCAATTTAAAAAACTTATTCAAGAATTGGGACTTATAGATGTATGGAGATATTTGCAAAAACATGACCGGGAATTTACTTTTTACTCTGCTAGGCATAATGTGCATACAAGAATTGACTATTTTTTTATGTTTAATAGAGACCTTCACAGAGTAAAAGATTGTATAATAGGCCAAAGAGACATCTCTGATCATTCTGGTCTAAGTATGAAAATTAATTTGATTAGGCATGCTAAAAATACTCTATGGAGGCTTAACACAAGCTTACTAAATAACGCTGCATTCAAAACTGAAATGACAGAAGAATTTAAAAGGTATTTAGAATTCAATGACAACGGTACAGTTAGCCCTGCAATTCTGTGGGATGCGGCTAAGGCATATATGAGGGGTAAAATAATTGCAAAATGTTCGAATTTGAAGAAGAGTAGAATGAAGAAGTTAACAGACTTGCAGGAAAACCTGAAAAGATTGGAGCAGCAGCATTCGATTAATAAGAGCCCATCCTTACTGGAGGACATGAGGCCTATTAAACAGGAGATCCACAAAATTTTAAGTGAAGAAATAGAAAAAAAACTTAAATATATGAGACAAAGATATTATGATGCAGGACCTAGAGCTGCTAAGGTGCTGTCGTGGAGGCTTAGGAAGCAACAAGCGGAAAACACGATTTATAAGATTCGAAACCCAAGGACTAACAATATATCGAATAAACTTGATGAAATTCAGAACGTATTTGAAGGGTATTATGCATCCCTATATACACAGCCGGACAAAATGGATAATCAAATAACTCAAAAATTCCTTAACTCATTGGATCTCCCATCTTTAGGAAAAGACCAAAATGACAAGTTGATGGCAGAAATATCAGCTGGGGAAGTTGACTGGGGGATATCACATCTTAAGACCGGCAAATCACCAGGCTGTGATGGGTTTCCTCCTGAGTGGTATAAGGCTATGAAGGATTCTGTTGCCCCACTATTGAAGGCCTCCTTTAATTACACTCTGGGAGGGGGCTCTCTCCCACCGTCATGGCAAGAGGCTTTTATTTCAGTCATACCAAAGGTGGGGAAGGACAGAACGGACCCAAAAGGATATAGACCAATTAGTGTGTTAAATATAGACTATAAACTATATGCTGCAATACTAGCTAAGAGATTAAGTACCCTGATGCCTTTTTTGATAGATGAGGATCAGACAGGTTTTATTGGTAATAGACAAACGCATGATTGTATAAGGAGGGCCATTCATGTTATTGACCACATAATCAAAGAAAAATCAAGTGCAGTCCTTTTCAGCTTAGATGCCGAGAAGGCGTATGACACTGTAGGGTGGGAATTTTTGTTTGAGGTAATGAAGAGATTTGGATTTGGTGAGGGATTCATTCGTTGCATAAAAACTATATATTCTTCACCAAAAGCAAGAATCAAAATTAACGGAAGTCTCTCAAATCAAATAACACTACAACGAGGATGTAGACAGGGTTGCCCCTTAAGTACATTACTTTTTAATCTTTTTATTGAACCACTAGCTCAGGTTGTTAGGGAGGAGTCTGGTTTGGAGGGGGTGACGATAGGGAGTGTGGAGAGCAAGATATGTCTATATGCGGATGATCTTTTAGTAATAATTAAAAGCCCTGAATCTGGTACTCCAGTGCTCATGGATATTCTGGAATCATACGGCAAACTTTCCGGATATAAACTTAATATGCAAAAAACTAAAATTTTGACTTTCAATTTTAGCCCATCGAAACGGTTAATAAATAGCTACCAATTTAATTGGAATCAATCACAAGTGGAATACTTGGGGATCATATTAACAAAAGATTTAACTCAATTATATGACGTTAATTACAAATGCATAAATAAGAAAATATATGAGGACCTGGCCAGATGGAGCCTGCTTCCCCTAGACATTGGTAACAGAATCCGTGCAATAAAGATAAATGTCCTCCCGAGAATACTGTATATATTTCACGCACTCCCTGTGGAGGTCCCAGTAAAACAATTTAGGGAATGGGATAAACACCTCTCAAGGTTTATTTGGAACAATAAAAGGCCAAGAGTGAGATACTCGACCCTGCAGCTGCCTAGGGATGGGGGGGGTATGGGTCTACCCCACCTGGCGGATTATTACATGTCGGCCCAGTGTGGACCCCTGGTACGCTGGTGTAGCCCGGCCTATGAGGCTAAATGGAAAGACATTGAACTCTCCTTGCTGAACTTCCCTGCACAGTCAGTACTGGGCTGTCTGGACGGAGTGTCCCAGGTATATCAGTTGCAAAATCTGTGCCTAAGCTTCTCCTTGAAGGTATGGGCAGGGTTGGTCAGAAAGTTTAATCTTCACAGACAGATAGGGCTGTTGAGTTGGCCTGCGTATCACCCGCATTTCCTCCCAGCATCGATAGATCATAAATATAGAAGGTGGGCAAGACAGGGAGTCACCGCATTCTGCACTATAGTTAAAGACGGGGTATTAATGAAATTTGAGGAGCTATGCCAGACCTATGAGGTGAGTAGAGAGGACTTTTATCGCTACTTACAGGTCCGTAGTTTCCTAAGAAAGGAAATGAAAATTTCTGACTTGGAGACAATTCCAGGCATAATACAACTTTTTATTGATTCATATGCTGGTAAAAGTATAAGAGGAATTACGGGCAAATGTTATAGAAATTTAAGATCCATGAATAAAAACTCAACAGATTATATAAAAGAGCGATGGGAAAAGGAAGCAGACATGATAATTACGTCAGAGGCATGGATGCAAATTTGGAGGGGCTCCCTGTCGACCACAAATTCTCTGATATGGCGCGATTTCACGTGGAAGAATCTAACCCGATTTTTCATCACGCCGAAGCAGAGATCTCAGATGGGCGGGTTACAGCTTCCGTGCTGGAGGGGGTGCGGTGTGACTGCGGTAGGCCACTACCATGTTTTTTGGGACTGTACGGAGTTACAGACTTTTTGGAAGGATGTACATCGCCTAATATATAAAGTTTTGGGTATAAATCTGGACTTGTCATTCACTGTTCTGTATCTTGGAATGCTCCCTGAGGGACTTAGCAAAGGGGATACATACCTGCTGAATATAATTATGGTCGCCAGCAAGAAAGCGGTCACTAAGTGTTGGCTTCAACCAGGCCCCCCCTCTTTGAAACTCCTGGTGAATATTATAAATATGATTCACGACATGGAGATGTTGACATTTGCAATACGACTTAAAAAGGAGAAAGGAGAAAAACTCTGGAAACGTTGGGAATGCTTTATTGTCAGAGGCGATGAACAGTGATTTGTGGGACTCTGCACCACCTGAGCGAGAAAATGGGGTTTCTTACCTGATCACATATTTTTGGTTCTTTGGTTCCTGATTCTGGACTTAATACTTTGTAATAGTTATGGAAATGTAATATTTTATATCGGTATTGGTGAATGTCACCTGCCCCAGCCCTCTTGTTTTGCAGTGTTCTGTATTTGTATATCTACTTGTTAAAACTAAATAAAAATAAAGTTTCAAAAAAAAAATGCTGTAGTTTGTCTCTGTGTTGAGGTGGATCAGTGATCCTGCAGAGTCCTGTCCTCCCTGTGATGGAGGGAGATGACGTCACTCTGAGCTGTCACACAAAGACCGCTCCCTCCAACCTCCCAGCTGCTTTCTATAAAGATGGCTCCCTCATCAGGACTGAGCCTGCAGGTCACATGACCCTCCACCATGTGACCAGCTCTGATGAAGGCCTCTACAGGTGTAGCATCAGCGCTCATGGAGAGTCTCCATCCAGCAGCATCTCTGTCTCAGGTCAGGAGGGTAAAATCTTAAAGATGTTTTGGTCATATTACATGTTTGATACATATTTACCAATTTTCCTGTTTTAGAGAAGCCTACCACTCCTTCCCCTGCTGGATCTCTTCCCCCTGCTGGATCTCCTCCTCCATCCTTTAAATACGTGTTCCCATCTCTTGTATGCATCAGTGCAGTGGTTCTGCTTCTGCTACTGGTTCTACTGATGAGGCGAAGAATGCAGAGAAAATCTGAAAGTAAGAGATTTCCAAAGATAAACGTTTAATTTGCACAAATCATTTTGTTAATACCATATAAAAGGTTATCATCACTATATAATGTAATGTTTCCATTCCGTTTTTCCAGAAAGTCACATTTGCAAATATTTTAATAGCTGCCATTAGAAGCTGCCATCGCTTGTTGGATAACTGGTAACAGTTTGACATTTTTGTTTTGAAACTTTTACAAAGTGACTTGTGCTTCATTTTGGTTTATTTCAGGGGAAGAAAATCCCGTCAGAGAGGAAAGTATCATCTACAGCGATGTCAGAATCACACAGCATCATCAAAAGAAAAATAAACCAAGGGAAGGCAAGTTTTTGTCTTTTTTAATATTTCTCCTGACTTTAGTAGGACATCTTCTTCTATGATGATGATAATAAATAATAATAGATTTTATTTAAAAGGACTTTTCAGGGCACTCAAGGACACTTTACATATCAAACATCTTAACTAATGAAAAAATTTCAATGATGATGAAGGACCATGTTCTTACATTCCCTGATTTAAAAATAAACCCTTTGAAAACAGGTTTGCAAATTATTAGCTTTTCTTTATGTAGGAATAACTTTAAAATAGAAACATTTTACTCAACCTATTTTCAAAAGGTACACTATGGATAATATCTGTAAGGCCTTCTGTGCAACAGCTGAAATTATCCCTGAACTTTGTTCTCTAGAGAACAATGATCCCAATAGCAGCAGCACATTTACAACGTAATGACTCAAGAAATCAAGTAGGTGCAGTGGCCCAGTCAAAGGCCGGCCCCTCCAAAGAGCACCTGTCAGTAAATCTTAAAGATCTGAATGTAGGAAAGACAAAGTGGAACCAAAGTTCCTCCAGAACGACGAAAAAAACTGAGGAGGTCAGAGAGGAACCCACTGCTGAGACTCACGGCTACCAAAGGAGCTTCTGTAAGCTACTGTAGGACAGGGTGTACTTAGTTTATCACACCCAGCTTCTGTCTGTAGTCAGATGATCTGAGATTGGGTCACAGAAGATAACTGGTCCCAGAGGAAAACCCAGAGATTCTTCTCGCCAGTTGGAAATTGTCTCTTTATTGTTATTTATTCAATAATAACAGTTCTGGACAGAATCTCCATGTTGTGTTTATGGAAATGAACACATCACAAGTTTATTTTACAAATTTATCTGATTTAGTAACTTAAAAAATCTGATAAAACTATACAACTAGTCCTCCAAGTCTGAAGCCACGGCTCTTGACCACATCCAGCGGATCCCTTAGAGGTGGTTTAGACATCTGAACAGGACACCTCCAAGGTCTCTCCCTTTGGAGGTCTTCTGGGTGCGACCCAGTGGGGGAGAGCCTGGGGGAAGACCCAGAACTCTCTGGAGGGGGATCATATATTCTGTCTGGCCAGGGAACACCTCAGGGTCCCCAGAATGAGCAACAGGATGTGAAAATGCCTGTTGGCCCATGATCAGAGACTGGCTGAGGACAATAGATGGATTATAGTTATTCAGAAAGGTTTGTTATATTATTCACAGGTTCCACATTTAAGTTTTACATTTTAGCCATTTTCTCTGTTTGCATGAACATTTTATTTTAGTTGGATTAACACACAGATGTAGTTTGTTTCAGTTTTCCACTGATGTTTAGTGGATGTCTGATGTCTCTGCAGGTCTGTGGCTTTGCATCATGTGATCATTCAGCGTCTAACAGCTCACTGGTTTCCTGCTTCTGTCTGTTAGATGTGGACTAAAGTGCCACAGTAGCACTGAAACAATCAATATAACACAGTTATATATATGCAGTTTTTTCTACCATTACTGTTTATTTTATTCACTTTACACAAACACTGTAAATGTATAGCCTGCTTTAAAAATGTCAACAACTTTGAAACTTTGATGGATATTCTCTTCATTTGACAAAACCTTCATGTTAAAACCCATAATTATTATGTTTCATACTATTCTCTTTGCTGCAATCATTTCGGTTGAATAAAGAAATGAGTACAAACATGTGGTTTGATGACAGCAGTTGTAGATTGGTGTTTATGTCATTTTCTAAAGTAATCTAAAGTGTTTTTTTTTTCATTGTCAGAAAGTGATCCTGCTGCTGTTTACTCAGCAACGAGAACAGAGGACATTAATTATGGACAGATAGTCATCAAAAGCAAGAAACAAAAGACAAAATCAGGTAAAAATCCCTTTTAAACTTGTTTTCACTCACTTTTGTAACTGTGTTCTAATTAAATGAATCAGGGTAAAACTTAATTTCTATTTCCAAAATAAAATGATCAATGTTTTTTCCCTTTTTAAATATCTAAAGCCTGATTTTCTTTCATATTAAAGGAAAAGGGTCTATTAAAAAACCCAGACTAACATTTTGTTTAAAAATTGTATTTTCGCAATGAGTATTCATAAAAAAATCTTTTGTGAGACATTTATAGAGAATGTTCAATGTGTTCATTTTGCAACTTAACCTCCATTTATAGATTTCTTGCAGTTTTAGTTTTCCTTAAGCCGTCCATTTATAACAATCACATGAAAAAAGAAGCAAACAGAAGATCATGGCAAATTTCAGCCCCCTGTCAAGAAAAAATGCATACGCTGGCCACTGTGGGGAGTATAACCATGCACACACACACACACAGCCAGGGGTGACATAAAGATAAATGTGCATATTTCTGTTGTGAAAAAGTAGGTTACTCCTAATTAAAGTTATGTAAATCTGCCAAGTTGCTCCGACGCTGCGCTGCTCTGACGGTGGCATTTTTAGGGCAGGGAATGACTAAGCCCTGAGTGGCAGCTGTTCATGTGCACGTACACGTACGGCCGACCCGGCTATGTAAACATGAGACTGGAGAACAACACAGAGCTGCGCCGTGACGTCATACCATAGTACATCAGAAATATTACCTTTATTTATTTTTTTGTTCTTTTTTAATCTAAAATAATGAAATGTCGCTTGTTGCTCCTTTAAATACAGGAATCCTCATGATGGGTCTGAACATTAATTTCCTGATAATACGACTGATGTAGTGTAATTGGTTTTATGGAAGCCTTAAAGGTATATAGCCAAGTAATATGCTTTTAAAAAAAGAGCCAAAATTGTTTGATCATGATAAAATAAAGTTATATACACCAACCCTCCAACTTGATATTGTTTTGATGGTCTTTATTGAGCCAAAAAATTATTTGACTTAGACTTAGACAGCTTTATTTGTCACTTTGTATACACAAAGTGCGTACAGAATGAAATTCCGTTTGCATACAGCTTGAAAAATCACAGTAAATTGCACTAAATTTCAGGATAAAGATGCAGCAGCGATTTATGTAAACAATGTAAAACAATGTTAAACAATGTAAACAATGCAGGGGAAATAGACAGTGTGCTATTCACGGTATCCAGGAGAGTATTATTAAAACCGTGTAATATGCGAATGTGGTACAGAGTCCATTTGTGGCTTCAGCAGTTCAACAGTCTGATGGCAACAGGGAAAAAGCTCTTGCAGAACCTGCTGGACCTGCAGAGAATGCTGCAGAACCTCTTCCCAGAGGGCAGCAGGGAGAACAGTCCATGGTGGGGGTGTGAGGGGTCTCTGATGATGTTACGGGCTCGGGACACACAGCGCTGAGATGAGATGTCCTTCATGGAGGGAAGAGGAGCCCCGATGATCTTCTCTGCTGTCCTCACCGCTCTCCTTGTGTTCTTCCAGTCAGAGGCACTGCAGCCTCCACACCACACAGAGAGACAGCTGGTGAGAATGCTCTCTATGGTGCTTCTGTAGAAGGTCGTGAGGATGGCCGGGGGCAGGCGGGCTCTCCTCATCCTCCTCAAGAAGTACAATCACTTCTGTGCCCTCTTCACCAGTGACGTGGTGTTCACAGACCAGGTGATATCTGCTCACTGAGCTCTCAGTGAGCAGATATCACCAGATGTGGCGCCATCTACCAGTAGTATTGCAGAACTATCATGATGCCAGTTTGCTTAAATAATAAATTAATTGTAAATAATGCCAGAACGAGCCTGACCCTCTGCAATGCCTCACACTAAAGCCGCAGCTCAGTGTAATCAGAGGCCATCAGACCGTTATTAATTAAATAAACCGATTTACAGCAACTTTAAGAGCCTCATATCAGAACATTTATTTGCGCTCCTTCGGTGCTCCCAGTTTTTAAACGCACTTGAGAACAACATGCAACAACACAACATCTGAGCAGGCGTAGGGAGGATCGGGGTCTTCTGCACACCCCCGTTCTCCGATGGCGGCAAGGAGTCTGGGGCCCGAGGAGGTGCGGGCCACTGTGTCCGGGGTCTTGGCGGGGGGCTGCGGTGCGTAGTCAGCGGCTTGCCAGGTCTGGGGCTGACGCCTCCGCTCCCCCCAGGAGGGGCGGGGGGCAGGGGTGGCAAGGGTAAGGTGGGGGACGGAGGGGGTTTATTAGGTATTTAGGGGATTAGGGGGGCTCTGGCTGGGTGGCTCGTACGGGTCGTGTTGGCCCGTCCTCTTTGGGGGGCCCGGTCCGGGGGGCGTCTGGTCCGGGGCTGGGGCCGGGGGTCGGGCACAAGCAGTCGTATAGTTGATTTGGGGTGACCCCCCCCCCCCCCCCCTCTGGTCAGTGTTGGATGCGAGTGTTATGTGGGAATGTGTGTACAGCGTCTTTTTTTTTTTTTTTTTTTTTTATCTGTGTGTGGTGAGTGGGGCACAAGGGAGGGATGGTGTGAATGAGTTTTCCCTTTTTTTTTTTCCAGGTATGGGTGTGGTCAGCTCCCTCTCCCAAGAACATGTCAAGTCTCCGCTAGGTGCGGTGCCCATCCCCCCACGTCCTGCCCTCCTCCGCTTCGTTGGCAGGCGCCTTGGCCCTCTGGCGCATTGGTTGGCTTCGGGTTTGGGGCGGGTTCCCGGGCGGGCGCCGGCCCACTCCCGGCGGCTTCTTCGCGGGGCCTGGCCCCCGGGGGGCGGCCGGGGCCCCCGTCGCGGGGGCATGGCTGGGACCACTTCAGCGGGGCTAGCTGCCGACGGAGCCCACGGGCTCGTCCCCGCGGCTCTTGAGGGCAGTGGCTGGGGGATGCTCCTTCCTTGGGGGGGGGGGGGTTGCAGATATCCTGTGTCGGCCCCTCCTGGGCGACCTGCTTTAGGGACCCCTTTGGGAGTCCGGGGTTACGGGTCCCCTGACTCCTGCCTCTGTGCTCGGGGAAGGTGGGTCTTTGGTTCTCCACAATCACTATCAAGCTATTTCCTTCTGGATAATTTTCACCTAAAGTAGTGCACCCTCACATCTCCCACAGGTGCTGGGTCCCAGGTATTAAATGTTCACTTATATGCAGTAATCTTATAATTTATTTATTTATGTTCTTTCACTTTTTTTTTTCAAGTATCACATTACACATGTCAGCTTACATAATAATATATATGATGTAGCAATGGCATCACAGTGTTATTTGATTGTATTTGTTGCTTTATGTCTGTTGGTTGTGCTGTTCTTTTTGTGTCTCTTTCCAGGTGACGGAGCAGACGTAGAAGGTTTTATCATTCTCTCCCTTTTATCTCCTCTTTCGTTTACCTCTACTCTTTTTTTTCTTTTCTTTCTCTTTCACTTCTTGTTCTTCCTTTACTCTCCCATTGTAATGTCCATATAATTTGAAATTCTCCTTGCAGGAATCACAATAAAGCTATTTACAAGCATAAATCAAGTGGAGCACTATGGCGAAAGCTGTTCGCTCCACTTGTAAAAGCAAAATCTGTCGAGCTCTATCTGGCATTGAGACATCAATTCCTATTGCCACATTGCTAGACAGGACACTGGGAAAAAAAAAAAAAGAACATTTATTTGCGTCAATCAAATGCTGTATTCCAGCGACATTCCAGTCTTTTTCTTCTTGGAATCATATTTTTTTGTGTTTTTGTTTTTCATTGGACATTGGACTTTTCTTTCATAGTTTGATTGGGAGATGCTAATAGCCGTTAACGGCTTCCTTGTTTTGACACCTGCTGTGCATGCGCAGTACGTACTTCTTTAAAATTGTAAACAAACACAAAAGGCTTTATTTACTAACAACTTGAGAAAAATCAAAGCATAAAATACCAACATTAAAACTAATACACCAGCAGGACGTGATAATATTTCATAAAAACTTTGTATGCAACCAAAGTGAGCTACTGACGTATAAATAAAAAGTAAAATAACTTGGTTATGCAACCTTAAGAGTAAAGAAACAAAACCATCCCATCAGTAACCATTAGCCTCTTCTCTCTCTTTGCATGTAACCATGAACTTTTATTCAGATTCAGATTTGTTTTATTGATTTTAATTCAATAAAGGGATTTTTGCATGTGAAGCTAAAATGGCAGCTTCCTGTAGCTGAAACCACCAGACTAAAACTGGTTTAGTTTCTCACTGTGGTTTGATGTTTTGTGGTAATTGATTCCATCAATACTGTGCAGAGATGACTGTTTTCCACTTTGTGGTGAACCAGGTCAGTTTGCACAGAGATGTGAGGCGCTTTCTGGTTTCCACCGCTCAGTTTCAGATTAACGTCTACACTTTATATTTAGCCTGCAGATGCAGAGGTGTTGAGAGCAGGAAAAAAATTTCTTCTTACTGCTTAATGACTACATTTATAATGCTGTTGATATAACATTCTTACTGCTGTGCTGCCTGGAGTGAAATATGCATCTAATTAATTGCAGGAAGTGATCTGGCTGCAGTTTACTCATCTGTCAGGACAGAAGATGTCAGTTACAGTCAGCTGCTGACCAGGGAAGACAGGAACAGAGGTAAACCTGCTCTAGATCGGACTGTTACAAAGTAGCCCACCACTGTCAGCGTGTGAAGGTATGGGTGGACGACTGAAGCACTTTGACCTGCACTTAAATAAAGCTTAAACAAGTCTGAAGACCCCATTTACCATTTGTTAGTGGTGTTCAGATAAATCCCAACCTGCAGTCTGCACAAGTGATGAAATACCAACAAACAGTCCATATGCTCTGGGAGTCTGTGTGCAGAAAAATAATAATTGTGATTTTTCAAAACTTTTATAATAACTATAAACTGAATTCTCCAGAGATGAAGTAAAACATTGTGACATTTGTTTCAATTGTCTGTTTTCAGATTTTTCACCTGAGCTGGATGTTTATTCCCAGCTGAAGTAGAACCATGGATGCTTTGCTTTGGTCCGTCGACTGCTTCACTCAGACCAGTACAGAACAGTCTATATGTAACTTTATTATTATTCGTTTTTTAAATCTTGGGTCAAACTTTGTTTTACAGTAACAGAGGGGTTCCTGTGGACCCGACACCTTGATTTCATTTTTTTTCCTGTTTATTGTTCTGTGGATGCCTCACAGGACAGATGGAGAATCTGAGTCACTCTGGTTTGTTTGTGGATAACCAGCAGGCGCTTATATTCAGCTAACAGACAGCCTTAACCCACAACCTCAACCTAAAGGAGGAGCATCATCAATTACTTGTTACATTTTAGTTTTTAATGTTTTATCTGATTTTCAATTCAATTCAGTTTTATTTATATAGCCCCAATTACAAAGTCAAATCCAATAAAATCATACAGATTTGATAATGATGATGCTTTTCTGAGCTGATTTACACATTAGACTTTCGTCATGTTGTACTAGGAAACCTGTTAATTATTTTGCATAATAGAATTAAAAACATACAAAAATATCTAAAATGAAATGAAAGAAAAATACAAAGAAAGTTTGATGTATACAGTTTGCCACAAAGTAAAATGTCTGTAAATAATAAAATAATTTTCTCAGCAATTCTTTTAAACGACTTTTATTCATATCATACAACAACATGAAGTGGTGTACTTTCCAAACAAGCAGCTGGTATTGAGGAATACTAGGTGAATACCAGGTATTGAGGAATGGTTTATGACACTCCATGTGTCTAATGTATGTCTTACATTTGTTGTTAAAATCAAAAACAGGTCAGCTTACATAGTGACATATTTACATGGTGCTTTATAATTTGGTTGGGAAAACTTACAACACATGATTCAACAAAACCAGCCATAAGTAATTAGACAAAGAGTGGACTAAAAAATAAAAATATCTACATGCACAGTTTGAATGAATAGTCCAGTCTTGTCTAATTATATATGACAGGATTTGTTGAATGCTGTAATTTTCAGCACACAATGTAACTAAATTCACCAGGAAAATTTAGTGATTGTGGTATATCATAAAATACAGTCTACAAATGTAAATATGTGGTTCTGAGTTAGAAAAAAAGATGACCAAAGTAAGCATTTTATTAACTGTCTAACTGAAGTGAAACAGAAAAGCTTTAGAATAAATAAAAAAATCAAAGTTAAAGCTAAATTGGCTACATTTATTTTAGAAAAGTAAAAGTGATTGAACAGATAAATTAGCAGAAAGCCTAATCCCACAGAGTTTCTCCTTGCCCACCACAGATAACAGCTACAGTGCTGATGGAGGGGCTGGCTGCCTGGTCAGAGAGCAGAATGGATCTGATCAGCCACTCAATTTCAGCCATGCTGCATTATAACTGATTATAGAGACCATTTCTGATTGAGTGAAAGCTGTACGTTTAATGAAAATAATGGTTTTCTCAAAGTGGGCAAAGGAACTGGCAGCAGATGCAGAGGGCAGGCATTTCCAAAGTCTTTGGCTTATTGTGCCACAAATGATGAGAAATTATGATCTTAGGGACTGAATGATAAACAGGACCTCAGAGAATGCCTTATTTTCCCTAACATGTTAGCTGCTCCCTCATGAAGTTGAGAAAAGGTAAACTAGTGGACCAACCTGCACAGAACATATTCTACTGTTATGTCCTCAGCTACTGCTGTGATTCTGTTCCTGTTGTGGGCTGCTGTTGTAATGAACTGAGAAAGCGGACCCAGAATTCAGCCAGACCAGCAGAGGTTCAGTTTGATCTTTTATTTACAAAAAGCAAAACAGGGAAAAAAAAAAAAAAGGACCGTCAATCCAAAAGACGGCACAGAAGCGGACGGATTCTAGGGGCAGACCAGGCAGGAACAGACAGAACGGGATGGCACAGATTTCTGGAGACAAGGTGGTTCAAAATCCAAAAAGCAAAACCTAGCAGAACTTGCAAGAGGAGAACTCGCCTACACTCAACAAGACGACCTGGCACTGATGTCTGGTCTCAACTGTTTATATGGAGGATGAAGCAGGTGAAACCGGTCAGAGGTGATTGCAGCAGGGGTGCAGTTAGGCAGGTGTGCAGAATAAGTAATTAGACCAGACATCAGTGCTGAGGCTCAAAACAAGACCAGATCAGAAACCAAACTTAAAACAATAACTGTAAAAGAAGCCTCAAAACTCACACTAAGACACAAACCAAAACTAAGACAGAACTCCAACTATGACAGAACCTAAAACACAAAATAAACCAAAAAGCAGGGAAAAACTAACTTTAACCAAATCATAAACAGGAACCAAGACAGAATATTACAGCTGTCATCGCTTTCTGCAGCAACTTCCTCTGATTATTAGCTCCTGTTACTGCCCTGATCATTGCCTCAGTTTCACCTGTATGTGGCGCTGTTTAAGCCTGTCTTCTTTTGTGCTCTGGCGCCAGATTCTAGAAAACCATTGTGTGACCCTGCCCGTGTTTTTGTATTTTTGCCTGTTTGCCCTCTGGACTCTCCAGAGGTTCTCAGTATCTGGACATGTTCCTGTAGCCTCTCTCAGCATCTCTACCTAGCTCACCTGTCAGATTGCTTTGGATTACTGGACCCAGAACTGGACTCTGTACTGAGCCTCTTGGACTGCCTCACTGGAACCTCTGCCTATTATTATTCAGACTGTGTATGACCTTGGACTGTTTCCACTTCCTGGACTGGCCACTTTAGGAGAGAACGTCAGCCTACATCATATTATCATCCTCATCTAACTTTGGATTCAGCATGTGTTTTCAGATCACATTAGGGTTAATGGCTTTCTGAACTCTACATTCCCTCCTGTGAAAGCTATCAGCCACTAACCTGTCTCTCTCACTGACAGAGCTGCTAATTTCTGTTCCAGGTTCCCCTGGTACACTAACTAGGAATGTGTCTGTGTTTCAGGGTTTATTATCAGGGAGCTGAGGCTTATTTAATAATATGACTGGCTAGTAGCAGTTACAGGAGAAATGTTGGACTTTACCATAACTGCAGTAAAGATTTAGTCTGGTGGTTGATCTGGAAAGATTGTGTTGTGGCGCCACCTGCTGCTGAACAGGCAGAAGAACCAGACGTAAAGTTCCTCATCACATCAAGAAGACTTTATTGTTACCATGTTGAAATTACCTTTGAGACAGACTCAGCTTAGGATGTACAGAAAACAAGAAAATAAAATTTACAAGAGCCATGACATGCACAGCAGACCTGATATTTACATTTTTTTTAAAGGATATATGCTTCAGACTTGTAACATTATCAGACAGCATGGGATTAATTTCCACTGTTATGGTGATGGCATCCTGATGAATCCAATCGATTATTTTGGCTACAGGCATGTCTTAATGACAAAAGCTGGATGGCTTTACATTTCCTTCTTTTAAATTCTGACAAGACAGAAGTTTTAATCTTTGGACCAGAGTCCATAATTGCTTCAAAATAAATACAGTAAATACAGACCAAAAATAAAAATGTGTAGAAAAAGTAATAAGGTGAAACTTAAAATCAAACAGCCATACAGGAATCATGAATTGCACACTATGTGGTGGAGTTCCCAGGGTTCTCATAATATATGATTAATGTATTAAGTGGAGGCTTAGAATTAACAGTGGACAAAAAAATCATTATTCATTTTAGAAGGTCCTCTGTTTGTAAAGGTGACTATAAATTTTATTTTGCTCAAACATTGTTGATGTATTCTGTAACACGGAAGTATCTTGTTTTTTTTTTCATGAGTCTTTTTAAAGGTAGAAGGACATTAGCAGAGTCTGCGGGGAGGGCACTAGGTGCAGTTATTTATTAGATGAAGTTATGTCCTGACTTAAGTTTCAACACATTTATCAAGCTGTATGATTCAATGGTGGCATAAATACTGTTTTATGCTGCAGCATTGTGGGGCTTTATGGTTTATCCTGAGTGTATCACTGTTCAGCACAGAGCAATGAGGCATTTCCTCTGGGTTCATAAGTTCACTCCTCATGCAGCTGTATGTGGAGATATGGGCTGGGAGCCCTGTATAGTAAAGCAGAGCGTTAAAGTTCTCAGGTTATGGAACCATTTAGTGCATTGACCGGATGCCACAGCGGTTATCGGATCAAGCTCCTGAATTCCACAAGCTAAACAGGAAACAGGATAATGTTCCGGAAAATTTCAGAATAAAATCACCGCACCAGAAACACGAGGAGACAGAGGCTGAAATAATCAGCCTAACACAGAATAGAGTTTAGAAAAGTTTAATGTGAGGATGAGTTGTGGCAGCTAAGGCAGGCAAGAAGAACCAGACTTGACAGATGCATTATGGTTATTGATGCAGGCAGGCAGAGATGAGCAGGGACCAGAAGATGAAGGTAGTGATAGAGTTAGACTGTGTGATGAAGGCAGGAGCTGGTCAGGAGCAGAAGCTGCAGGCTGATGACCAGTGTTGTAGTACTCGAGTCCGAGACTCGAACTCGAGTCCGAGTCATTAGCTAAATTTAGAGACTCGTGACTTGACTTGGACTTGAGCACTGATGACTCGAACTTGGACTCGGACTCCTACATTCAGATCATTCTGACTCGGAAATTGAGAAAAAGACTCGACTTTTTTTTATATCATTAGGCTATAATTTTAATATGTCATTAGAATATTATTTGGTGTATGATTTTAATATCTAAATGCCATACCGCGCACGTGACGTCACCATCTCATGAGCAACGCCCCTTGCCGCTAATGTAGGGCAAACAGTGTGAGAGCGCACGTAGCAGCCAGCCATTACGCATGCAACAGATACGATATGATCGACTTTTCCGCTGTTAAACTTTCACAAGAGGATGTCCAGGCGCCCATTTTACTGGTAGAACTGTGGAACAACATACCAACGTTCAGCTCAAACGATGGCTTGAGTGTCGAGGGATCGGAAAGACGGGCCGAGTTGATAGAAAGGTAAGTCGTTGTTTTTCTCCTGCTCGGCTTTCATGCCGTCATTTGCAGTTTTTTTTTGTTTGTAGTCACCGTCCAGGAATCGGTATAAATTTTCCGACCCGCCGAACAATTTAGTCCGGTCCGGTGGCCAAATGCATTATCATTATCCAACGGCTGTATCTCCTCGCTGCATCGACCTGCATCGATTTGTTGTGAGTCATGGGGGAACGCTGCCGAACGCGTTTGTGGGAATCGCCCGGTGGACGGGCGAGGGAAATGCGTAACAGCATCTGCGGTGGCGGGCGGCTGGCGGTGCGCGAACACCGCCCGCCGGCCGGCAACGCGTCGGTGCGCGAACACCGCCCGCCGGCCGGCAACGCGTCGGTGCGCGAACACCGCCCGCCGGCCGGCAACGCGTCGGTGCGCGAACACCGCCCGCCGGCCGGCACCGCGTCGGTGCGCGAACACCGCCCGCCGGCCGGCAACGCGTCGGTGCGCGAACACCGCCCGCCGACCGGAGCCGCGGCGGTGGCCAATAGGCCGGATTGCGCTTGGCTGCGAGGGCCGATCGACGCCGCTTGCGGCTTTAACATCCTTCATATGCGGCCTATCAGCGTACCTCGAGTCGCTGTTGCGCGTTCCATAACAACAATGTTTAAAAACCATGGTTAGGAGACGTCTTAGACTTGGAAAAAGCAGTAGTTTTACCGAGTAAAACCAAGGGTAACTACAGCGAAAGAGTTATTAGTGCAATGGAATGTTACTGCTTCATGTCATACATCACACGTCAATAGTGACTCGACTCGGACTTGACTCGGATGAGTAGTGGACTCGACTCGGACTCGACTCGGTTTTTTTTTTCAATGACTTGGACTTGACTCGGACTTGAACACTGGTGACTCGAACCTGGACTCGGACTCGAGGCATAGTGACTTGACTACAACACTGCTGATGACCCTCCAGAACGGGTGGAGCAAGCAACTAGAACCCAGAGAACAAAGCAGAACTGAGCAGCGACTGGAAACTTTCATCAGTGAAGGCTGAACTCCAGAAGAAATTCCAAGTCCAAAAGGCTGAACACACAGAAAGTAGGAGCATCAAGGCAGCAGTGCACATGAGGTGAGACAAAACATTCTGGCAGTAAGTGGATGACTGAGGCAGGTATAAGTAGGTATGTGAACAGGTGATCAGGGTGGACCAATTAGTGCAATAGGTGGATTTGATGATAAGAGCAGTGTTGGCTGGAAGGAGACTGAGCTGATTGGATAGTGGCTGATGGCTGAGAAGTGACAGGCTGAAACTAGAAGAAAAAAAACACTAACAAACTAACAAACAAAAACATAAATGCTGAAAATGACAGATAGCAACAGTAAGGATCACATGAACTTCTTTTCACATCAGTGCTGTTTGTGCAATCGGAGCCGCAGCTGGCATAGAAGCAGTGAGTCAAGGTTTACTTAAAACCAGAACTGGATCAGGACCACAACCAACAACGCATTCAATGAGAGCAAGGCGTAACACAGTTTTTGGGGTTCTTACATTCATTTAAATGTTAAAAAAACAGTTTAGCAAAACATTCTGTGCTCCTGAATGGTGTGGTTAATACAATTTCAGAAAGCAGTGGTAGTTTTTAAAAGATGAAAATGTTGAGTCATTTTTATTTCAATTACTGATTTAAAAAGCACTTTAAAAATACAAATGACACCAAAGGCAAGGCAAGTTCATTTATATACCACTTTTCGTCAATCAGACGATTCAAAGTTCTGTACATGAACAGAAAAACATTACAGAAGAACAGAACATAACATAGGAAAATAAAACATTAACAAAGTTCAACACTAGACTTATTTTGTTTCATTGTAGGTAACAAGCTTAAACACTAACATTAAAATAAATAAGAATAAAATTAATAAATTCTTGGAAATCATTGATCTAAAATAGCTTTGCCCAACATTTCTGAAAACTGCAACTACAATATAAAAAGTATCAGTGCTAAATTGTTTCCATTCATCGACTTCTTTTGTTTAATTGTAAAAAATAATAAACAAAGTAAATCCTTGATAGTCTGTGATCTAAAATATTTTTTTCCAACTTTTCTAAAAACTACGACTAAAACTAAAAAGCAAGAAGAATAGCAGGGGAGCAAAAGAAAGCACAGTGGAGGCGGTGAGTAAAAAGGGTTTATGTTTATAGCTAAGTGTGTTAGTGTAAGTTAGTAAATGAAACACTGTCCCATGTAACCCCCCCAGCCATAGCCTTTGATAGGTGATGGAGAGTTTAATCAGCTAACTCGACATAAATCTGTTTCAGGTCAACAGATGTCACTGGGAGGGGAGTGATTAATAGGGACAATGTCCTCTTCACATAACATGCAGGAGAAAGTTAGATGTTAGCTTTCCAAGGCCAACACAGGGAAGCCATTCCATATAACAGCAATTATTGGTGGGGCAGGATGACTCCTACAGTTTCACCGGTACATCTTAATGGTGAGTGCAAACAGCCTAATCTTTGGTCAATTCTGCTGACCTGAGCAACTTATCTCCCACCAGCGTGTTCAGACCACAACTTTTTGTGATTCTGCTGATACAGCATCTGAGTCTAAGAGCTGATAGCACGGCAAATGCCCTCACACAGTCTGGTCAGCTTTGCAATGCAATCTAAAACAGATGCTGGCATTTTCCAACTTTATCGATACACCAGGTAAAAAGAGGCAGAAATCTTGTTATAATAATAATATATATATATTATTATATTATTAATTATATTATTATATATATTATATATATATATATATATATATATATATATATATATATATATATATATATATATATATATATATATATATATAATATGTCTTTATTTTCAACATCCTCAATCAACAAAATGGACAGACACAATTCTCCACTTATGCCTGGAATGTGTCCAGCTGCAAATGTCCTGTTGACACACCAGGGCTCTCCTTTGACCAATCTTCTAGTTGGGAAACTTATCAATGACCTCAAAAGACCAGTTAACCCGACCCATAATTTATAATTCAGAGGATAAAGGGAGATTTCAAAGAGTTTGATAGAAAGCAGAGATTTCATGAAGGTTCAAAGGAAGCTGGTTCCAGAGGGTGGGTTCCCCCACTAAAAAAAAACGTGAACCCAGGTTTATGCTTATTCTTTGGGAGATCCAATGAAAAAAAATCACAATCAACTGTAAATGAAAGGTTTGTGGGTAAAAAAACAAGAATTTTACTTTTGTTTCAAATAACACTGACTGGAAGACCTAAAGGAACTACTTCACCCACAGACATGTAAAAGTTCAGATAAAAAGGAGGAGCAAGGCCCTTAGGAGCGTTTAATCAAAAAAAGTATTTTATCTTTTTCAATAGTTTCTATGCAT
Organism: Fundulus diaphanus; assembly: GCA_037039145.1. Lineage (NCBI taxonomy): Eukaryota > Metazoa > Chordata > Actinopteri > Cyprinodontiformes > Fundulidae > Fundulus > Fundulus diaphanus. The sequence goes on from CM073131.1 coordinate 51,902,385, forward strand.
ATTTTTGTTCTATTATTTTCTCTATGATTCAACCTCAGAGAGCAAACTGTCATCCTGAGCTCAGCGTCTCAATCCAGGCTTCTTCTTGCCTGCTTTGAGCTTCATGTACATCTGGTTCTGGTCCATACTGGCAGGATTGAGGCTCTGGTAGTCTGGGTCCTCAGAAGAACACTTCTCATCGTCATTGACCTAGAAAGAATTGGAAGCAATTGTTTTACAGTTAAATAATTAATCCTACATCTAGTTTGTTCAATGTGCTCTAAGCTTCTGGTTTTATCCACTTAGATAAATGTATATATTGAGTGAATTGCATGTTACATTAGGGCATGCATGGGTCATACAAGTTAAAAGATTTTGGCTACCAAACAAACCTCATCGTCACTATGAGGAGTGCAGGTAGTGGACATGAACAGAAGGTTTACATGCATTTAAGGCTTTAAAAGCCTTAATAAAACATGCAGGTCTGGTCTGCCAGGTATTATAAACGCAGAACAGTTTCACTTCCAGCAGCTCCACCTTTAACTCCACCTTCTTCCTCAAACAGCTCAGTCGACGCTCACATCGAGGAAATGTTTAGTCAGAACTGATTTTTCTGGGATAACTGTTGACCTAATGTGATCCTATGATGTTTGTTTTGAAAGATAATTCCTGTTAATTTAGATAAAACGTACCTGGCTCTGACCTGGATCTGGATGAGGAATGGCGGCTCTTCTTCACTTAACGTTCCTGGTTCTGCTCTCTGTCTGCATCAGGGTCGGTTCTCCTGGTGAGTTTTAGCTTAGAAAGAAGATGTGATAAAAAATGTGTTAGGAGCTGAGATATTCTGATATGGAACTATATAATACGCTAATGCTGGTGTTCACAGTAACTCTAAATAATGTTTTAGTGTGACAGTAAAAAACAGCAACATATGTGATAATACTACTAAATATTATTATTGTCACAACACATAATTTAACAGAGCATTTCAGGCCACTGCATCATAAAAGTAGTACAGGAGTACAAAACAATAGTAAAAATGCAATAAAATTATATTATTATAAGGGTATGATTTCATAATCAAGTGAGGCTTTGGTTTCAATTTACACGGAGGGGAATACCTGGTGGGAGGGACTATTACTGCTGGCCAATAGGAGAGCTGAATGCTGAGTCTGACTGCCAGGTGAGCAGGTGGAGGAGGACATGCATGACCTGAGATAGGTCATCCATGGGGGCGGGGCATAAACTACCCCTGGTGCCTGATTGGACAGTGCAGATCAGGTGGTTTCATTGAGCTGTTGATCGTTTGTTTGACCAGCTCTTTGTTAAATAAAGTTTCTAACCTGTTTCAGTCGTTGATTACTTCCTGCTTGAGCTTTTCTCATTAAACCCAGTTCCTCCCACACGAGGAAGTGATATTAATCTATGGACTCAGGTTCAACTTGATTATTCAAAGCTTCACAAACACCAGCAGTCTTTATTTATCTCCGATTCCTGCAGTGGAAAAGCAGAAGCTGCCAGATGTTAACATCTGCTCTGAATTATTATTCATTGTTATCTTGTGCATTTTCTGGCACAAGATAACAATGATAGAATGGATCTCAATAAATAAAAATAAATCAATAAATTCACAGCATCACCAATCTACTACTCATCCTGCAACACATTGTGAAAGTATTCACACCCTTGAACTGGACATCATGTCACATTACAACCAAAAACTTTATTTACACTTTTTATAGACCAACATGAAGACCTGCAGGCACCAACATGTTTAACATGTGGGCTGATCAGGTTTCTTTGTCAGAGCAACTTTGCAGAAAACTGAATGTGATTGAAGAGAAACAAACATGTTGAGGCTGGTTAAACCTGATCTGACAAGAGCCACTCCCTGGATTTTAGCAGAAAGGGAACCAAAAATAAAAGTTAAACACAGTTTATCACAGAGTTTTTCTGACTGTTTCCATGATGTCAACCAAAAACAAAACAGGAGGAGGAGCTTTACAGCAAATGAGCCGGATAACCTGAGGCTCCTCCTTATACTAGGGAAGGATTTTCACAAACTTCTTTTTAATGTTTACAGATGAAACACAAACCCTGACACCATGGTGGTGGTTCTGTAGCGTAGAAGGAGGAAGCTGCATAGATTAATCAGATGTTGGACTCAGGTGGAGACTTTTTACCACTGTGATCTTCCTCTGGCAGATGCAGAGACAGACAAAACCACATCTTTGTGTTGGCGTCAGATTTCTAGCTGCACATTTTCTGTTCCAAACAGCTTTAATATTCTGGTCCTGTAACCGAGCAGCTGGTAGAACCTGGAAGGAGATCCTTCATAATTTAAAGAAAGTTCTTAGTAAGCGTGGGATCATAACATCTGATTTAATTGCTAAAAATGATGCAGTTATACTGATAAAAATGTAAATATGGGAAATATTTGGTATTTTAAGGACCAAAATCAAGAATAAAAATAAGCTAACTTCAAATCAAAAATGAATTCACACAAGGAAACATCCATTTCCAAGCCTAATGTTACTGACAATATAAATGTTTTAAACCCGTACCTTAAGCAGATAAATAACTTTACAACAATGAAGTTTTGCCTAAACATAAACCACAGATTATCTAAAAGAGGTTTATTTTTCATTTAGTGAAGTAACTTGTTGAAGTTTTGCTAAATATTAGTGTTATATCAAATATCCGTACTTAAGCAGGAGTAATAGGCTCAGAGCGGTAAAACTAGTCCTAGAAGAACATTTGCTTTCAATTCTTTACTTAAATAAATGTCCCTCAGTGATTAAGCATAAAAAGTCTAAAATAAGATTGTAAAAAATTTCAACCCTTTGAAAATCTATTTTACATTCAAACTGTTGAGGCTTGATATTTGCAACACATGCAGTTACATCTAAAAATATTTCAATGAGCAAAAAAAAATATCACTCATCTCAGAAAGTGAATCTCATATAGATTTATAGCACTGGTGAAATATTTCAAGCTTTTATTTCATGTATTGTTGATGATTACGGCTAACAGGTAAAACACAAAACTCTGAATACTTTAAAGTGTCACATCCTAATCAGTTAATTAACTGAAAACACTTAAAAAGGTTTCCTGAGCCTCTAAATCAGGGGTTCCAAAGCGCGGCCTCGGGAACCATTTGTGGCCCTTGACTAAAATACAAACTTGGTGTTCCAGGTCAGGTTGATGCAGCCAAGTAGGTTTGCACATACAAGGAATTTGACTTGGTGATGATGGTGCAGACAGAAATAAGAATACAATAAAATAAAGTAAAATTGAATAAAATCGATATATATACAGAAGTAATATACATTCAGTAAACTATGTGTTAATGTAACGCAGAAGCTTGTAAGTCCTGAACGGGGGAGAGAGACAGTGTCCAGTGTCACAGGCCACTCTTGGCCTTGTTCATAGACCGGTAGCAGATGGGAAAAACTGTTGTTGTGGCGTGAGGTTCTGGTCCTGATGGAGCGCAGCCTGTTCTGGTTCTGGTCCTGATGGACCACAGCCTCCTGCCAGAGAGAAGTGTCTGAAATAGTCTATGACTGGGGTGAAGGGATCAGCCACAGTCTTCCTGCAGCCTCAGAGTCTTGGAGGCGTACAGGTCCTGGAGAGATGGAAGATTGCAGCCAATCACCTTCTCTGCAGACCTGATGACACGCTGCAGTCTGCTCTGGTCCTTAGCGGTGGCACCAGCGTACCAGATGGTGATGGAGGAGGTGAAGATGGACTCAATGATGGAGGAGTAGAACTGCACCATCAATGTCCTTGGCAGGTTGAATTTCTTCAGCTACCTTCTTCAGGAAGTCCATCCTCTGCTGGGCTTTCTTGGTGAGGGAGTTGATGTTCAGCTCCCACTTTAGGTCCTGGTAGATGATAGTTCCCAGGAAGCAGAAAGACTCCACAGTCTCAATGGTGGAGTCACAGAGGGTGATGGGGGTAGCTTGGGCTGAGTTCCTCCCTAAAGTCCACAACCATCTCCACTGTTTTTACAGCGTTGAGCTCCAGGTTGTTCTCCCTGCACCTGGTCACCAGATGGTCAGCCTCCCACCTGTAGGCGGACTCGTCACCATCAGAGATGAGTCCAATGAGAGTGGTGTCGTCAGGAACTTCAGGAGCTTGATGACTGATGACTGGAGGTGCAGCTGTTGGTGTACAGGGAGAAGAGCAGAGGAGAAAGAACACAGCCCTGGGGGGGGGGGGGGGGGGGGACCAGTGCTGATGAGCTGTGAGTCAGAGTCATGTTTTCCCAGCTTCACCTGCTGCTTCCTGTCAGACAGGAAGTCAGTGATCCACCTGCTGGTGGAGTCAGGTACATTCAGCTGGGAGAGCTTCTCCTGAAGCAGAGCTGGGATGATTGTGTTGCAACAGGAGTAACTGAAGCTTTGAAAGGACCGCAACCTTGAGAGGATTGTCAAGCAGAATCCATTCAAGAATCCAGAGGAGCATCAAGAACCTGTTTGTTGCTCAGTGGGCCAAAGTCCTGCTTTCAGATGAAAGTAAATTCTACATTTCTTTTGGAAATCAAAATCCCAATATTTTTATTGATCTTATGCATCATTTTCTGGGACATTGAATTATGGGTTTTCCTTTCTATAAATCCTTCCTGTGTAATAAAATTATATAATTTATGAGTTGGATTTTTTTAAATGAGTGAAAACAGTTATTGAAGGATATTTATCTAAAATATTTCTCTTTGGAACAAAAGTCCTTCTCTGTCACTTCTTTCAGGAACAGAGTCAATCTGTCAGGACCTTAAATTTAAAGGAAATTATGTTAAAATGGCTCACCCTGAAGATAATCTCTCATTTATTATGAATGCTACTTGTTATTTAGAAATGCAGAGTTTTGGTCTTGCAGTTTGACCAGAGCAGCCAAATATCACTAAATTTAGTTCACCACATCACAGTTAGTTTATCAGTCCAGATTGTGGGCATTAGCAAATAATTATTTACCAAAGTTGTTAGAGGGGTCTGGTAAATATATAGTTGATGTTTTAGAGCCTCTGGTTGTTTCTTTCACACTGATGTCTCATTTCCAGCTGATTGCTGATCTTCTGACTGGCTCGGCTGTTGTCTGGACATAAATCTTTCTCTGTAATGTAACTAGTAGTAATGAAGGCATTTAGGTTAAAAAAACTTGCTTATATCATGTTTGTTGCAAAGTTCACCAGCCGTGGCCTTTAGGATCACCATGCCGCTCCACTGCTGCACTCCTAAAGCTGCAGGGAAACCCAACGTTTCTTTATGCTGTAGATTAAAGACAAGCAGGCAGGTTATCGGTTATTATCAGCATCCCTGCACTGATGTTTAGCTACAATTGTTTTTTTTTATTAATCAGACATGACTGATGCAATTGCTTTTAATGTTATTTCAAACTCTAAATTGTATTACAGTTCATTACAAATACAGGTGCTGTTACACTCACTCTCATCAGGGTTTAATCTTCTGCTCTGTGGTTTCCTCTCCTGTAGGTGAGACAAACATCACAGCAGAACCGGGAAATAACATCATTCTACGATGTAACGCCACAGAGAATAAAGCTGTTGTCATGGTGGAGTGGAGCAGAACTGATCTGGGGAAAACAGAGCATGTTGCTCTTTATCAAGATGAAAGACTCGACTATCATGGTCAGCATCCAGCGTATAATAACCGAGTGGAGATGAAGGACAGAGAGCTGAAGGATGGAGACGTGTCATTGGTTCTGAAGAATGTGACGATTAATGATTCTGGAACATATCAGTGTCGGGTTGATGGGCAGAAGAAACGCAAGAAAAGATCTCATTTGGATACTGATCCCATCTGCACCATCAATCTGCTTGTAGCTCCTCCTCCTCCAGGTGAGTTTTTCTGTGGATCGGAACTTCTGATCAGAGAGCAGTAGATGTTCTTCAAGCTTCTCCTTCTTGACAGGTCAAACTAACACCTGATTCTTCTTTGTAGGGAAGAACGAGGAACAAAAAGTTGATGTAGAGAACAAGAATGGAACTACAGTTGATGTCTCAGTTGGAGTAACTGTTGGAATACTTGTTGTTATTTTGGGTTTACTTGTTGGAGTTGTTCTGTTCTATAAATACCGAAGACGTTCAGATAGAGAACAGAACCCGCCTCCTGCAGAAGAAACAGAACGTGAACTTATAAATCCTGTAAAGCGTCCTCCTGCTGAATCATGAACATCAGAACATCATTTCCACCTGGAAGAAACCTGCAGCTCTGTGCCAGAAGCTGTGAAGCCAAACTCTGACTGATTCATATTTACCTGCATCTGTCACAGGATGTTAATGCAGAGAATGAATGTAATGTCAGAAAACTGCCTAAAATGTTGTTACAAAGCTAAACCTGCAGCTTCTAGTTCATGTTTTCTACTAAATGTGGATCTATCCTGTTTGTCTCTGAGTAGCTCTGTGATGGACTGGTGAGCCATCCGGACAGGACTCTGACCCATTAACCTGGACACAGGCTACATCCTACAACCCCACAGGGTTAAACAGTTATAGATGCAAACTAAATCCTATTTTTATATTACCTCAAATAAAAACAAAAATAAAAGCAAAATGAACATTAATCCTGTGGTATAGTCTAATTTATGTCCAGTACTCTAAAGTCAATAATAATAATACATATATAATAATATATCATTTACCTTTCAGGTCATGCTCATCCCTGTTTTTTCATTGCATCAGACAATAATGGAGAAAAAGAAGATGGAGTAAAAAAAGATGTATGTAGATGCATTTAACGGTTACCGCTGGCAAACCCTACATTCAGCCACAGAGTAAAACAGTAACACAGAGTTGCATCAAAGAGGGTTAAACAGACGAGGAGCAGCAGGTGTTATAGTCTTGAGCCAAAGCAGGTGAAGCATAAAGAGTAGTGATGTTACGTGATGTGCCGAGGCTTCGAGGCGTGTGTCGAGTAATGGAGGGGGCGTTTCCGTGAAGCGCGTATCGAGGCTTGCTTCATTTAGGGGAGGAGCCGAAAACGATGACGTCCGAAGCCTCGCTGGCCGGCTGTACCACGTGACTGCTTTGGGAAGTGGCTCAGATGTTGCCGCGGCTTCGACAGCTTTAGAATCCCCACAGGCTCCATTCAAAATGTGGGTTGTTGTAGGCGAGTTGCGGTCAGTTGAGAGAGTGGATAGAGTTTTGATAGTTTGGATAGTGGTTATTTAGTTTGAGACAGTTAGTTTGGTGTTTGGAGAGTTTAGGAGAGAGATAGATAGATAGGAGATCAGTGCTCTCAACTATCACGCATTGACCGTCACTGACTTCACACAGTCACACGCAAACATGGCATTTTTCACGCATAAAAATCCCAACGCCCATCTGGGCAGCGGACGATAAAAACTCCGCCTTCTGCTGAGATGTTTCAGCTTCTTTCACAGCTTGTGGCCATAATTCCTGCTGCAGTTCAACAGAGCAGCAGGAAGAGCGATCAGAGTTATGAATAATTTTAGTCTTAACCAGCGGTTGAAAGTGTGCCGGTAAGGTCCTGTACTACGTACGCAGGAGGGGGGGCAGAGAGCTGCTGCCAGATATTGCCTTCATTCAGAACCAGTGATGGCTGCACTCTGGATCATAAAACAGTTCTGCTCACCAGATGCAGTTTAAAACGCTACGTCTGGTTATAAGTTGTTTTTATCAATTCTGCATTTTTTAACTACATGCACCGTATTTCTGTGCCTCAGCGCTTCGGTGCGCTGCTGCCGTGCGCTTTTTTCAGGTGCGCAAAATTATGTTACTTGTAATTTGGGTGCGCGCTTTCATTTTAAAGAACTTGTAACATCAGGAGGCTGATCTCAGACCGCTCAGCTCCTATGATCACTGTATAGGAGCCCTTTACAGTTTTTATTTATGCATTTTCCCTACCTCGCACGCAGCGCACCATCGGGTAAAATCCTCCCACCTCACCGCCCAGAGCGCACTGAGGAGAGCAATAGAGATTTGTCTGGTCGACTGAGATGAGAAACCTGTTGCTGTGAAAGGTGATATAGGTTATAAACTGTTACTGTCTAGAATTGCATTGAGCTGAAAAGAGAGGAGACATCAGCAGCTGGATCGTGCGTAAAGACGCAGCGGGAACCTCTGTGTGCTTCAGTGTTGCTGCTGAGGGGAAAATGTGGGACTGTATAGTACTGGGCTAATCATTGGTCACAGTACCCCAATCTGTACATACTTGCACTTATTTATTTATGCACCCCGGCATCATCTGTGCCATGTGAGCGTGTCTTTTCAAAGGTTGGAGAAGTAGTATCAAAAAAGAGAAATCATTTGAAACCAAAAACTGTGGAGAAATTGTTGTTTCTTAATAAAAATGCATGAAATCATCCAAGTTACACAAGCATTAGCCTATTCACTACCCCCTGCCTAGTTCCACAAGCACTTTCACTGTCCTCTGCCTGATTAAGCCCATGCCATTTTTCTAGAGTCACAGAAAAACATTATTACACAACATGCCATATCATGTCACTACTATTTTGGGAATAATTACACACAGACAATACATTGAAACAATGTTTTATTATACACATGTGTATACAAAATTTATGTAGACAAATTATTTCGTCCTACACCTTCTGTGAAGTCATTCCCAAGAGCCATAATAGACAAAAATTCAATGCATCACACGTGTTAAGATCCAGCTGGCTGTGATTATACAACTTGCCAGTAGGTGGTGCTGTGTGCACATGAACCGTCAAGAAATGAACCTTTTCTCGAACCAGTTGGCTGAGTGGTTCAATGCCTCATGAGGCTTCATCTCGCCATCACTAGAAATGAACCTAACAGTTATGTCTTTGGCCAGAGAACCCACACACTTAAACCCAGAACCTTCTTGCTGCAAGGCAACAGCGCTAACCACTGATCACTGTGCAGCTCCTAAAACAAAACATTTTTTTGTTCTGCTGTTTTCTCTATGATTCAACCTCAGAGAGCAAACTGCCATCCATGGCTCAGTGTCTGAATCCAGGTTTCTTCTTTCCTACTTTGAGCTTCATGTACATCTGGTTCTGGTCCATACTGGCAGGATTGAGGCTCTGGTAGGTTGGGTCCTCAGAAGAACACTTCTCATTGTCATTGACCTGGAAAGAATCGGAAGCAATTGTTTTAAAGTTAAAGAATGAATCCTACATCTAGTCTTTTTAATTTGTTCTAAGCTTCTGCTTTTATCCATTTAGATAAGAGATATGTATACATATATATTCAGCAAATTGCACATTATATTTGGGCATGCATGGGTTATACCAGTTAAAACCTCATCTTTAAACTAAACCTCATCTTCACTATGTAAAGGTAGCGGACATGAACAGAGGGTTCACATGCATTGGTTTTAAGGCTTTAAAGGACTGAATATGCATGTCTTACAATAACTGGTGCACTTTGTGCCATGTTCAATTGCTCTAGTAGAATTTATATGCTTGAGTTGTAGGTACACTGAGTTCACCCAAAAAAGGAAAGAAGAAATTCAGTTGTGATCTGCTGTTCACAATTTCCCAACAGCAAATAATGATTCAGATGTACATAAAAGGTGGACTAAAACTGCACGATTTTTCATATTTCTTTTGTCTAATCTTCATCTTTATTAAGGCAATTTAATCTTAAAACAGAGGAAGCAATCAGGCTAAGGACAGCTTCCCTGTAGGCGGTAGCTAGTAGAGGAAGAAAGCAGAGAGACAGAACATGGAATCAGATGACACAAATTTAATTTTGGTCAAGCAGCACTAAGTAACATTTTATACCTTATTGTGCCCTCTTCTTAGGCCATATGATGGTAATCTAAGTGGTTATGAAATAAGTGAGCGGTGGGCTTGTTTTTTTTTTCTTTTTTTTTCTTTCTTTTTTTTAACAAAAAGTCACTTATTTGAGGAACAAAAAGAGGAAACTATCAACAAGACCCAAAACTAGACTGGCTCCAGCTGTGTTACAGACAGTGAACCTGTGACACCGGCCACCATGTGTCCACAAAGAAACATCTATCACTCTCTCTCACATTCTCCTTGTCCCCCTTCTTCTCCTAACTAAACAAGAGCTATAAATGGACTCACCCTCACTACGTTATGCTGCATGAATGTATAAGTAGTCAGGGAAAAAGGTTTAGCAGACTTGACTCTAACTGACTGCAGCAGGTGGAGCTGATCTGGTTGTGAGTGGTGGCTGAGAGGTGGCAGAGCAGATACCAAAAAACTCCAAACAAAACAAACAACGACCCTAAATCATGACGGTTATTATGTGACTATTATGGCCGATGTAAAATGAATGATGCAATTCCCTTTATTGATTTTTACAGCAGTAAAGTTACCTCAATGACTGAATCTTTCAGGCGTTCTCTGGTCTTCAAACCTGTGTAACAAAAAAAATGGAAATCCAATTATTTACAAAAACATCAGGTTATAGCCTCCTAAAAACAACTAAATGCAGTTTGATGGACTGATCACCTTACAAGTTTGTCCAATTTGGATGAGACAGGGAAGGTTTCATAGAATTATTATAAAAACTTGAAAATCCCAACATGACATTACCACTAGTAATGGGTCGGGCAACACCGATGCGTCGGCGCATACATCAAGCTCATAGAGCAAAACCCGTGTCGGTGCGCGTACCGCTATGGGAAAAGTCACGTGACCGATACAGGAACTGTTTCGAACTGACAGACGCACCAAACAGCTTAAGGGTATCTGTCAACAGGATGCATCTGCAAAAATAATTTTTCATCTTTAGCGGTTCATCAAATTCATCAAGAATTATGGAAGTTCCTCAAGTTAAAAGAAAGGTTTCTGCCGTGTGGGACCATTTTGATCTCATATCAGAAAATAAAGTGTTTTATCTGTTTTTTTATTTCCTTGTTGTTTCATCCTGTTCCTCTCAGAATTTCCACTTGATCTATCTGAATTGAAATTCATTTTAAGGTGACTCTTTTTTACTGTTCCTATTATTTTCTGGAGGTTAAATGTTACATTTGTTCAAAAGATAATTTCCTATTTAAAAAAAGCACCTCCTTAATTTAAATCACTCGGGTTCCTCGTTTCCTCCAAGTGCAATGAGGCCATCAGTGAACTGCCATCAGCAAACCCTGTTAGCTGCTGGCCTTCCTACCTCCTCTGTGCCTCGAGTCAAAACTCTGTTAGCTGCTGGGTTTCCTGCCTTCCCTGTGCTCCAAGTTTGCTCGCTGCTTCATTGCCTGGATCTTCTGCTGCCCCTGTACTCCTCAGAATTGTCTAGCCCAGCTTCTACGGATTTCTCCCCACTCCGTTCCTGTCAGCCAGCTCCTGCACCTGTCAACTCCCGTCCGGTAATAGACTCTGGTTCTCCTCATCCACTACCCACTGTTTTCAATAAACTCTCATAACCATCTCTGTCTGTGTGTGCTCTGTCTGGGTACATCTAAGACTAATCATGACAGTACGAGCCGCCCAAAGATAAACCTGAGCACATACAGAGCTTTGGTGCAGGAGCTGGCAGGATTTAGCCGCCTCCTCAGCCCGAGGCCTCCGTTGGTTCTGCTCTCCCTTTTTTTCGCCCTGGTTGGGTAGTTTTTTGTTTGACCCTAGCCCCCCATTCTGTGCCTTCCTTTGGCCCACCCTGGTTAGGTTAGTTTTTGTTTTGATTCTATCCCTCTATCCTGAGCCTCCCTCCGCCCACCCTGGTTAGGTTAGTTTGAGTTTGTTTTAGGAGTCTGGCCTTGAGGGGTGGGTGATTTAGAAATTTCTGGATTTCAGGTTTAATTATTTTTATTTAGGAACAGGACTTTTTTTCACTGTTTTAGGTTTTCGACGGTTACTTCGTGAGCAGATGACCTCACCCACGAAGAAACAGGGTCCATCGCGCTTTTATTTTGAAAAACGATACGCAAAAAGAAGCAATTACGTGGCAGATGTAATGCGAGGCCTCGTTTGTTGTTGATCACGTGATTTTCCTCAATATGACACAAGCTCCGAAGCAGGGTTTCGTCTGACATGCCCCCTTTTTACTTGGTACACGCCTCGAAGCCTGGCTTCAGATGTCCCATCACTACTGGATCCTCCTGCATCATCTGTGCCTCAAGTCAAGCCTCTGTTAGCTGCTGGGTTTCCTGCCTTCTCCCCGCTCCGTTCCTGTCAGCCAGCTCCTGCACCTGTCAACTCCCGTATGGTAATACACTACCCACTGTTTTCAATAAACTCTCATAACCAGCTGTGTGTGTGTGTGTGTGTGTGTGTGTGTGTGTGTGTGTGTCCTCTGTCCGGGTTCATCTAAGACTAATCATGACAGGTTTCTTCTTGCCTGGTTTGAGCATCATGTACATCTGGTTCTGGTCCATACTGGCAGGATTGAGGCTCTGGTAGTCTGGGTCCTCCGGAGAACATTTCTCATCGTCATTGACCTAGAAAAAATTGGAAGCAATTGTTTTACAGTTAGAGAAGAAATCCTACATTTAGTTTGTTCAATGTGTTCTAAGCTTCAGGTTTTATCCATTTAGATATATGATATGTATATATTGAGCAAATTGTATGTTATATTTGGGCATGCATGAGTCATACAAGTTAAAAGTTTTGGCTACCAAACAAACCTCATCGTCACTATGTGAAGGTAGCAGACGTGAACAGAAGGTTCACATGCATTGGTTTTAAGGCTTTAAAAGCCTTAAAATGCATGTCTTACAATGACTTTGTCCAATTGCTCTAGTAGAATTTATATGCTTGAGTGGAGAGTCCACTGAGTTCAACCGACAAAGGAAAGAAGAAATTTACTTGTGATCTGCTGTTCACAATTTCCCCACAGCAAAGAATGATGCAGATGGATGTAAAAGGTGAACTAAAACTGCATGATTTTTCACATATTTATTTTCTCTAATACTTATCCTTATATAGGCAATTAAATCTTAAAACAGAGGAAGCAAATCAGGCTAAGGACAGCTGCCCTGTACGCAGTAGCCGGCGGAGGAAGAGAGTATAGAGACAGAACTTGAGGCCCGTTTACACTACACCTAAAAACCGAGCCATGCCGAGACTGGTCCTAGCTTGGTCCAGTTAACTGAGATAAATGCAGCCGTTTACACACAAGAGTTATCTCGATTATTTGTTCCTTGGTTGCTCCTCGTGGCGATCTGCGGTACTACCGCTCTCTGGGATTGAAGGCGGGACCGAGCAAATCAAAATGGCGGCACCCGTAATATTCAGGATGTTATTGTTAGACATAGAGTCGGCTTTTGGGACGTGGATAAGACAAATGAACGTCTAATAAGGATTTACAGACGCAGGAAACAACAACAGACGCTGAGGTTCATAAGCAGAGTCATCTCTGGAAACTGTGTGGCACGGTAAGGAAGCTAGTATTATTATGAATGTCTGAAATTTGTCTGAATGGAGTGTGAATCGGGACGTGCAGCCAGACATGCCGGGAAACCCGCTGACAGTCAGCTGACTGTAAGGGCATGACGCGGTCTGCTCATGCGCTCCTCGTTCTCAGGGAACCGGGCTAAAAAAAACCAGTCCGAGACCTGGTGATGAACTGGTCTGCAGTTAGCGCGGTCCGGTTATCGTTAGCGCGGTCTGGTTCAGTCTGCTGACCGTTTACACACAAGAGTTATCTCGGTTACCGAGCTCGGACTAGTCTCGGCTCGGTTAAAAAAGTGTAGTGTAAACGGGCCTATGGAGTCAGACGACAGAAATTTAATTTTGCTCACCGTCACTTTTCAAGCAGCGCTAAGTATCATCCATCCATCCATTTTCTAACCCGCTTAATTCCTCATGGGGTCTCGGGGGTTGCTGGTGTCTATCTCCAGCGTTTACTAGGCGAGAGGTGGGGTACACCCTGGACAGGTCGCCAGTCTGTCGCAGGGCTAAGTAACATTTTATACCTTATTGTGCCCTCTTCTTAGGCCATGTGATGGTAATCTAAGTGAATATGAGATAACTGAGTGGTCTGGCTGAAGAACAACACTTCCAACCTGCTGTGCGCCGACCCAGAGGCAGTCTTGCAGTTCTTTTTGGTTGTTGTTGTTTTTTTCAAGTCATGGGTTTCAGTTTATTGGGCTTGTTTTTTTTACCATAAAGTAATTTATCTGGGGAACAAAATAAGAAACTATGAACAAGACCTAAAAATATACTGGCTTCAGCTACATTACAGGCAGTGAGCCTGTGACATCAGCCACTATGCGTCCACATAGAAACATCTATCTCTCTCTGTTATGTGCTTTGGGCACACAATTTTGTTTATTTGTTGTTGTTTTTTTAGATTGTTTTGTACATACTTTAGTTGAGTGGTTTTGTTGAGATATTTTGGAGTTGGATCATTATTATTTTGTTTGGTAATTTGATTACATTAGTTGGGGCGCTATTGATCCGCCTATAAATAGGCTGGGTTTCAACCTGTTGAAGAGCCCCGCCTTTCCGCTTGCTTCACCACTACTGGGGATGTGTCCTGAGTGCAGTACGCACACGTCTTCTGGAGCTGTAGGACACAGCTGACGACTCCAGCTGGCCATGCGGTATTTTTGTTAGCTTTTTGTTTGTTTGCTGTTTTGATGATTTTGGCCTGGTGGGACCGGTTGTCCTGTTTTTGGTTCCTACTTTGCAATAGATCCTTTTTTTTTTTCTTTAGTCTGCTTATGGTAGAGGCTTCGACGGCCCTGTATAGGGTTGGCCCTCTGCTGTAGCTTTCTGTTCAGTAGATCGGCTCACCAGGTCCAAATTTCTATTTTCTCTCTCTTTTTTTTGGACATGGGAAACAGGTATATAAACTCTCTCTCTTTTTTCTCTCTCCCCACAGAGAAGCAAAGCAGCTGAAAAAAAAGAAGTCCAAAGAGAGGTTTAAAATAAAATAATTTTGTTAACCCTCATTCTTCTCTACGTGTCCTTAAATATGTTGGCCCCTTTCTGGGACATAACACTTTCTTACATCCTCCTTGCCTCCTTCTTCTCCTAACTAAACAAGAGCTATAAATGGACTCACCTGCACTACGTTACACGGGGCTCACAGTGAGCTGGTCCCTATCCATCCACACACACATCTCTCTCTCTCCAGCTGCTTTGAGAGTGACAGCGTGCTGTGGCTGTGGGGTAGGGGTAAGTGGAGAGGAGCGAGTGTTTATGGCAGTGATATTTTCAAAAGGTCCTGTAGGGAGATTGACACTCGAAAAATACTTAGTACTGCTTTACATAATTTAAATGCGTCCACGAATAGCAGAAAAAAGTTTATAAATGGAGATAATAAACACTCCATGTCTAATTTGGCTGCACCATACACTGTAAAATCACCTAACACATATTAATGTGGCCAAAACAACGCTTTAGTTTAAAAAGGTTAAAGCAATGATAAGTTGTGGATGATGAGGCAGGCAAGCAGAACAGGACTGAACAGGAACTCACAGATGTAACCAGACTGACCAGAAGCTGTTGACTGAGTCCTGACAGAAGCCACTAGCTACGTCTCCAGCGTAAGTGAAACAGACAACAGAATCTCTCAGGCATCCTCCCTTCTAAGCGGTGCACACAAACACTAGCAGGTGAACTAGTGGGGCAGAGTGAGGACTGGATCCAGAGAGAGAAGTAAACATGAAGCCTCTGGCACGAATAACACAGGCAGGGAGGTAGTAAAAGGAAACATTCTGGTAGTGAGCGGATAGATGAGGAAGGTATAAGTAGTCAGGGAAACATGAGAGCAGAGTTTACTCTAAATGATTGCAGCAGGTGGAGCTGATCTGGTGGTGAGTGGTGGCTGAGAGGTGGCAGGGCAGATTCCAGAAAAATCCAAACAAAGCAAAAAAATGAATAAAATAAAATAAATAAATAAATCATGACAGTGTTATTGTGTCTTTGGAGTAATGCGTTACAACGGTAGAGGATTACAGAAATATGAGGATTACAGTAATGCATCATTGCTGTAAAAACTATGACAATATATTCCTCTTTCTCATCACAGTAAAGTGTGCTGTAAAGCATTTTATCCTGTGTCCTGGGACATCACTCAGCCATCACCCCGTATGGTGCTTCAGAGGTGAGACAGCAACAGGTGAACATAGAACCTGTTTTCAGCTCTTTCACCCCTCACTGAACAAAATGTGTCTCTCCCTCACTTCAATATTGCTCTTGGTTTTTCATCACCCCATCTCTTAACTCACTCATT
Organism: Fundulus diaphanus; assembly: GCA_037039145.1. NCBI lineage: Eukaryota > Metazoa > Chordata > Actinopteri > Cyprinodontiformes > Fundulidae > Fundulus > Fundulus diaphanus. The sequence continues at coordinate 51,918,481 of CM073131.1, forward strand.
CTCAGTCTGTCACAAACAGAAGAACCCAGTATTCAGGCCGGACAAGCAGATGATATTTAAAGGAAATTTATTTAGAAAAAACAATCAGAACTTAAATGGGCATCTAGCCAAAAACAGAACAGAGCTCAAAAACCAAAATAGTCCAAAACGGTAAGACTTAATAATCAAAAACAGGGGACAGGTAAGCTCTAATATATAAAACTGACAGGCAGCCAGAATAAACAGGACGATCGGGGGTCAGGCTGGCTCAGAAATCCAAAGGCTAATTGGGTCAGGACTACAGGCAAACAGAGCACCGGGATCGCTGGACAAGACTCACCAATAGGCATGAAAAGACAATGATCTGGCCGAGTGCAGGAGACAGAGGCAGGTATAAGTAGGGGAGTGAGTAGGTGAACGGAGTGAAACTAATTACCAGAATGGGTGGAGCTGATGGGGGGGGGGGTGGCTGGAAGTAAACTGAAGCTGATTGGGTGGTGACTGGTGAAGGGGAGTGACAGGCAAACAGACCGGATGTTACTGTGATGTGAAACTGAATGACTGGCAGGTGAAAAACAGATAAACTATTACAGTTTCAGGATAAATCAAGACAAACCCAAACTAAAACAGAAACTAAACCTATGACAGAATTGGTTAAATGAATAGAATCACTAAACTAAAACAGAAACTAAACCTATGACAGAATTGGTTAAATGAATAGAATCACTAAACTAAAACAGAAACTTAACCTATGACAGAATTGGTTAAATGAATAGAATCACTAAACTGAAACAGAAACTTAGACTAGACTAATCCAGAACCAAAATAACCATAAAGACCAAACCTAAGCTAGAAAACCAAACTAAACAGAACACAAGCAAATAATAAAAACCAGAGCTAATACTAAGACAGCGGAAGCTAGAAAGCAAAGAGCGGACACTGGCGTTACGTGAGTGCATCAGAATGATTGGCATGTGGGACAACTAATAGATAAAATGATTCCCCTGGATCTTGAGGGACAGAGTATATAATGTCACACTCCATTTATTAACCCTCTTTTTGTGAATACAAAATGTATAAACTCCTTTCAGGATGATATATGATTTTACCCACTATAATAAAAAGTGTTTTTGAAGAGAATTACCAACTATAACGTGATGTCCCAGTTTAAGACAGAGACAGTGTCATTTGACAGTAAGTGTCTTGAAGACAATCATAGCCCTCTATGTTGTTTTATGCAATCTTTAAATCTTGATTGGTAGCCAAAAAAACATTACCCACAATGCACCACACAGCCTGATATCTGCATCTTGTTTATTATGTGATTAATGTGGCTGATGTAAAATAAATGATGTAATTCCCTGTTTACAATTTTTAAAGTTACCTCAGTGACTGAATTATTCAGGCTCTCTCTGGTCTTCAAACCTGTGTAACAAAAAAATAGAAATCAAATTATTGACAAAAAATCAGGTTAAAGCATTTAAAAACAACTAAATGCAGGTTGACAGAGTGATCACCTTAAAATTTTGTGCAATTTGGATGAGACAGATAAGATAAGATAAGATCAGATAAGATAGGGCTTTATTGATCTCACAGTGGAGAAATTTACTTGTCACACAATGGCTTAATAAACAAAAAGAAGGTGCCAAATGAGGAAAGGTGCATAAGGCATAAAGTATATACAGTGTGTCCACATATGTACATTGTATCAAGAAATAGGGGAAATAAAACAGATATTTAGGTTGACAGTGTATTTATGTACACTGAGGTGACTTATATACAAATGGAATGACGTTTTACATTAAGTGGTACCAGGTAGAGAACACGGTGAGGTAGTGAGATATCTATACAGCTGAAGTCGCTTATTAAACAGGATTATTTAACAAGTTATTGTACAGTGTATTAAATAGAATTGCACAGTAGTTATTACACATTAGTTGTTACAGTTATAGTTACAGTTATAGTGCAGCATTGTAAAGTTTTAAAGTCCCAACATGAAATTTCTTTCCTCCTGAAAGAGCGTAGAGCAACAGTGGACAGTCGTCTTCATTGCCCATGGTTTTGCAGCAATCCCTCATACTGAGCAAGCATGAAATGACAGTGGAGAGGAAAACTCCCCTTTAACAGGGAGGAAAAACCTCCAGCAGAACCAGAACCAGGCTCAGTGTGAACGCTCATCTGCCTCGACCCACTAGGGCTTAGAGAAGACAGAGCAGGAACACAAAAAAGAGACAAAAGACGCAGACTTTACACTTCCCTGAGTCAGTAAAGTTGCATCCTTAACGGCAACCCACTCCAAACCATCACACACCTTTCCACCCTTCAATCTAGCAGACCATGTTTTTTTTTTTTGCTTTCCTAATCGAGACTCTGATGTTGTCCTGGGGTACCCCTGATTGGGTATTAATAACCCACAAATGAGCCAGAAAGATTTTCATATCGATTCCTGGAATCCCTTTTGTCTTGCCACATGCTTAGAGTCCGAGCCCACATCCTTTCCTCTTCCCCTTAGCAGTCCCTCAGTCACGCCTGATCTCTCCAATGTTCCTTCCGAGTACCACGACCAGTGGAACAAGAAAGCATACACAATACCCATGCACACAGAAACAATCACATACTGAATTTGGCAACTATAAAATCAGTAAACATCCACATACACATCCTCCCCTTTCTCTTCCTCCTCACCATCCTTATGACTGTGCCACCGACCTCCTCTGCGGTTCCCCATAACCCTCCAGCCATCTATACAACATCTCTGGAGCCGAGTGAGAGTCCTTAGTCAAATTAATGGCTTATGTAACCCAGGTTTTTGGGGTAATTCAGATATCTGTAATAGTTAAGGTTATGTCTCCCTTTCAATTTTTTATCCTGTTCACCAATTTTGTACTTAGTGTGAAATCCCGTGAGATTCTGTGGGATTTTAGTTTTAAAAAGTAGGGCGGTGCCCATTGTTTGGTCATGAACAAGGAAGTTGTTTGGTCTCATGAACAAGGAAGTTCAGGGCTGGCTGTTGCAGGTGGGCTTTAAATCTGTTTAACTCAGTTATTTGTCATCTTTTGATTATACTATGCTCACTGATATGCCTTGCAGTTTCTAGATGCCTGCAATCTACACTGAATGGGTATTCTTGGGCTTAGAAATGGGAAGCAATGAACTGGTGAGTGTTTGTCTTATTGTTTGGAGCATGCTAATGCTAACATTAGCATGCTGAACTAAAGCTAATCCTAGTGATGGTGAGATGAAGCCTCATGAGGCATTGAACCACTATAACCAACTGGTTCGAGAAAGGGTTCATTTCTTGATGCTTCATGTGCACACGACACCACCTACTGGCCAGGTGTATAATCACAGCCAGCTGGATCTTAACACTTGTGATGCATTGAATTTTTGTCTATTATGACTCTTGGCAATGACTTCACAAAAGGTGTAGGACGAAATAATTTGTCTACATAAATTTTGTATACACATGTGTATAATAAAACATTGTTTGAATGTATTCTCTGTGTAATTATTCCCAAAATAGTAGTGACATGATATGGCATGGTGTGTAATAATGTTTTTCTGTGACTCTAGAAAAATGGCATGGGCTTAATCAGGCAGAGGACAATGAAAGTGCTTGTGGAACTAGGCAGGGGGTAGTGAATAGGCTAATGCTTGTGTAACTTGGATGATTTCATGCATTTTTATTAAGAAACAACAATTTCTCCACAGTTTTTGGTTTCAAATGATTTCTCTTTTTTGATACTACTTCTCCAACCTTTGAAAAGACACGCTCACATGGCACAGATGATGCCGGGGTGCATAAATAAATAAGTGCAAGTATGTACAGATTGGGGTACTGTGACCAATGATTAGCCCAGTACTATACGGTCCCACATTTTCCCCTCAGCAGCAACACTGAAGCACACAGAGGTTCCCGCTGCGTCTTTACGCACGATCCAGCTGCTGATGTCTCCTCTCTTTTCAGCTCAATGCAATTCTAGACAGTAACAGTTTATAACCTATATCACCTTTCACAGCAACAGGTTTCTCATCTCAGTCGACCAGACAAATCTCTATTGCTCTCCTCAGTGCGCTCTGGGCGGTGAGGTGGGAGGATTTTACCCGATGGTGCGCTGCGTGCGAGGGATAAACAGGGTGGAAATGCATAAATAAAAACTGTAATTGGCTCCTATACAGTGATCATAGGAGCTGACCGGTCTGAGATCAGCCTCCTGATGTTACAAGTTATTTAAAATGAAAGCGCGCACCCAAATTACAAGTAACGTAATTTTGCGCACCTGAAAAAAGCGCACGGCAGAAGCGCATCGAAGCGCCGAGGCACAGAAATACGGTGCATGTAGTTAAAAAATGCAGAATTGATAAAAACAACTTATAACCAGACGTAGCGTTTTAAACTGCATCTGGTGAGCAGAACTGTTTTATGATCCAGAGTGCAGCCATCACTGGTTCTGAATGAAGGCAATATCTGGCAGCAGCTCTCTTCCCCCGCCCCCTCCCCTCCTGCGTACGTAGTACAGGACCTTACCGGCTTACTTTCACCACTGTTAAGACTAAAATTATTCATAACTCTGATCGCTCCTCCTGCTGCTCTGTTAACATGAACTGCAGCAGGAATGATGGCCACAAGCTGTGAAAGAAGCTGAAACATCTCAGCAGAAGGCGGAGTTTTTATCGTCCGCAGCCCAGATGGGCGTTGGGATTTTTATGCGTGAAAAATGCCATGTTTGCGTGTGACCGTGTGAAGTCAGTGACGGTCAATGCGTGATAGTTGAGAGCACTGATCTCCTATCTATCTATCTCTCTCCAAAACTCTCCAAACACCAAACTAACTGTCTCAAACTAAATAACCACTATCCAAACTCTGCTATCCAAACTATCAAAACTCTATCCACTCTCTCAACTGACCGCAACTCGCCTACAACAACCCACATTTTGAATGGAGCCTGTGGGGTTTCTAAAGCTGTCAAACCACGCTCCAACATCTGAACCACTTCCCGAAGCAGTCACGTGGTACAGCTGGGCAGCGAGGCTTCAGACGTCATCGTTTTCGGCTCCTCCCCCAAATGAAGCAAGCCTCGATACGCGCTTCACGGAAACGCCCCCTCCATTACTCGACACACGCCTCGAAGCCTCGGCACATAACGTAACATCACTAGCTAATCCTATCTTTGGTTGTTGACCTGGTACCATTGAGGTGATATTGTTCAGTATTTGAAAGATGTTTGTATATTGTCTGATGGTGCACTATTTAATGTTTTAGAATCAGATATTTATGCCGAAGAGTACTCTATTTGAATCATGTACATGTAGATTTTTTCCTATTGATTCCAATTACTTTAAAAAGGAAATGTTTGGAATATTAATGACTTAATATTTACTATTAAGAGGAAATGAACTTATTGTTGGACCTTTCTATACAGGCCAGGTCCTCATTTGATGGCGAGCTACCCACTAGGCCTTTAGGCCAAGGAACCTGGATAAACTGCTAAATCTCCATCTGTGTGATAGGAGGCATTGTTGCCTGCCCCACCCCATCCAAAGGACTCAAGTCAACATTTAATTGGACTAAGACTAGTACTTTGGACTTTTGGAATGTTACAACTTGAAATGTTACGGCGTGTGCAGGATTTTGGTTTTGACAAAGTTTGTCTGTATATATTGTAAATAGTCTTCGTAGTATAAATCACTTTCTGCACAAACTTACTGTCTCCAGTGTGTTAAATACAACCTTGATCCTCTCTGAGTCAAATCTTTAGGTCTTCTGGTAATTAGCCTTACTGTAAATAATTATTTCCTTATTCTAACATAAATTCAGTATCATAAATGCTACACTTACTTAAAGCTGGCATGATCAGGCCATCTTCCTCTACCATCCGTGCAGAGTTTTTTACTAATCAAGATAGATAAATCCTTTCGGCCCTGGATTGACTCCTGTGAGCTCAATCAAATCCCTCTTAAAATCAATTACTGATTACCTCTCCTCACCTCCACTTTTGATTCAGTACACCAAGCATCCATTTGCTTCAAACTGGAACTCTGTAACGCCTATCATTTTGTTCGCATCAGGGAAAGGGAAAAATGGAAGAATGGTTTCCAGATACCCATCAAAATATGTAATTATGCTCTTTTTCAACGTGTCAGGTCTGGAAGTGTATCAATAAGAATTGCTGTTTTAATGCCAAAGAGAGTCCAAGAGATTTATTTTCACAAGTTGGACGGTACTGCTTTTGCCATAGTGCCCCCGCTTGTCATATATGCAAAAAATTTATTAGATATTATTTTGGGATTATTTCGGTTTCAATAAACAGAAACAGAAAGAAGATAAAGAAAAGGAAGAGAAAAGAGATGAGGCAACAGGTTAAAGGGGAAGTCTGATCAACAAGGAAAAATCAGTGGATCATTAGCTATACCTAAAACTAACTTATCCGTGGTGATTTAATGAATTTAGCATTAATCAATAAGAAAATAAAAGCATAAATTGCTGTCTCAATCACTGTGTATGGGGTATGTGTGTATCACAGCTAACATAATGCCATACCAGGTGTACCCACTATGAAGAGAAAAAGACAGAGAACACAAAACGTTCTAAGTTTAAACAATGCAGAAGTAGGGAACAGTAGCAGAATTTAGCGCAGAGTGAGACAAATAGATATTGATGTCCTCCAGCAGCCTAGGCTAATAGCAGCATAACTACAGACATGTGTAGGGGTAACCCAAACCACTCTATCTATAAGTTTTATCAAAAACGAAAGTTTTAAGATTAGTCTTAAAAGTAGATAGGGTGTCTGCCTCACGGACCAAAACTGGGAGTTGGTTCCACAGGAGAGGAGCCTGATAGCTAAAGGATCTGCCTCCCATTCTACTTTTAGAGACTCTAGGAACCACCAGCAGACCTGCAGTCTGAGAGCCAAGTGCTCTGTTAGGAACATACGGGGTAATCAGTATGGGAAACAAGCAACATAACATTCAGGAAGTTATGTTTGGTTATAGTTGTGATATTTCGTTGTTTGCAGAGAGTCAGGCAAAGAAGGTAACATTTGGTAAATTTACTTGACAGAGTCGGCTTTTGGGAAGTGGATAAGACAAACAATAGTCTAATAAGGATTTACAGTCGCAGGAAACAATAACAGGTTCATCACACTGCTAAGCAGAATCATCACTGGAAGTCGTGTGTCACGGTAAGGAAGCGAGTATTTTTCTGAATATCTGAAATGTCAGCTTGATCCGCGATATAATATTCCGGGCCATAAGTTTTTCTCTAACAGCGCTCCCTAAATTGTGCAACGAGGGCAGAGAATCAGTGCAAAATGAGCTGCAATCAATTTCACGCCACAACCTCAGACCTCAGCCCTGCATCAGCCTTTCAATTGACTATATAGAAAGAGAATGGAACCTGAGGAGTAACTAGTGTGCTATTCCCATCTAAATAGGCTATTCTATTGATTTATTTATTTGTTACATTTATTTTGGTCATTTTACTGCTCACTTTAGTTTTTTTCTTTATCAGTTTTTAATAACATCAACTTGGTCTCTTAAGTTGAGTTATTTTTCTTTAAAAAATCAGTTATGGGTAAAAATGTTGGTTAAATAAGGATTTAATTGAGATTTAGTGTTTGTGTATTCTTTAATAAAAGTAAGTCATTTAGCAATATCATATGAGCCACATTTTAAATCTTTTTGCTAATTATCAATATGGATCAATATGCATTTTTTTAATCAATATGCTTTTTTTATATCGTCCAGCCCTATTTAAGGCTTTTTAATAATTATGCATAAATCCAGGTGATGCTGAAAAACTGGTCCATGCATTTGTTACTTCAAGGCTGGACTATTGTAATTCTTTACTATCAGGAAGTCCACAAAATGCAGTTCAAAGCCTTCAGCTGATCCAAAATGCTGCAGCAAGAGTTCTGATGAAAATCAACAAGAGGGATCATATTTCTCCAATTTTAGCTTCCCTTCATTGGCTTCCTGTTAAATCAAGAATAGAATTTAAAATTCTCCTTCTAACGTATAAAGCCCTTAATAATCAAACTCCATCATATATCAGAGCTCTGATTACCCCGTATGTTCCTAACAGAGCACTTCGCTCTCAGACTGCAGGTCTGCTGGTGGTTCCTAGAGTCTCTAAAAGTAGAATGGGAGGCAGATCCTTTAGCTATCAGGCTCCTCTCCTGTGGAACCAACTCCCAGTTTTGGTCCGTGAGGCAGACACCCCGTCTACTTTTAAGACTAGGCTTAAAACTTTACTTTTTGACAAAGCTTATAACTAGAGTGGCTCATGTTACCCTGAGCTACCTCTATAGTTGTGCTGTGATAGGCCTAGGCTGCTGGAGGACATCAGGACCTATTTTTCTCACTCTACTGACTTCTACTGTTCTTCAGTCTACTGTTCTCCAGTTTTGCATTGTATTACATTGAAATGACTGTCGTCATTTCAGCTTTTAACTTTTTGCTCTCTCTCTTTTTCTTCATAGTAGGTACACCTGGTCTGGCGTTCTGTTAACTGTGACATCATCCAGAGAAGACGGCTCACCCGCTACTACCATCTAATGTAGAACAGATTACTGGATCAATGTGTGCTTCTGTGCTTTTTTGTCTCTCTTGTTGTGTCTCTGCTCTGTCTTCTGTAACCCCAGTCGGCGAGGCAGATGACCATTCATACTGAGCCCGGTTCTGCTGGAGGTTTTCCTTCCCGTTAATGGGGAGTTTTTCTTCCCACTGTCGCTTCATGCTTGCTCAGTATGAGGGATTGCAGCAAAGCCATGTACAATGCAGATGACTCTCCCTGTGGCTCTACGGTTCCCCAGGAGTGAATGCTGCTTGTCGGGACTTTGATGCAATCAACTGGTTTCCTTATATAGGACATTTTTGACCAATCTGTATAATATGATTGAACTTGACTTTGTAAAGTGCCTCGAGATGACATGTTTCATGATTTGGCGCTATATAAATAAAACTGAATTGAATTGAATTGTTTACTCAAAAAGGTGACCACAGCTAACAAAATCTTATTCAACTAACAGAGCTATTAGCTTCACAACCACTAGAGTGCAGACTAAACAATGAAATTGGCAGAAGATAACACTAACTGAAGGTTGTCTGTCTGTGTCACGTCTTCAGAGAAAATATACTGCACACACACACACACACACACACACACACACACACACACACACACACACACACACACACACACACACACACACACACACAGGGCACATGACGATTGAACACAGGCTGCATGATGGAGATTCTCTAAGGAGCGCTTCCATTAATCATTGTTCCCACCTGCAGTCAGACTTTATGATTTTTGCTTCTCCCAGCAGACATCATATTTGTTTAAATCATGCTAATTGTGCACAGGTCATCCATTAATTATTTATACTGTTCAAAAATACTTAGACAACTGTTTACACCATGCTAATCATTGCACAGGTTCTGACCATTGATTGTTAACACTGTACCCAGATGCTAAGGTAACTTTACACGCTTTAGCTAAGATGCTGCTGGACTATGATACAAAGTGCATAATGTATAAGCTTGGTACAATATGAAAATTGTAGGTTACTGAAATAATGCAGATTTTATTATTGCGTGTTAGGTTAATATGCTGCAGCTTATTTTCCACTATAAAATAACTTTATTTTATAGTATATTTACTCTGGTATTTACCCTTATCTACAGCTCTTAGTGTTTCTTTAGAGCTAATTTTAGATTACACTGGTTAGCTTTTTTTCTACTTCTTTTTTCTGATCACTAATAATTGTGTAAAACTATCCATATGTTTTACACTGTCATGCCTGAATTTCCTCATTTTGGGACAATAAAGGAATTCTTATCATTATCAAAAGCTCCCCAGGCACTACACAATGGTAGCCAATTGATTTCTATGGATGGGTTAAATACAGAGGATACATTTTGTTCATAAATGTACATACTTGTACCTCTGGTTCTACTTTCTCTGGTGAGGTTCTGTTTGTAACCAACATTTTCTGTCCTCACAAGTGAGTACAATGAACATGGGTTACTCAGTGCAAAATGAAGCAAAGATTCACCATTGTACTGTCTGGTGCAACTGCTGTTGAGATGTTATAATGAGTAATAAATTATTTATATGACATTATGAGGAAGACTTGATAAACAGCGACAAGTTTTTTTTTTTAATCTTGTCACCTTTCTAGCAACTCATTTAACGAGTCATGGAAATATATATGAAACTAAGAAGCAGAACATAAGCTTCTTTACTATTCTGTTGATGTGAGACATTTCACCTCAAAGTGGAAAATAACACGAGCCTGAATGTTTAAAACGAATAGACAATCACAAAGACCAGACTACAGTGAGAAGTCCACCTATTCTCAGCCTGCTGGTAGATACACGATAAAGATTCACTTCTCCTTTGACACAAGTGCATCTCAGAAGTGCAAGAAAATACTTAGAAAACAACATTGAAATCTTTGCTAGTGCTGTTAGTGAAGATGTGGAAAATGTTTCTGAATTATCTATTTGTCTTTATTTTACTTTCTACTGCTCAGCTTCACAGACCAACTGACCGACCTTAATTCATTATAAATGCTTGTAGCCCAACCATCACAAACCCCCTAGTAATTGTAAATGCACAACATTCTTCTCCAGGTTAAAGGCAGAAGATCTGCTGCACCAGATTAAAAACAAAGGGGGATGGAGCCTTTCAGTCCGTGGCAACAAGGCTTTGGAACATCCAGTCTCTGTAGCTCAGTTTAGCTAATTTTGTGGACTTCTTTAAGAAACAGTTCAAATCTTTCTCTTTTAAACATGACCTTTGTTGAATGTTTATTAGGCCCAAGCAGCCAAGGGCTGTGAAGGCCTGTTGTAATCATAATGTTTTTAATTCTCAAATCCTCAAATGATTTAGCATTTCAGAGGCCTAAACATGTACGAAAACTCACCAATTTTTCATTTTCAGTTTGCATGCATGTTGCAGGCCTCATGGGAATAACAGGGAAAAGAGGTGAGATGTACCTCTTGGTGCTGATGGATTCATTGTCAGGATATGTGACTGTGACGATACAAAGAAAGCTAACGGAAGCAGTATGAGCAGAACTTAACCAACAGCCATTCACCATGCAGGAGGCTGGGGGGGGGGGGGGGGGCAACACAGAGGATAAGAGGAAGCAGCCAGCACCCACTGTGGCATTTCAGGTTGGACAGAGGGTGAGGGTGAAAACCCGTGACCAACCTGGGAGTGCAGCTGTGAAGCCCAAGTCAGACATAGTTGACATTGTAAAGCACCTTTTAGTCCTGAACACAGCACTGCTGCACTAAAGGAGCATCCATGGAGGGGAGCAGCTCAAGCTGCTTCTGAGGGGGAACCACTCCTGCATCGTTTGCCATGCCAAATCCAGCTCAAAGTCTGATGGCAAGGACCAGAAAAGAGAAACCCTGAGTCACTATGCCTCAGCAAGCAAGTTTGATCAACTACTACGGCATCCAGTTAACTTTGCTGATTCTGTAGAATGCAGAGAAGGCCAAATAAGATACCTCTGAAAGGTGATTTTCATCACCTGCTGGGATATTGGCAATTTCATCCCTCCCACGTGTTTCTGTCTGGGGATTGTTGAGTCCCTGAGACATTACATCACCTGCTGGGATGGCTTTAAAGATGGACGGCTATTGGATATCACCTGAGCCCATGGGTGGTAGGTGGGAAGATTCTACAGCCCCCCTTAGGACCTTTGACAGACGCATGCACGCGACCTGCCTGAGCCACACAGGAATCCACTCAAACGTTTGGTGGGCGTGGCTTATCTCCTCCACAGAACCCCCCAGCAGCACTAAAAGAATCAGCCCCAAGCCAAATTATAAAATTCGCTACACATGTGTAAGTTCTCAGGATGAAAATAACTATAAAAGTATTTTAGAGCAATGGTCCAAACAGTACAAGAAATTTTAAATTTTGAATCAAATACACCATTTTGTCTATTTCACTCATATTGAATTTAAGCAAACTCCTACAGCTTTGTAGTTACAGACATCAAAATCTCTCAGGTTAGTCATCACCCACTGGGGATCATAAGTTATCAAAAACTATCTGCTGCATAAAGCATGTGGGTGTGGCCAAGCCTCAAAATCAGACTTCACGCCATGAAAGACAAAACTGTAACAGTTTTGGCGCTATATAAATAAAATTGAATTGAATTGAATTGAACAACTTCAACACACTTGGTTGCAGCGGTACCAAACTTTCTGTGCTTCATCTCATAGAAAGTTCTCACTAAAATCATGTGCTCAGGGGATTATATCACTTTAGCCCCACCCACTTAAACCAGAAGTTGATGGTTTCTCTGGTGCAGTCCCATATTTTAAAGGCTAACTCACAACTTATTAGCAAAGTATAACACAAAGAAACATGTTGATCCTGAATCCTCTTCTGAACAGTAAAGGAGGAAATACACCAGGAATGTAATGTAAGCAGTGCGTTAACGTTCATGTTTTTAAAAGCATATATGTACATCAGACGCTGCAGGGTACGCTCCACTGCTGCATGTTTCTGCTCTGAAAGAAACTATCATCACACGGGAAAAGCAACAAATAGAAGAACGTCTTGGCATTCCTTCCTTTAGATGGCAAACTGTTGGAAGATGAAAGACAGAGAGCTCACAAAAGGAGTATATCCCATCAGTCACATCAACAATGTGAATTCTACCACCTAGTGGCAGAACTGAGACTTGACTTTTGAGATACTTTCAGAAGTGAACTTTGACACAGGTTTTTTTTTTCCTATTTATTACCTCCCAAACAGGAGCATGTACACATCTGAAATTAAATCTATCTAATTTAGGAGTTACATAGCGTAAATATACACATGTTACATGCGTATTTTTCTTCTAGTGTACATTTATTGATTGATTAAATGAAAATCTATCCCAAGCTTAGGACACTTATGCTGCTATTATGCGCTTACATGGAGCAACACATCTGGTGTATTTCCTCCTTAACAGTAACCTGACTCCGCCAGATGTACTTCGCTCCGCCTAGCTCCACTCACATACATCTGGGACACCGCCTATAGAAAGTGATTTCTCCAACCAATTTTATGGTCTGGCCAATCAGGACGCAGGGCTGGAGTTTCATAGATGGGACGTAGTGGAGACGCGACCGTGACGTGAGACTGTTTTGATAGCAATGGCGGCTCGTTGAGGAAGCAAGCGTTAACATTGATGCTGCTATTTCTTCTGTGTTGTCCAATCTACCTGATATTGTTTCATTAAAAGAACATCAGAGAACGCCTCTGAAGGCTTTTGTTGGTGGAAACCATGTTTTCCCCCTTCTCCAGACCGCATTTGGCAAGTTTTGTTTTCCAGGGCGCGTCCACAGCGGACGACCCCCTGGAGCGGTTAGCGCGAACCATATTAGGAGGCCTTTAGTCCTCAACGCGGTCGGCCCGGGATCGACTCCGACCCGTGGTGCTTTGCCGCCTTTCTTCCCCCCTCTTCCTGCGTCGCTCTCACAGCGTCACGGGTTAGCTTCGGTGTGAGTGGTTGAAATAGCACGTCGATAAAGATGACAGACAAGTGGCTTATCCAATCATATGAAAGAATTTGTGATAAGGCCCAGCCTTCAGTAAAGGCAATTCCTATGGAGAGGTCCCTGCTAGATTTCCTTTTTTTACAAGCAAAACTTACAAGCAAACTTTGATCCTACAGATTATGTTGATGCTGAATCCTCTTCTAAACAGTAACAGTTGGCTTGACAGTGTGGGAGTGGCTGAGCGGCTCTAAATTGCACAATATTTATTATCCCTACATTTCAATTTCAATCAATGGCACCCCTTAGGGCACTTTAACAGCCATTTCTCACTGGATCTTTCCCAAATGTACCTTGACCTTGGATGACTTTGTCAGCGGTTGATTTGGTCAGCTCATGACATCCTAAAAAAAAAAAAACCACTGAGCACCAATTGAATGACTTTGCTGCTTATTTCTCCTCTTGACAGTGTTTATCCATTTTAAACTTTAACCAACATCAGATAATTATTTAAGGTGATATTAAATGTACCCAAACTTTTTGGTTGTAACAATTTGGATAAACCTTTACAAGATGATGTTACCACTCAAATGTTATTATTCTTAAGAATGTAGAATCCTCTGTAACTTAAAATCATAAAAAGGTAAATATTTTTAATGTATTGCAGCTGCATTTGTATCTAAAGAGAGAAAACCTGTAACCATAAAATAGGTGCAGATCGTAACAGATTGTGTTGCTGCCACTCATGCTTGGTGAACTATTCCTCATAATGTAGCGTTAAAGCAAATAGGGGAGTAAAGTGTTTTTAAAAATTGAAGACCCTGCACATTTATTAGTGCTTATTTAATATTCTGATACTCTGAATGGCATGAAATATAATTGAAATATAAAGCATGATGATGTTCTTCTATTACAAACTGAAAGGTAAGATTAAAGATTCATAAAAGACTTAGATCATCTGCAGATGTTCCTGTTTACTCAAAGTTTAATTCTTCAGTTACTATTTTAGCTCCGACCCAACAGAACCTCAGAACTCAATCAGCTTCTGAGGACTGATTTCTGTTTACCAACTAAGTGATTAAACAAGAAAACATCATAAACAACAAAACAAGAAAATAAAACAAATCTAACCTTTAGTAACTTTGTTTTTCTGTTGTTGATGATGAGAAACATTGACGTTGCTGTAAGTATTGTTGTCCTCTCCACCTTCTGGATCACCTGAGTCAGAATGTTTTTATATGTTTTATAGGACAATGTTTCAGGTTGTCACTGGAAATCTTGTAAAAATCCAATAGATCCGGTTTAAAGTGTATGAATAGTTGTACAGAACAAGTTGTGCATTTAGATCCAGAAGCCTGTCTCACCTTCAGACTTTCTCTGAACACATCGTCTCACCATCAGAACCAGAACCAGCAGCAGAACCACAACGATGACAAATGCAAGAGACAGGAGCAGGTAAGGAAGAAACTGGGAAGGACGAGGAGAAGTTGATGGATTCTCTAAAATAAAGATATTTATTAAATTATCTCCACAGTTCAGATATTTACTTAAGAGATGAAGGATTTCTGTTTTTACTTCCTGACCTGAGACAGAGATGCTGCTGGATGGAGACTCTCCATGAGCGCTGATGCTACACCTGTAGAGGCCTTCATCAGAGCTGGTCACATGGTGGAGGGTCATGTGACCTGCAGGCTCAGTCCTGATGAGGGAGCCATCTTTATAGAAAGCAGCTTCGAGGTTGGAGGGAGCGGTCTTTGTGTGACAGCTCAGAGTGACGTCATCTCCCTCCATCACAGGGAGGACAGGACTCTGCAGGATCACTGATCCACCTCAACACAGAGACAAACTACAGCATTTCATCCATTTCCACACAGCTTCATCAACACTAACTCCACAGTCTGATCTTACCAGTGACAGTGAGCTGGATGCTGCTGCTGCTGGCTGCTCCCTCTCTCCACTCACACCAGTACTCTCCACTGTCATGTAGGAGGAGGCTGCTGATGTTACAGGTAGAACCAGATGGTTTCCCCCATCCATCTCCACACTGAGTCCTGGTTCCTCTGGTTGTGTTCCTCCTCACAGTCCATCCAGCAGAGCTGTTGTCCTCCTCACAGCTCAGAGACACAGAGTCTCCTTTAAAGAACTGAGATCTGCTGGGACTCACAGTCAGACCAGCTGGCAGGACTGAAATGGAAAGCATTCATTTTTGTTGCTAAAAAAAAATATGCCTAAAAGAATTCCTCCACTTCTTACATTTTCCCTCCCAAATATTTACTAAAACAAAGAAATTATTAATTGAGTTTTAATGTTGATAGAAATGAACCAACCTTCATTTGTTTGGCAGCAAAGCAGCAAACAAGGAACTGAAGAGAAATTAAACTTTTTGGTTACAATTTAACAAACAAACGTTCATGAGAACTTCACAATCCAGACATTTTATTCTCTAGAAACATTTATCACATCACACTGATCTGCGTTATATCTGTATCTTTTTAAAAAAAGGAACTTTATCCAGACTTGGCATTTCCATCTAAATTAGTTTAAACAGTTTATTTTCTCTTTCATCATCTTCTCCATCATTATCCTGTAATTTCATATCACAGTCATGTTCAGTGTTTTCAGTTTATCTGAGGTGTGTCCATGAAAGCCACCGCTGTGTTACTAAGAGCTACAAAGAGGCAGTAAAGTCACTTTTCTTCCTGCTTGATGTGTAGAAGCTCTGATCAGGCCCGAAATCTGGGTGTAATGATGGAGTCAGACCTGAACATCCAAAAGCATCTAAAGACAATTACAAAGTGACCAGAGACGTTTTGTTCATCAGGGCAATTGGGCGACGCACTACCAAAGAGAGAAAGAGAGAGGAGGGAGTTTATAAGTTAAACCAATCAATCTGCGTTAAATGTTACGTTGAGTACGTCGCCTCCTGTGTCCCGCCTCTTTTTGGGCGATTTCAACATGGTTGAATATAGCCCTGATCTAGACGTTTATGTTAAGAACGTTTTTTTCAATACGCAGGCTCTGCAATGCATTCTCTGTGGCTTCCGGGAGTGCTTGCACTAACGTATTTACGTCATACAGTACGTAGATCTGCAGGATTACTGTCAGGTGTCAGAAGAAGAACGTCCGAGTATGAATAAAGTTTGATGTAAAAAAAAAAGTCATCATGGAAAGAAAGAAAATATATAATAACATACTAATATAAATTTTGATTCACTCAGTCATTTGTAATAAGTATTTTTTTGTCTAATTTCCTCATTTTCGACCATATTCTCTTTATAATCGCAGACTTTTCGCTATTTTCCATGTAAATCCTTGGTGGCGCTTCATAGCGAAGCCGGTGAGGCCGCAGCTGGCTTGGCCTCCCCTGGGATTGCGCAATGCATGTTACCTGCGCTGACTTCCATTCTGTGAATGTATCTTCCTGTCTCTAGATCATGAATTCAATTGTTCAAACAGTTACGAACTGATTTTCCACAATTTAATGTATGTGGATAGCTTATTGTGTTTTGGTCATCAAACTGTGTGCAGGTAACATGTTTTCGTGCTGCTGGCTGATCATAACCAGCAAAGAACTGGTTGTAGGTGAGGCCGGCAGTTCCTTGGCCTCTAGGCAGGGGGCGCTCAAAGGGCACCGCTCCTGATCCCCAAATAGTAGAGTCAGAACAAGTTATGGATGTTTTATTAGCGAGTTTTGCTAAACAAGTAAAGCACTAAAAAGACTCTAAACATACAGCCGGAACAGGACTGATGAAGGAAGGCTTTCCTCCCTGGCAGTGAGCGCCACTGAGACTGAGAGACTTTTAAAACTGAAGAAGATAAAGAGAACTTTTACCGGAAAATTATGATATTTTTGTGCAGAAAGAGCGCCGGAGAATCTTAATTAATAAGTAGAGGTAAGACAGCGATAATTACTCATGTGTTGTTTTTGTAATGAAATGTGCGTAATGTGGGTTATATCCATCATAACTCATAAACTGTTACCAATCAAATGACAAATAATTTAGTTTTTTTTTCATCAAAGAATAAATATTTTTTCCATGTATCTTGGTGAATTGATTTGGCTCAATCAGTCGCCTTCAGCACTTTGCAATGAGTCTACTCTGTAGAGTCTATATATATTTGTAAATCTGACTCTGATGACGTCAGTGCCTCACCAGCTATGAACTCTACCGCACGTCACTGGTAGAATACATAAAACCATTAAAAACAGTCATTTGTTCAGATTCAAGCTCTGCATTATTAAGTTTAAAATATAATAAATCGGATAGTAGGATGGACATTTTATTAGAAATATTTCATACATTATGCAGAATACAAAACATGGGTTTAATAGTTATATTTGTGTGGGTTCCAGCGCATATTGGGGTAGAAAAAAAAAAGAGGGCAGATAAATTGGCAAAGAGGGCGATTCAAAATCCTATAAGTTTTATCATTAAAACAAGTAAATCTGAGGGAAAGAGTATAATTAAAGAAAAACTTATGGAAAAATGGCAACAAAGGTGAGATGAGGAAAAAACAGGTAGATGGTTTTATAAAATTAAAAAAACAGTAAGAGAAAGAAGAAATGGAAGACGAAATAGAAGAGGCGAGGGTGATAACAAGATTAAGATTTAGACATTGACTTTACATCAAAATGTGTGAAATGTTAATTGTAAGTCCAAACTCACAAAGCACTGACGGTAAACAGGGTTTACGTAGCTCTCAGTTTACCCATTAGATGGGTCACTTTAGCTATCACTGCAACTATTGCCCCCCCCTGACACATTTGGCAGGAGCCGCCACTGAAAGTGGACCTTCTAGAACCTGGAGAACATTTCCAGGATTAAAGGACTGATGTCTCTGCAGGATCTGAAAAAACTAATCCATGCGTTTATCTTTAGTAGTTTATCTTTAGTAGAACTGATCACTGCAACTGATCACTGCAGACTGTTTTTACAGGTCTGCCTAAAAAGTGGATCAGAACGCTGCAGCTGATCCAGAACGCTGCTGCCCACGTTCTCACTAAGACCAGGAACATGGAGAACATGGACCCGGTTCTGAAGTCCTCACTAAGACTAAGAACGTAGAGAATATGGACCCGGCTCTGAAGTCCTCACTAAGACTAAGAACGTAGAGAACATGGACCCGGTTCTGAAGTCCTTTCACTAAGACTAAGAACATAGAGAAAATGGACCCGGTTCTAAAGTCCTCACTAAGACTAAGAAGGTAGAGAACATGGACCCGGTTCTGAAGTCCTCACTGAGACTAAGAACGTAGAGAACATGGACCCGGTTCTGAAGTCCTGACTAAGACTAAGAACGTAGAGAACATGGACCCGGTTCGGAAGTCCTCACTAAGACTAAGAAGGTAGAGAACATGGACCCGGTTCTGAAGTCCTCACTAAGACTAAGAACGTAGAGAACATTGACCCGGTTCTGAAGTCCTTTCACTAAGACTAAGAACATAGAGAAAATGGACCCGGTTCTAAAGTCCTCACTAAGACTAAGAAGGTAGAGAACATGGACCCGGTTCTGAAGTCCTCACTAAGAGTAAGAACGTAGAGAACATGGACCCGGTTCTGAAGTCCTCACTGAGACTAAGAACGTAGAGAACATGGACCCGGTTCTGAAGTCCTGACTAAGACTAAGAACGTAGAGAACATGGACCCGGTTCGGAAGTCCTCACTAAGACTAAGAAGGTAGAGAACATGGACCCGGTTCTGAAGTCCTCACTAAGACTAAGAAGGTAGAGAACATGGACCCGGTTCTGAAGTCCTCACTAAGACTAAGAACGTAGAGAACATGGACCGGGTTCTGAAGTCCTCACTAAGACTAAGAACGTAGAGAACATGGACCCGGTTTTGAAGTTCTTCCACTAAGACTAAGAACGTAGAGAACATGGACCCGGTTCTGAAGTCCTCACTAAGACTAAGAACGTAGAGAACATGGACCCGGTTCTGAAGTCCTCACTAAGACTAAGAACGTAGAGAACATGGACCCGGTTCTGAAGTCCTCACTAAGACTAAGAAGGTAGAGAACATGGACCCGGTTCTGAAGTCCTCACTAAGACTAAGAACGTAGAGAACATGGACCCGGTTCTGAAGTCCTCATTAAGAATAAGAACGTAGAGAACATGGACCCGGTTCTGAAGTCCTCACTAAGACTAAGAAAGTAGAGAACATGGACCCAGTTCTGAAGTCCTCACTAAGACTATGAATGTAGAGAACATGGACCGGGTTCTGAAGTCCTCACTAAGACTAAGAATGTAGAGAACATGGACCCGGTTTTGAAGTTCTTCCACTAAGACTAAGAACGTAGAGAACATGGACCTTGTTCTGAAGTCCTCACTGAGACTAAGAACGTAGAGAACATGGACCCGGTTCTGACGTCCTCACTAAGACTAAGAACGTAGAGAACATGGACCCGGTTCTGAAGTCCTCACTAAGACTAAGAAGGTAGAGAACATGGACCCGGTTCTGAAGTCCTCACTAAGACTAAGAAGGTAGAGAGCATGGACCGGGTTCTGAAGTCCTCACTAAGACTAAGAACGTAGAGAACATGGACCCGGTTCTGAAGTCCTCATTAAGAATAAGAACGTAGAGAACATTGACCCGGTTCTGAAGTCCTCACTAAGACTAAGAAAGTAGAGAACATGGACCCGGTTCTGAAGTCCTCACTAAGACTAAGAATGTAGAGAACATGGACCGGGTTCTGAAGTCCTCACTAAGACTAAGAACGTAGAGAACATGGACCGGGTTCTGAAGTCCTCACTAAGACTAAGAACGTAGAGAACATTGACCCGGTTCTGAAGTCCTCATTAAGAATAAGAACGTAGAGAACATGGACCCGGTTCTGAAGTCCTCACTAAGACTAAGAAAGTAGAGAACATGGACCCGGTTCTGAAGTCCTGACTAAGACTAAGAACATAGAGAACATGGACCGGGTTCTGAAGTCCTCACTAAGACTAAGAACGTAGAGAACATGGACCCGGTTTTGAAGTCCTTCCACTAAGACTAAGAACGTAGAGAACATGGACCTTGTTCTGAAGTCCTCGCTGAGACTAAGAACGTAGAGAACATGGACCCGGTTCTGAAGTCCTGACTAAGACTAAGAACATAGAGAACATGGACCGGGTTCTGAAGTCCTCACTAAGACTAAGAACGTAGAGAACATGGACCCGGTTTTGAAGTCCTTCCACTAAGACTAAGAACGTAGAGAACATGGACCTTGTTCTGACGTCCTCACTAAGACTAAGAACGTAGAGAACATGGACCCGGTTCTGAAGTCCTCACTAACACTAAGAACGTAGAGAACATGGACCCGGTTCTAAAGTCCTTACACTGGCTCCCTGTATCTCAGAGAATAGACTTTAAAATCTTTCTGCTAGTCTATAAATCCCTGAATTAGCACCTAAATCCATCACAGACTTGTTATCAGAGCATCAACCCTCCAGACCACTCAGGTCTTCTGGCTCCAGCCTGCTGTGCAAAACCAGAACCAGAACCAGAACCAGACATGAAGAAGCAGCATTTAGTTCCTATGCTCCACTTATCTGGAACAAACTCCCAGAAAGCTGGAAAAGTGCTGAAAGCCTGAGTTCTTTTAAATCAAGACTAAAAACACATTTGTTTAGGATTATCTTTGACTGTTCTAGTTAAACAGTTTTACTGTTTTTAATGTTTTTTTTTTTTTTTTTTTACATTTTATCCCTACTTGCTTTTATTCATTTTTTCCCTATATTTCAATCATGTAAAGCACTTTGCATCGTCTCGTACTGAATTGTGCTATACAAATAAATTTGCCTTGCCTTGCCTTGCCTTGCCTTGCCTTGCCTTAGAAGCTCTTTCATCTGAATTCAGTCTGAAGTTTTGGCCCAACTCTTTGACTCAGGTTAGAAAAGAGCAGATAGTAAATTTACCTTGCCTGAACAACAACATGGCTGAACATGCTTCTGTATTTTTCTGTATACTGTTCTTACACACTGTTTTTATTCTCCTGTAGAGTTACATTCTGATCACTGCTGCACTTCATATTGTCATGCTGCCTATTCCACCAGCAATCCCTTAAACTGTCATTTGCTGTATGCAACGAAATTTCGTTCTGTATGCACTCCATGCATACAAAATGACAATAAAGTTGTCTAAGTCTTACAGGTTTCGTACTTACAGAGCAGATATTGTAGAGATGTTTCCATCATGGTGCCACTTCACAGTCTGACCTCTGTTGGTTTTCTGTTGGAGCCTCAGAATAAAGCCCGCCTTCTTCCTGAAAACATCAACCTGTGGTTGGTTCCCTCTTCTTTTTAACATGCTTCGTTTCTCTTTCTAAATCTACAAAAGTAAATGTGCTGCAGCCTCTGCCCCTTTTTAACTTGTTTAAACATACATTGAAACATTTGCCGCCTTCTGATTGGTTGATTGTCAACAGTAATAGATCTGCATGACAGCTGATCCCATTAATAGAAACATGTTAGCTCACAGCTGACAGAGAAATTACAAATCCTTTCTGCTTGCAATTTGATGTATATCCAGCAGATTGCAAACTGAGCTAATCTGGGGAGGTCCTTTGTTTCCCCCTGTGGACCAACGTGGCTATTTCGCTTTTTTCAGTGACACTAGGTTGGTAATTCAACATGAGTTACAGCCTAATTGTAACGTTCTTTTGTGGTTCAGGTTATTTTTCAGTTAAGCCACTTTTCTGTCTTAGGATTTATTTCTGTTTCTTGTTTTGTATTTGATTTATGCTTAGCCTGTTTTAGTTATCTGGTCTTTATTATTAGTTTTTATTTCAGCTCTTGTCTGTTTAGTCTTTGTCTTGTTTTCTACCTTAGGTTTATTGTTTATTAGTCTCAATGCTCCTTTTATCACCTCCACCTGTTTTGGTTAATTAGTCCCGCCCTGCTCTCCTGTTCCGTTCGCCTATTTAAGCCCGCCTTAGTTTTCTGTTTGTTGCCAGGATGTCTTGCTTTGCCTCCACTTACTCCGTCAGTGGTAAGAGTCCTCCAGCGTTTGTTAGTCAGTCTGTTTACCTGTCCGTCACCTGTTCTGATCTGTTTCTGGTTTTTTTTTAGTCTGCCCAAGCTTTTCTTGTCAACTTGGATGCCAACTCCGTACCTTTTTGTTTTTGCCTGGACTACCCATCCTCTCCTTTAATAAATCTTTGGCATCAGCTCCGTGTCTGGCTCTTATAGGATTGCTCCTAATTCATCACACTAATAGCTTGCTAACTAGCTAGTCACATGGAAAACAGCTTCCACAATATTCAGACATTTACATAAACATAAACTAAAGTAAACATTCAGTCAGCATGCACAAAATTGTTTCCCTCCACATAAGTGGACATAAAGGCTTATTATGGCATATAACTGCTAGGCATTGCTTTAAAGAAACTCAAACAAGGAAACAAAGTTTATGAGAGGCACATCTGTTCAGCTGGGCCCCATTTCACAACTCTGGATTAGTGGAAATCCAGAGTAAGTTCTTGGGTAAATTCCTGCATACCCTAGCTTCTCAAGAAAGAAAAATCAAAGAAGCAATTACTCCTGGTCAAATTATGACACCAAATTATTCCATGAAACAACACGTTTTTTCCTATTTTGTAACTGAGATCTGCACAAGGAAGTGTCAGAAAAGATGCGTCATTTTCTAGAGGAACCTGAATACGTTGAAGTATAAATACAGCATTGAAATCTCTATCAGGAGAGGCTGATCAGACCATGATTAAGTGTCCAATCATTTCTGGTAATATATATTTTAGCATTACCATTTTTTGCTACAATAAGTTATCTTGATATTCTCAGCACCCACATCAATGATATAAACTCTCAGTTCTGAACAAGTTCTTCGTGCTGCACTGCGTCTTTATGCCAATGGCACTTTTCTATTTCGTAAAGGATGACAAACTGGGGACCTGAATTTGGCCTGATACAGAGTTATGTTTAAAAAGTTTATGTAAAAGATGAAGATGACAGACTGAACAGAATAATAAATTGAACTGCAGAAATGGGCAAATTATGACAATTCAGGCTGAACGGATGATCGCTGTGACAGACTGACCAGGTGATGCCACAGGCAGGGTGTGAGTAGCAACCTGGTAGCAGCCAGGCACATAAAAGCTGCTCTAAACAATAACCATCCAAAGGTATAGGCAGGAATCTTAAACAAAACACAGTCCGAGTCTTGACCAGAGTCAGAAGCTGATGACTCACCAGAGTGGGTAGGGTGAAATATCGACAGGCACAGTCACTGAAATAGGTGGCACAAAGGAACAACAGGTCTAGAAGGATTGAAGACACGAGCAATGAGGGCAGCATACAGGCAGTGTAAATGAGACAATCTGGTGGAGAATGGTTGTAAGAGGCAGGTTTATATCAGCAGAGTCACTGGTCAACTGGGCGGTGGGCTCGGATTCGGAGGAAGTGGGCAGGCTGTAGCATAGCTAAGGCTAAGGATGCAATTACTTAAACTCTGCTCTGGCTCTCAGTAAAAGGTTGGAACTTGATGGAATCACAGTTTTATTTCATAACTAACTGAGGGATCAGTTATCATTATTTCCCACAATTGGCAATCCCAAAAAGAAATCTATGACTGACGTACCGGGAAAAATCCAAGAGAGGCATGGCTTGCCCGGCCCAGAAAACAAAGTCTTTCAGCCTCCAATATCCTGATGGCTCAAAGGGACGAGAGGAGGGCTTCTGGTCTGGGGAGTTTCTGAAACTGAGATTTATACCACCCTTCTTTTCTGAGACAACATCTCTTTTCAGCTAAACTTACAAATAGAGTAAAAGTCTGCCTAAAAAGTGGATCAGACAGCTGCAGCTGATCCAGAACGCTCCTGCCCGCGTCCTCACTAAGACTAAGAACGTAGAGAACATGGACCCGGTTCTGAAGTCCTCACTAAGACTAAGAACGTAGAGAACATGGACCCGGTTCTGAAGTCCTTCCACTGGCTCCCTGTATCTCAGAGAATAGACTTTAAAATCCTTCTGTTACTCTATAAATCCCTGAGTTAGCACCTAAATACATCACAGACTTGTTATCAGGGCATCAACCCTCCAGACCACTCAGGTCTTCTGACTCCAGCCTGCTCTGCAGAACCAGAACCAGAACCAGACATGGAGAAGCAGCATTTAGTTCCTATGCTCCACTGATCTGGAACAAACTCCAAGAAAACTGTAAAAGTGCTGAAGTAATTTTCCCATGTTTTATTTTGTTTCTATATTTATTCCAATTTGCTTTGATTCTGTTTTTTACCTCTAGTTTAATCATGTAAAGCACTTTGTATTATCTTTTTACTGAAATGTGCTATACAAGTAAATTTGTATTTATTTGTATTTGTATTTGGCCTCGCCTTACCTTAATTTAAAATATAAAATTACAGATTAAAATAAAACTAATAATCCAAATTAGGCTCAGGCAAGCCTTTATATTGAATACTTAGGGCAAAATAAAACAAGATCTGCAATCACAAAATAGTGACTAAGACATAAAATTTAATTTTGATTTCTAGCTGAATAAGAACCCTTCTGCTGAGGGAAGAGGGGCAGAGGATATTGCTCTTGGAAACACAAGACCTGTTGTCATTGTATATGACATTGGGCTGTCCAGAACTTTTGTTCTGGATAAAAGTAGCAGATATGCTGAAGTGTTCTGACTTCTATCTACACATAAGTAGATTTTAAAAAGAGAATTTTCTGCCATTCACTAGGAATGGTCAAGGTGTGAAGCCTTTTACTTGGTTTGGTGAGCATATGTCTATAGTTATGCTTCTATAGGCTTAGGCTACTGGAGGACATTAGGGTCTATTTTTCTCACTCTATAGAGTTCTACTGTTCTACAATTTTGCATTGATTGTCGTCATTTCAGCTTTTAACTTTCATC
The DNA here is from genome assembly GCA_037039145.1 of Fundulus diaphanus. Taxonomy (NCBI): domain Eukaryota; kingdom Metazoa; phylum Chordata; class Actinopteri; order Cyprinodontiformes; family Fundulidae; genus Fundulus; species Fundulus diaphanus. The sequence goes on from CM073131.1 coordinate 51,943,829, forward strand.
TTTTAACTCTTTTCTTTTTTTATAGTAGGTACACCTGGTCTGGTGTTCTGTTAACTGTGACATCATCCAGAGAAGACTGCTCACCCGCTATTACTATCTAATGTAGAACAGATTACTGGATCAATGTGTGCTTCTGTGCTTTTTTGTCTGTCTTGTGTCTCTGCTCTGTCTTCTGTAACCCCCAGTCGATCGAGGCAGATGACCGTTCATACTGAGCCCGGTTCTGCTGGAGGTTTTTCCTTCAGGTTAATGGGGAGTTTTTCTTTCCACTGTCGCTTCATGCTTGCTCAGTGTGAGGGATTGCTGCAAAGCCATGGACAATGCAGACGACTCTCCCTGTGGCTCTAAGATAAGATATACTTTATTGATCTCACAGTGGAGAAATTAATGTGTCACGCTTCTTCAGGAGGCCTGACCTGTAAGCAACATCCACAACTGCTTTTTCTTCATGAGAAACCCTCATTCTCTCCCTCCTGCTCTCCTCCTTGTCGAAATACACAAGAGTAAGTACCTGCCTCAGCCTCATTCACAATCCTCTGGAGTAAAGAAGGCTGCATGAAGGAACGTTTCTATGCTTTCTTTGACATAAATGGCTATATCTTGGGTAAATAATATTTTCTTATGTGAATGCCCCTCGTTCTGCCATTGGCAGAGAAAGGTTGTCCAGGGCTGTTCCCACTTCTCTCTTTCTTTCTATTAAACAAAGCCTGGACTCGCTCAATCGCACAATTAGTCAATTGTTACCATCAAATGAACTTGTTTAACTCATCTCACATTACATAAAAAGCATTTTTCTGTCATGATCTTGGCACTAGTGCTGGTGTGATTCACCATTTTACTCACCTGTGCAGCTCCACCCCGTTCTCATCAACCTTCACCAGAACCACCTGAAACTCTGACTTTTTAACCAGCTCTTAGAATAGTCACTGGTGCCAGATTATTACGGGTCACGAGTGAGTTAAATCCAGTGTTCCTGAATCCTGTCTCCCTGCTATTCAATTTCAATTCAATCTCAATTATATAGCGCCAATTCATGAAACATGTCATCTCAAGGCACATTCCAAAGTCAAATTCAGAGTCACATAAACAAAAAACGACCCACCCAGGGTGGGCGGAGGGAGGTACTGGATGGTGGGAACCAAAAAAAAATTAAAAAAAAACCCAGAAGAAACCAAAACACAAATCCACCCCAACGGGGTGAACAAAGGACAGTCTGGTTAGGCACTAGATGCCCAGGAGGAGGGACCTCTGGTGGGCGACCTCGGCGGCGGAGCAGCAAAGTCTGAAACGGGTGTCGCGGTGGGCGACCCCGACGAGGCAGAGCTAGATGCGGGCGTCGCGGTGGGCGACCCCGGCGCCGAAGTAGCAAAGTCTGAAGTGGCCAGCGGTGGAAAAGTACCCTAGAAGACAAGCGGCTGTAGACTAAGTGCGAAGCAGGGCCATAGGACACAGGTGTTCCAGGACTACAGGCAACGGAGGTAGCAGGACTAGAGGCTACGGAGGTCGCAGGACTAGAGGCTACAGAGGTCACAAGACTAGAGGCTACAGAGGTCACGGGACTAGAGGCTACAGAGGTCACGGGGCTACAAGCTACAGAGACCACAGGGCTCCAAGCGACAGAGACCTCAGGGCTACAAGCGACAGAGACCACAGGGCTACAGGCTTCAGGAGAACCCGGGCTACAGGTTACAGGAGACGCCTGGCTACAGGCTACAGGAAACGCCTGGCTACAGACTACAGGAAACGCCTGGCTACAGGCTACAGGAAACGCCTGGCTACTGGCTACAGGAAACGCCTGGCTACTGGCTACAGGAAACGCCTGGCTACTGGCTACAGGAAACAGCGGACCCCCCAGGGTCCCAGCGTCTCTGATAGGTGGTGGACCCTCCTGGGTCCCCACGTCTCTGGTAGGCGGTGGACCCTCCTGGGTCCCCGCATCTTTGACAGGCGGTGGACCCTCCTGGGTCCCCGCATCTTTGACAGGCGGTGGACCCTCCTGGGTCCCCGCATCTTTGACAGGCGGTGGACCCGCCTGGGTCCCCTCATCTTTAACAGGCGGTCAAAGATGAGGCGTCAACGGTGGACGGATGACCCGCCTGGATCACCCCGTCGGACGCCGAAATGGCGTGCTCAGCACCCACGTCGGACGCCGGGCTGGCGTGCTCTGCACCCACGGCAACAGGGAGTCCCGAGACGGACAGCGGTGCCAGAACCCCTGATGTAGTTGGCGAAGCTGGAGCAGTGTCTTCTGTGGCCGGCTGGGCAGAAACTGGGTCGTGGGCTGCAGGCTGAGCAGGAACAGAGTCTTTGGCCGCCGGCTGAGCAGGAACAGAGTCTTTGGCTGCTGGCTGAGCAGGATCTGGGTCTTTGGCTGCCGGCTGATTAGGATCTGGGTCTTTGGCTGCCGGCTGAGCAGGATCTGGGTCTTTGGCTGCCGGCTGAGCAGGATCTGGGTCTTTGGCTGCCGGCTGAGCAGGATCTGGGTCTTTGGCTGCCGGCTGAGCAGGATCAGGGTCTTTGGCTGCCGGCTGAGCAGGATCTGGGTCTTTGGCTGCCGGCTGAGCAGGATCTGGGACTTTGGCTGCCGGCTGAGCAGGATCTGGATCTTTGGCTGCCGGCTGAGCAGGATCTGGGTCTTTGACTGCCGGCTGAGCAGGATCGGCAGCCAGCAGCCTGGGTCTTTGGCTGCCGGCTGAGCAGGATCTCTCCCACCAGCTCCTGCATGGAGGCTCTGTGTGGGTGTCGGGTTCATTAGGTTGGTTCGTTCTGTCATGTTTTGTTATTGAACCCGAACACAACCACAACAGAGTAAAGTTTTAACAGTTTATTGAAGTTTGTGGATAGTGGAGGAAGAACCAAGAGTCTGTGCTGAGCTGAAGCAGGAGGATGGTGAAGGCAGGAACTGGCAAGCGGGACGGAGCCAGGGCACGGAGGCAGCAGAACCAGAAGCACAGCAGAATGGAGACTTGGAACCAGGTTTGACCAGCAGCACGACAGAATGGAGACTTGGAACCAGGTTGGACTCACAGCACGACAGAATGGAGACTTGGAACCAGGTTGGACTCACAGCACGACAGAATGGAGACTTGAAACCAGGCTACAGCAGGCTGGTGGAGAATGGAGGAACATCGGACTGGAGGAGACTGGATGAGGTGAGCAGCAGAAACAAAAGTAAACAGGAAAACAGAACGAACCAACGAGGAATGACAGACTGCAGTGAGCTTAAGTAGTGAGGCTGACAGGTGTGCTGAATGCTGGATGATTAGTAGCTGACAGGTGTGAATGATTACTGAACCGGAGACTGGAGCTGTATGGAAGGTGAAAAGTGTCTGAGTCTGTGCATGGTGCAGCAGACAGGCTGAATCATGACATTTAACCCTTGTGGAGATAACCTTTGTTATAACCATAAAAACACACTCGACAATGACACTGTACAGAATGCTAGCAATGAGCTATCTCGGTTAGCTCTTTCATTGTTTAAGAACATGTGGACACATCACAACATTTCCAAATTAACCATTTAACCTCTCCCTTTGGGTCTTTCTGTCCAACCTGTCGCTGCCTCGTGTGAGTTCAGTCCACTTTGGTCATCAGGGGAAGGCAGTAATAGGGGAACCGTTGTTCCATCAGCAGCGGCTAGTGGCTTAGTTCTGCAGACCATGCCGGCACATGGTCGGGATGGGCCTGGTCGGGCTCTCAACTCTCAGCTTATCTGGTGAGGGAAGGCGACCTGTCCGCGTCATCTCGGCCGGCTTTCCTGCAGCAGCTGACAGAAATAAACAAGCTATTTTGGCATTCTGTGCTTCGCGGCTGGTTCCGCAGAAGTCAGAGTGCAACTTAACTTCGATCTGGGGGATGAATCTGTGGTATGGACACATAAATTGGATCACGTGTCCAGAGGGGCAATGCTGGATATGGTTAAAAAATATTGGTACACAAATGGGTTTTCAGTGGTAGCTGAAAATTACTGCAAAACGTGTTTGATCTGTGCTCCTTACAACCTGTCTAGGGTTCCTGCACAACCACAAACTGCACATCCGCCTCTACAATTTCCATTCCAACATCTGATAATGAAAACTTTTTGGAAACACTCGTTGAAGGAAAGAAATATTGTCTAGTGGTCGTGGACATGTTTTCCATGTATGTTGAAGCTTTTCCAATAAAACACGCAGACAGCAGTGCCGTCGCTAAAGCCTTATTAATAGAGATCCTTCCACGATGGGGGGGGGTTAGGGTTAGGGTGGGGGGGTCCTGGAGTTAATTTCCAGTGATAATGGGACACATTTTGTAAACAAAGCTCTGCAGGAAATGAGCAAACTTCTGAGTTTCTAATTATTATTATTATTATTGATAATAATAATAATAGTAACAATAATAATTTAACTTTATTGATCTCACAATGGAGAAATTCACTTCTGCATCTTAACCCATCCCCTTGGGGAGCAGTGAGCTGCTACTGTGCTGCACCTGGGGAGCAATCAGGGGTTAAGGGTCTTGCCCAGGGACCCAGAGTGCAGGCTGTGGGGATCAAACTAGGCACTTGCATCCTACTCTGGGTGCAAACGCACTGCTCTAACCACTAGGCCACCACTCCACCAGAATTAAAAACATATTGTGCTTAACAGCCAAATCAGGAGTAGCTGTAGAAAAGGAAAAGTTCACCATAAAAAGCAAACTGGCTAAATGTTGTGAAGAAACATATTTATCTTGGCGAAAAGCTCTCTCCCTGTACAAGCTCTCGTGTACATGCGGATGAGAAATAGATCCAGAGCTAATCTAAGTCCTTTGAAATCCTTTTTGCGAGCACAGGGGGGGAGGACCCAGTACTAACTGATCCACATTAACAACTACTCATTTTGAACATTTAATGTTAGAATATTGCAAGGTTCTGTCACGTTCTCTTTCTCTTTCCCATCAGGCCGTGAGAGCTGCATTAACCCCAGTGGCTGATAAAATCCTGCACCAGTTCCAGCCAGGACAGTGGGTGCTGATCCGACACACCAGGAGAAGTCACTGGAGAGACAAGCGTTGGACCGGTTCATTCCAGATCCGGCTGGTGACCCACACTGCCGTGAAGGTCCAAGGAAGGAAAACCTGGATCCATGCCACACAGTGCAAAGTGTTCCAAGGAACACCACCTGAGCAGCATCCGGATCCGAACCCCCTGCCTACAGGGGCTTCCGACGACCGCCCACCCGTACCAGGCCGATAACAGGGCAGCGTGACGCGCAGACGCTACTATGGAAAGGCAGCTGGATTTTTATTTAGTTTTTCGTTTCTGTTTATACAAAAAAAAAAAAAGTACTGAGTACCAGAAGAAAGGACAATCGACTCCGCAGCCAAGATCAACATGCAGCGGTACGGAAGACTGAAGTTTTTAGAACTGGTGATTGGCATCACACTCATTTTTATCACTCCTGTGCTCACTGGAGAAAAGGTACAGCACGAACAATGTGTGACTAAACTGAGTAATCACACCAATCACACCCATCGGCTGACTCGAAGAGAGACCCATCACTTCAGTGACTTTCATGATCATGCTCATAACATCTAGTGACAACTAATGCATCAGACTGTACGGAAAACGAGAAATGACATGAGTTATGTGTGTTCTTTGATTCCACATGCTTTTGATAACCAACCATTGTTAGTACCTGTTTCTATTGACACTGCCTATATTCTAGCAACTTTTTTCCCTAGTCATTAATCTAACAGGTTAGTGGAGACCATTTTACACCATAAGACTGAAAGGATACGTAAGTTTTTTGATGTGACTAACTTAACTTGTGCCATAACAGGAACTCTTTACAGGTTTCGAGGTAGTAGACATCTGTTTAGTACAGTAAGAATCTGCACCTCATTTTCTGGGAAGGACAGTAGATTGTAAAGTAATCATACCTGCTTCATTTGACCCGTGGAAATCACTCCTCCAAGTCATGTGTGGTTAGATCTGACTCTTATACAATTTTAGGATCTTCATTTCCAGCATGCTATGTTTTAACCCTTAATCTTACAGCTTTGCCAGACGGAAGTAAACTGCATGGTACAGGTAACTTAACTGCAGTTGTGGTAAATTTTCCCAGCAGAGAAAAATATTCATGTCTTAAGAACATGGTTTGGATGTGTGGAATTAGATCATATTTGTATCTGCCTGCTGATTGGTCTGGAGCGTGCTCATTTAATACCTGTCATTACTACGCATGCTAATGCAGCACATAGAATCAATGACCTGTCTGTTAAATTAGAAAATCTCACTGTTTTAACTGAAAAGGTTTCTCCTCTCTGACAAAGAAACAACAGTCTGTCAGAACTATGACCTTGCAAAACAGACTTGTCCTAGATTACCTATGAGAGGGTAGGTAATAAAGGAGGTGTTTGTCACATAATTGTGGAACAATGCTGCATTTTTATTCCTGATGTGTCTAACAACATGATCAACATTTATGATAAATAACAACAGTTGCTGACAATCCAGCAGGAAGAAAATGGTGATTAATCCTGGGATCCTGTGTCTTGGTTCATTTCTTATGGTTGGACCTCCTGGTTAATAAAGATTGGAGGAATTCTTTCTATTTTCTTTTTGATTTTGATTTTTCTTTTATGTTGTATTATTCCAATGGTTAAGAGAATGGTAATAAAAATGACTTATGCCACTATGCTGAAGATCAATAATGATGCAGACATGCTTTCTGTTTATACTGACCATGATTTGGAGAAGTATGATGTTTCTGAATTAAAAGATGATGGCAGTACTGATGAAGATGGATTTTACATTACCTAGAATGCTATGATGGTGTAATAACTCTAAGCCAGATGGGGAGTTGATACTGATGTTCAGAATTCTAGTCTTTTAAAATTCAGTAAGATGTATGTTTTAACATTTTCTTTCTAATTATTATTTTTATTATTTTCTTTTCTTTATCTTTCACTTTGCTTATTTTATTTTTTATACAATTTCCAATTTTTTTTTTTACTATTACAGGCTCACAGTGTTTGAAAATTTTCTTTATTATGTGATGATTTCAGAATTAGAAGAAAGGATTGTTGTGAACATTTTATTGATGTATGTAACTCTGATCATATCTTCTCTGGGTGCACCTGCATAAACTTTCCCGTGTGAAAGAAGCTCTCATGCTTACAGATTCACTATTGTGTTTCCACATCCAAGGACACAGAGAGGAGTTGAGTTAGATAAGAACTGGATCGTACCAGTGGGTGCACCCCACCTTTCTTCCTTAACCCAGAATGTATAAAAGTTTGTGTGTTATTTTTCTCATTGCTCTGTTTCCTGACTGCGTTGGGGGACAGAGACATTCAAACGCTCATGCCTTTGAATTAAAATAACTTAAAGACAAACGATGCATCATTTGTTTTCATGAGTGGTGTGCTCACTTAATTGATAATTATTAATATCCATAACAAAACGCACATAAATGCATCCACGGACCAATGCACAAAACCAACAAAAGTACATGTCTGAACAGGAGTTCGCAGAAGAAAATAGCTTTTCTAATCCCAGCCCTTTATACAGCAAAAGCTTTTTAATGTTGTACTTACTTTTTTGATTTAACAACAACACAATCCTTGTAGATTATATTGTGTTTCCCTTTTAATAAACTGTCTCCAAATGTTTTTGGTTCTGGCCTTTAATAAAATCTGCATTGATTGGAAGTCAAACAAATCATGATTTTTTTGTATTTTTGATCAAATGAATAGGGGATTGGTATAAACTCGATATCCAGCATTAATAATTATTCTTATTGGCCTTTTTTGCAAACTGACAATTGGATTTAATTTTATAGTTTTTGCCCCAAACCTCCACACAATAGTTCATATTCGGTAATATTAATTATCAATCAATCAATCAATCAATCAATTTTATTAGTCAACTGCAATTTGCATTACAATCGAAATTTCAGTTCCAGTACAACCGTCCATCACATACACTTAACAAACATTTTGGGGGAACGATTGACTGAGGCCTTGCGTTGCCAGGAACGCAGCCAGTCGGCCGCTGCTACATGAGCGCAAGCCGTGAGGTGCGTTCCCCAAACTGCCCCAGACCCCGCTTTACACGGGGTCCCTAGGCGCTGCCCTTGAGATCTGTTGAAAAACAGATTTACACTGGGCGAGCGGAGGGAGAGAAAAAAGACAGGTGCTGCACAATTTGTGTTTTCACACAAAATTTGAAGCATCCGACAAAAAAAACCTCATTTGCACAAAAAGCACAATCAATGACGAGACACATATATGCAGAAGGTAAACATTTGAGTGCTGGTCGGGTGAAGTTCACCTGTATTTGTGAGCATATGTGTGTCTGGGTGCATGTTGTGTGGAAATCTGTATGTCCATGAAGGCCATCCTCGGGCAGGCAAGTGTCCTTGGTGGAAAGTCTTATCACTCTGCCGCTCCGGCTTGACTCCTCCACAGATGTCCCACAGATGTGGGGTAGCAGGGAATTTGTGCGATGTCGCCATAACAACCAGGGAGAATTTGATAGCGGGGAGTCCGATTTGAAAAAACAGAATTTGTTATAAAAACAAGCAGACACCAACTTTTCTGTCAGCCTTAGAGTCTTTATGCCACTGGCTCCAGGATCCAATATTCCAATAATCCAATCGATGGGCTAGTAACATTCACACTTCCAGGTTTTATCCCATCTCACCTTTGTACCACAACCGCGGTCAGCTTATCAAGCCGTCCGTTTTGTTCATTCAACGACCTCGTGATCGCGTCGACTGCCGCTGGCAGTCTCATCAGGGCCATATTTACCGCCAGCAGCTTTTGAAGGTGTTGATACATTAAATATCCTCCGAGACCAAAAAAGAGGAATCCAAGTATCATAAATCCGAATAAGTAGACATCTTCGACGTCCTCAACAGAAAGAATTGAGAGGCACACCGTGGACCATTTCTGCCACGGATCCAAGATGTATCCCGCAAAAAAAGTTCCGTCAGGACAGGCACGCTCCCCGGTCCTTTGCTTTCCAGTTGAAAAAATGTGATCAATAGCGTTGAGAGACCAGCTGACGAGATCCATAATTGCCTTAGAGCTTTCGGTTGCTATGAAGAAATGGCACAAAAGACACAGACGAAGCAAATAGCAGGAGAGAGGGGGCAGGGTAATAGCAGATAAGGAGCTCTGGAGAGCTGAAGAAAAACCGACCGACCTCGGAGAGAGGCAGAACAGAAAAACGAGGAGAGGCAGAACAGAAAAACCAGTATATATGTAGTGATTTTTGATCCAATAAATATTTTGCTCCGTGTTAAATCGGCAAGTTTATGAACATTTATTTTGTATATGTTTTATCTGTCTTTTCTAATTTTGTTTTTCATCTATTATGACTCTGAGAAATGTACTTACTTTTGCTTTTTCAATATCCAAACCATTTATTTCAAATTTGACTTCATCTGCCTCTTTAAATTTTTCCAAAAAGCATTATGTTAGTTTTATTCAAATTTAAGGAAAGTTTATTTCAAGACATCCACTGTATTTATTTCCATTCTAATTCCTATGTTGTCTCAAAGCCTTTAGGATTTAAGAGACAACATAGGATTGTTCAAGTGAAATTTGAGTCATCAGCAAACAATCTTTAAAACCTTAAGATACATTGCACAAGTCATTGATATATGTTGTTTTATTTAACTACTGTCCCCTGGGGAATGCCACAAACGATATCTACATATGTTGAATAAAAATGTTCACAAACGGTTTCAACCATCCATCCATTTTCCGAACCGCATAATCCCTAATGGGGTCGCGGGGGTTGCTGGTGCCTATCTCTCTATTTCACAAACTGTTTCCTATTTTGTAAAAAATTTCTTATACATTGTAATGCCACACCCCTTATCCCATATTGTTCCAATTGTTCTGTTATATTGTGATTTATTGCATCAAATGCTTTTTAAGTCTATAAACAGCCCAACAGAGTCAATTAAAGCAAGTTTTGATATTAAGTTAATATATATATATATATATATATATATATATATATATATATATATATATATATATATATATATCTAAATCATTACAGTTTGTTGATTTCTTATTTTTCAATTTTATGATGGCTAAAACTTCAATTTCCTCCACTGCTTGTAGAAACATTGAGGAAGAATTGGTTTCTATCAGCTGCCCCAGTTTAGGTTTGCCCTTCATCTGGTTAAAGATTTTTGCAGCTAAATCAGGACCAATATTAGCAAAAAACTTCTTGCTGTTTCTCATCATATTTCTGAGTTTATTTTTGTATTGTCTGAGTCCCTAGTTCGTCCCTAACCCTAATTCACTTGTGACATCAGCTGTTATAAACAACAGAAGGTGCACAAAGGAGGAAAAGGTGCATGAAGTATATACAGTGCATCCAGATATATACAGTGGATGGGAAAAAAAGATTTAAGGTTATTTATATACAGTAAGGATGTATCTTATGTACATTCAAGTGGTGGCAGATAAAAAACAGTGCGTTTTCTGGTTTGTTGAATTAAATAAGTGAGATAAATGAAATACAGGGGTTGGACAATGAAACTGAAACACCTGGTTTTAGACCACAATAATTTATTAGTATGGTGTAGGGCCTCCTTTTGCGGCCAATACAGCGTCAATTTGTCTTGGGAATGACATATACAAGTCCTGCACAGTGGTCAGAGGGATTTTAAGCCATTCTTCTTGCAGGATAGTGGCCAGGTCATAACGTGATGCTGGTGGAGGAAAATGTTTCCTGACTCGCTCCTCCAAAACACCCCAAAGTGACTCAATAATATTTAGATCTGGTGACTGTGCAGGCCATGGGAGATGTTCAACTTCACTTTCATGTTCATCAAACCAATCTTTCACCAGTCTTGCTGTGTGTATTGGTGCATTGTCATCCTGATACACAGCACCTCCTTCAGGATACAATGTTTGAATCATTGGATGCACATGGTCCTCCAGAATGGTTCGGTAGTCCTTGGCAGTGACGCGCCCATCTAGCACAAGTATGGGGCCAAGGGAATGCCATGATATGGCAGCCCAAACCATCACTGATCCACCCCCATGCTTCACTCTGGGCATGCAACAGTCTGGGTGGTACGCTTCTTTGGGGCTTCTCCACACCGTAACTCTCCCGGATGTGGGGAAAACAGTAAAGGTGGACTCATCAGAGAACAATACATGTTTCAAATTGTCCACAGCCCAAGATTTGTGCTCCTTGCACCATTGAAACCAACGTTTGGCATTGGCACGAGTGACCAAAGGTTTGGCTATAGCAGCCCGGCCGTGGATATTGACCCCGTGGAGCTCCTGACGGACAGTTTTGGTGGAAACAGGAGAGTTGAGGAGCACATTTAATTCTGCCGTGATTTGGGGAGCCGTGGTTTTATGTTTTTTGGATACAATCCGGGTTAGCACCCGAACATCCCTTTCAGACAGCTTCCTCTTGCGTCCACAGTTAATCCTGTTGGATGTGGTTCGTCCTTCTTGGTGGTATGCTGACATTACCCTGGATACCGTGGCTCTTGATACATCACAAAGACTTGCTGTCTTGGTCATAGATGCACCAGCAAGACGTGCACCAACAATTTATCCTCTTTTGAACTCTGGTATGTCACCCATAATGTTGTGTGCATTGCAATATTTTGAGCAAAACTGTGCTCTTACCCTGCTAATTGGACATTCACACTCTGCTCTGATTGGTTCAATGTGCAATTAATGAAGATTGGCCACCAGGCTGGTCCAATTTAGCCATGAAATCTCCCACACTAAAATGAGAGGTGTTTCAGTTTCATTGTCCAACCCCTGTAAGTGAAGGCTCTTACTGTACTATTTGTTTTCTTAGATGTGGTGCCATATTTGTAATGTCCACGTTTTGTTTAGTGAGGTGTTCATTAGTGTAACCACTGGATCCTCTGAGTTTAGGTCCTTGTTTGAGCAGAGCTACTTTGTGTTTTCTGCTCACAAATGGTAATATCACAGCTGGTTTGTCACTTGAACCCTTCCTTGGAAGTGAGTGGTATGCGTCAAAAAACTGAGCCACCTGTTGCTCAGTTGAAGTGATGTCCTGCTAATCCAGTTTTACCCCCCCCCCCCCCCCTTGTGTTTATGTGCCTATGATTTTGTCAGCTGTCAGCAGTTAGATCCCCTTTGCGTGTCATTTCTCATGATTTCACTAAGTGTGCCCACACCCCACATGTCAAGCTCCTTGCTGGTGGCTGGTACAGTGACCCGTTGCAATGTTGATGGTCCTCAATGGGGCCCTACTGAGGGGTGGTGGTCCTTTGGGCTCACCTTCAGTTCTACATCTTTCAACAAAGAAGAAACAAAAAGAAATCTTTGTCATTGCAATTGTACATCACAATTTAATTTCAATCTGAAAACTCACATGGAAAGAAAAGACAATTACAAGAATTTTATTGAAGTTCTTTTAAGATGAACCCAGGATGCTGATTGGCTTCGTGGAGGAGCAGTTCAAAGCTGATTGGCTTATATCGGAGGCAGATGAGCCTCTGATTGGATGGAGGTAGGCAATAGAGTTTCTTCAATTGAACTTCCGCTTTAAGCTTCATTAGTGGAGGCGAGGTGAATAGATTTAAGAGATTGTTGAGAACAATAAATGGTGAAAGGGTTGTCGGTTCTTTTTGAGTTTCAGGAGTCCTTAATTCCAGAAAAAGTGAAAGTAGGATGCATGAGCTTTCCAGTTAGGCACTGCTACGCTATTTTAAATGCCAGAGGTATGGACATATAGCAGTAGTTTGCAAAGGGATACAGAGATGTCCTAAACGCGGAGGTGAGCATACAGTAGAAGAATGTAAGGAAAATGTGCAGGATAAATGTAATTGTGGTGGCCAACACAGGGTGACATAGGAGGGATGTAAAGTCAGGAAGAGGCCTGTGGAAATACAGCAGGTTAAAACAGTTAACAACTTAAGTGATGCAGAATCAGGGAAATATCAAAGTTGTTAACTTTTATAATCCATTTAAAAAATTTGATAATTAGAGTTGCTAGAGGAACTGGTGGTACAGTCAGTAGTGAAGGTGATTTGTTGTGGGGATTTTAATGCCCATAGCACATTATGGGGTAACAGTAATGATACCAATGGGATGGTGATTAAGGAGGTGATGGAGATGACAAATTTAGTGTGTTTAAATGATGGAAGTGGAACAAGATTTAATATCAGAGCTGGTACAGAAACAGCACTAGATCTCACATTAGTGTCAGATTTATTAGCAGAATTTTTTACATGGGAAGTAGTCAGAGGAACAACAGCAGGAAGTGACCATTATCCTATTGTGACAGTAATAGTATTGAGTCTAGAGGAATATAAAACAGTAGGGTTGAAGAAATGGTCATTTAGTAGTGCTGATTGAGATAAATTTAGAAATATTAGTGATCAAGAAATTGGAAAAATTGATAGAAATGAAGATGTTTAAAATTTATTTATTTCATTTTTGAAAGTAGTTCTAGAGGCTGCAGAGAAGTCAATAAAGAAGAAGGCAGGTAAGCGTAAAAGTAAGATTTTACCATGGTGGAAAAAGAAATGTGAAAGAGCGATAAAATCTCAAAATAAAGCTTTTAAATCGTTAAAAAAGGAATCATTGTTTTCAGAATCCTATTGATTAAAAAAAATCACAATCAAATGTAAGGAGAATCATAAAAAGTGCAAAGAAAGAATACTGGAGGAACTTTTGTTGTTCAGTAGGAAGGGAGACAGACATTGGTAAAAAGAATGTATGGGATAAAAAGAGAGTATGGATACTGTCAGTTCGTGGCCTTTTGAGGCTGGAGTTTCAGCAGGAATGATGATGATTATTGATCATGATGATGATGATGATGATTGATGTTGATTGATGATGATTGATGATGATGATGAGGAGGAGGAAGCAGACGCATGTTGAAGCAGCAACACATATATTTGTTGGTAGCAGCATTCCATCTAACAACCAACCAACAACCAACCTGCTTCACAGACACAATCACTGCCTTAAATACCCTCAGCTGATTGAGGGCCAAACCATTCTGCACCAGACTATTTACTGCTTATTTTATCTATAAAATACAATATTTACATAATACAAATACACATTCCAACATATTTTTATAAATTTTTTATCTTTTAAACCCACACCTAAAAAACCCTTAAAAAATGTGCAAAAGTCCCCCCCCCCTCCCCCCACCCTGGTTTTTCCATTGTCTCTCCTGGAACCCATAAATGGTGTCTGGACCCCCAGGGAAGCATTTGTCCAAACACCCCGGAGAGTACATAGAGAAACAGGTAAGTCACCAAATCCTAACACTTCCTTTATACCCACACTTCTCAAAGATTTTACACCACCATTTGCCTAAGTTTCTGGACGGTAGACCTTAGCTCCAAATAACAATTCTTCTTTCCACAGACATCCACCCCATTTCCTGATGAGGAGCAGCTGTGCAGACCCTGAAACAAAAGGCTATATGGTAGTGATGGTGAGATGAAGCCTCATGAGGCATTGAACCACTTGAGCCAACTGGTTCGAGAAAGGGTTAATTTCTTGGAGCTTCATGTGCACACGACACCACCTACTGGCCAGGTGTATAATCACAGCCAGCTGTATCTTAGCACGTGTGATGCATTGATTTTTTGTCTACTATGGCTCTTGGTAATGACTTCACAAAAGGTGTAGGATGAAATCTTTTGTCTACATAAATTATGTATACACATATGTGTATAATAAAGTATTGTTTGAATGTATTCTCTGTGTGTAATTATTCCCAAAATAGTAGTGTCATGTGATATGGCATGGTGTGTAATAATCAGACCTCTCAATTTTGATCAAAAGTTAAGAGTAAGATTATGCTAATTTTGGGGGCGGGGGGGGGGGGTATGGTCAACAATTTCTCCTCAGCAGCAACACTGAAGCACACAGAGGTTCCCGCTGCGTCTTTACGCACGATCCAGCTGCTGATGTCTCCCTCCTTTCAGCTCAATGCACTTCTAGACTGTTACAGTTTATAACATTCTCATCACCTTTCACAGCGAGAGGTTTCTCAGTCAGTCGCCGCGCTGACCAGACAAATTTCTATTGCTCTGGTCAGTGCGGCGGTGCAGTGGGCGGATTTTACCACCGTTGGTGCGCTGCGGGGAAAATGCATAACTAAATACTGGAAAGGGCTTCTATAAAGGGAACAGGGGTACTGACAGGTCTGGGATGAAGCCCCTGATGTTACAAGTTCTTTAAAATGACCCTTAAACCTGCGCACCTGAATTAAAGCGCGAGGCAGCACGCCCACCGAAGCGCCACTGATTTTATGTTGTTAAAAACAAAAGAGCATGAAACACAGCTACTAACTCTCCTATTGACTTTAACTGGCACACGTTTTTACCGATGTGAGGACATTAAACGTAATGATTCACGTTTTGAATGGTGAACGGTGATAAAAGCACCTGCTCCGAGGGAAAGGAGGGGGGAGAGGAGCAAGCGCTGAGGCGCAAAAATACGGTGCATGTAGTTAAAAAATGCAGAATTAATAAAAAAGTAACTTATAAACAGACCAAGTGGCGTTTTAAACTGCATCTGGTTAGCAGAACTGTTTTATGATCCAGCGTGCAGCCATGGCTGGTTCTGAATAAACTGGTCATCTGCCAAAATCTGAGCCACTTCCCGAAGCAGTCACGTGGTACAGCTGGGCAGCGAGGCTTTGGACGTCATCGTTTTCGGCTCCTCCCCTAAATGAAGCAAGCCTCGATACGCGCTTTATGGAAACGCCCCCTCCATTAATCGACACACGCCTCGAAGCCTTGGCACATCACATAACATCACTACTATATGCTAATTATTAAAATATCCAATAAATAGTTAAAACTTCCTGTGTGCAAATGGTTATTGCTGTGCAAAGTCATGCTCAAAGTGCTGTGCTAAATAAAGTGCTAATTAAGGTGCAAGTTTACAGTGCAAAAGTAATCTTAAAGTGCAATACTGGTTACTTTATAAAAACAGTCCCAGTAATGAAGACCTCTTCATTACAGATACCCAGTCTTAAATGATGGACAAACAATAGCAGCGTGAGACGAGGAGAAAGCAGAGATGCTGGATAAAACCTTTGTGAAAATATACAGCTCAAATAATTCAATTCAATTCAATTCAATTCAATTTTATATATATAGCGCCAATTCATGAAACATGTCATCTGGAGGCACTTTACGAAGTCAAAATCAATCATATTATACAGACTGGTCAAAAATTTCCTATATAAGGGAACTAGTTGATCGCTTCAAAGTCCCGACAAGCAGCATTCACTCCTGGAGAAGCGTAGAGCCACAGGGAGAGTCGTCTGCATTGTCCATGGCTTTGCAGCAATCCCTCATACTGAGCAAGCATGAAGCGACAGTGGGAAGAAAAACTCCCCATTAACGGGAAGGAAAACCTCCGGCAGAACCGGGCTCAGTATGAATGGTCATCTGCCTCGACCAAATGGGGGTTACAGAAGACAGAGCAGAGACACAACAAGAGAGACAAAAAAGCACAGAAGCACACATTGATCCAGTAATCTGTTCTACATTAGATGGTAGTAGCAGGTGAGTCGTCTTCTCTGGATGATGTCACAGTTAACAGAACGTCAGACCAGGTGTAACTACTAGTAGCTCCAGTAGCTTAAGCCTATAGCAGCATAAAGATAGAGGTAGCTCAGGTTAACATGAGCCACTCTAACTAGAAGCTTTGTCAAAAAGGAAAGTTTTAAGATTAGTCTTAAAAGTAGACTTTTAGTGACTCTAGGAACCACCAGCAGACCTGCAGTCTGAGAGCAAAGTGCTCTGTTAGGAACATACGGGGTAATCAGAGCTCTGATATATGATGAAGCTTGATTATTAAGGGCTTTATACGTTAGAAGAAGAATTTTAAATTATATTCTTGATTTAACAGGAAGCCAATGAAGGGGAGCTAAAATCGGAGAAATATGATTCCTCTTGTTGATTTTCATCAGAACTCTTGCTGCAGCATTTTGGATCAGCTGAAGACTTTGAACTGCATTTTGTGGACTTCCTGATAGTAAAGAATTACAATAGTCCAGCCTTGAAGTAACAAATGCATGGACTAGTTTTTCAGCATCACTCCTGGACAGACTGTTTCTAATTTTGCTGATATTCCTGAGGTAAAAAAAAAGGAACTCTGGAAACCTGTTTAATATGGTATTTAAATGACATGTCTTGGTTGAAAACAACACCAAGATTTTTAACTTTATTACCAGAGGCCAAGTTAATGCCATCCAGATTAAGTGATTGATTAAGAACTTTATTTTTAGAGGACTCTGGTCCAAAGATTACAACTTCTGTCTTGTCAGAATTTAAGTGCAGGAAATTTAAAGTCATCCAGCTTTTGATGTCATCAAGACATGACTGTAGTTGAAGTAATTGATTGGATTCATCAGGATTTATGGATAAATATAGCTGAGTGTCATCAGCATAACAGTGGAAATTAATCCCATGCTGTCTGATAATTTTGCCAATCGGAAGCATATATATAGTAAAGAGAATTGGTCCAAGGACTGAACCCTGTGGTACTCCACAAGTGACCTTAGAGTTTGAAGATGATTTATTATTAACATGAACAAACTGGAATGTGTCCGATAGATAAGATTTAAACCAGCCTAATGCTTTCCCCTTAATTCCTACAGTATGTTCAAGTCTTTGTAGGAGAATATTGTGATCAACTGTATCAAGTGCAGCACTGAGATCTAACAGGACAAGTATAGACACAAGTCCATTATCTGAGGCCATGAGAATATCATTGGTGACCTTCACCAGAGCTGTTTCAGTGCTATGATGAGCTCTGAAGCCTGACTGAAACTCCTCAATTAGGTCATTACTTTGTAAATGTTCACATAGTTGATTAGCAACTACTTTCTCAAGAATTTTAGATAAGAAAAGAAGATTAGATATAGGTCTGTAATTTACTAACTCATCTTGATCAAGAGATGGTTTCTTAAGTAAAGGTTTAATAACAGCCACTTTAAAAGCCTGTGGTACATATCCATTTAATAAAGATAGATTAATCATGTCTAAAATAGGACATCAGAGGGAATATCTCTTTAAACAACTTGGTCGGGATTGGGTCCAACATGCAGGTAGAGGGTTTAGATCAGGGGTGTCAAACTCATTTTGGTTGAGGGGCCGCATACAGCTTAATCTGATCTCAAGAGGGCCACATGAGTAACTCATTGCAAGATTAAATCGAACTAATAAATGTGGACTTGTTGTTTATTTTTATATTAAGTTAATTTCACTTTTACACAATATATTATGAATAACCTCAGCGTTTTTAAGAAAAGTATGTGCAATTTCAACAATACTTTTACTCAGTTAAACATTTACTTGTGCATTATGCATAAGAACTGATCACAGTGATTATACAATGTTGAAAAACATCTATTCACATTTTTTGGAACTTAAAAACACTGTCCTGCATGACAAAATACATCAAACAGATAAAAATTAAGAAATGATTTGAATTTTTCCACACCTGAAGATGAATCTGCTAATTAAAACACAGCGCCCCTTGTGGACAATATAGGAACTGCATATTTTCAATTAAACGAAGTACATGTTTTTTTCAATAATTGTTTTATCATTCTCTTCCTTTTATCTTGTCCACTTGTGAAAGTCAAATCTGATGAGCTCTTTGTGTCATCTTATTGCCACATTGCCAGACAGGACACATTTTTTTTTAATAATGATAATGCATTTAGCCACAGGGCCGGACTAAATTGTTCGGGCCGTATGTTTGACACCCCTGGTTTAGATGAAGCTAAAAATTTAGATAGCTCAGAAAGCTCTATTGCTTCTAAACAGTTCAAACACTGCACATGTTCTAAAGATTCCTCCAGCACTGCCTCACTTACTGAGGAAGAGGTAATCATGTTTGGGAGGATGCCAATTATTTTATTTTTAATGGAATCAATTTTATTTATGAAGAATCCTATAAAGTCATTACTGCTAAGAGCTAAGGGAATTGATGGATCAACTGAGCTATGACTGTGTAAGTTTGGCAACTGTACTGAAGAGAAATCTAGGATTATTTTTGTTCTCCTCAATTAATGATGAAAAACATGCTGCTCTAACTCTGCGAAGGGTCTTGTTAAACAACAACAGACTGTCCCTCCAGATTAGGTAGGATTCCTCTTGGTGTGTAGAGCGCCATTTTCTCTCCAATTTCCTAACATAATAAGTATATATATATATATATATATATATATATATATATATATATATATATATATATATATATACTGTAGGACCCGACTGAATTTGCAATGGAAAAAGGTACGGCTGGATTCCGTCAAAAGTCCGGTTTCTATCAAGAAACTCTTCTAAAAAATCCATATCGCTATTAGATGATGATGACTCCACGGAACTCCCATCACTGTTGCTCATTAATGCATCACTCTCTGCTTCGTACAGAGCACCAGTCGTCGCCATCTGGAAAATAGTGCACCGCAAGTTTAAACAACAGAGCGTTGAAACTTGCTCTACAGCTTGTCCGCTGAGTGACGTCACAAAATGGGAGGTGACAGTACTAATCTTGCCTAAGATGGATTCCTCCACATAAACATGATTAAATGAGAATTATTCTTAATTAACAAAAACGTATAATTTTTTGCACAGTATGTAGTAGTTTTATATTTAAAGTACTTTCAGCAGTTTGAATTCTGATTTTGACCGGACTTCTCCTTTAAAAAGTTCAGGTGAAAACACTCGTTTTTCCCTGAATGGTCATTTGAAAGTCAGTTTCTTAAAAACTGTCCTTATGGTAACTCCCTTTTAATATTTTATTCTTTTCCAACTTAGTATAATTTTTTTTCTTTTGAAAATTATTATTTTTTTTATTTTTAATAATTTTTTTTTATTTTTTTTCTTCTTTTCCCCTTTCTGCTTATCACAAGTGGTCAAAATTGAGCTGCGATTTGCAACTAAGGTTGCAATTTAGCGGTTTTAACTGTCATTCTTTGTTACCTCTGAAGTTCCAAAACATTTTGCTATTTTCCACACATGTGTAGAGCACCTGTTCTTAAATAACTTACATCACAAACAAAGCCACACATTATCACTTCACTTACTGGCCTATAGGTTAGTGGTTCATGTCACTCATAGTTAATATTCTGAACGTTAAACAAACATATTAACCGTCCTAAACATAGGAGTTGCAAGTCGCAGGGTTGATTTTCCCCTGCGCAGCCTAATTAAACGCACGTATTTGAACACACTTCCTGCAGTAAAGTGTCAGTCGTAGTGCGTGTTGCTGTTAACGGTTAAAGTGAAACCACTTAATAGTTGTTGTTAGCAGTTGTTGTTTAGCGCTGAGCTAAACTAAAATGTTGTGTTCGTTGTTGTTTAGTGCTAAGCTAAAATACAGCGTTGTTATTTGTTGTTGTGTAGTGCTGAGCTACAGTTGTTGTGTTGCTCTCCATAGCTGTGACAAAGAATGGATAGTAAGAATGGATTCTTCAGTCAAAGGAGCTGAAGGCCTGGACCCCTCCGTTGGAATGGAGGCCCAAGGTGTCATTAGCTCATTACTTAAAATTACGCCGGAAGAGCATGACCGCCTAAATCAGTTTGGCATAGAGGACTGTGAGAGGAGAATTCAGGAACTGGTGAATGATATCCAAAGCAAGCCACAGGATAGATTGGTAGCGGATGTCCTCGGTGAATTATCTGCACTATTCCACCGAAGGTTAGTGCTAGAAACTGAGAAGCGTGATTCACAGACCTCTCAACTTTTATCAAAAGTTAGGAGTGCGATTATGCTAATTTGGGGCGGGGCTTGTTTGGGGGCGGGGCTAACCGGACCCTGGAAGAGCCGGTGGAGTCAACTCCATCTCATTTTTATCCCACCAGACAATGAAGTAGACATGTATTACTTGTGTTAAAAAGAGAAAGAGACATATTAATACTTTATTGTTCAGTTAATGGATTAAAACATAAATAATACACAATTGTTCAAATAATACTGAATAAAATTAAGTAGATTTTAATTATTGACCGAGTTATTATACTGTTACACATTCATCTATGGGTTGTTTATCATTGTAAATCTATAACCTGATTGGTGAATCAGGCTGAGTTTCATCAAGCCTTTATGATCCCCTCAGCAGCAACACTGAAGCACACAGAGGTTCCCGCTGCGTCTTTACGCACGATCCAGCTGCTGATGTCTCCCTCTTTTCAGCTCAATGCATTTCTAGACTGTTACAGTTTATAACCATTATCACCTTTCACAGCGACAGGTTTCTCAGTCAGTCGCCGCACTGACCAGACAAATCTCTATTGCTCTCGTCAGTGCGCTCTGGGCGCACTGACGAGAGCGCACCTGCTCCGAGGGAAAGGAGGGGAGGGAGAGGAGCAAGCGCGGAGGCACAGAAATACGGTGCATGTAGTTAAAAAATGCAGAATTAATAAAAACGAAACTTATAAACTGACCAAGTGGCGTTTTAAACTGCATCTGGTTAGCAGAACTGTTTTATTATCCTGCGTGCAGCGATGACTGGTTCTGAATGAACCGGTCATCTGGCAGCAGCTCCGCCCCCTCCCCTCCTCCTGTGTACGCGGTACAGGACCTTACCGGCTCACTTTCACCACTGTTAAGACTAAAATTATTCATAACTCTGATCACTCTTCCTGCTGCTCTGTTAACATGAACTGCAGCAGGAATTACTGATGGCCACAAGCTGTGAAAGAAGCCGAAACAGCTCAGCAGAAGGCGGAGTTTTGTCGTCCGCAGCCCAGATAGGCTTTGTGATTTTTATGCGTGAGAAATGCCATGTTTGCGTGTGAAATGCCATGTATTGCGTGTGAGCGTGTGAAGTTAGTGAAATGCGTGTGTCACACGGTCAATGCGTGAGAGTTGAGAGCTATGGTGATTCAGCTGAAGAAAGAGTCAGGGAGCCAGAACAGGGCAGCTGTTATCTCAAGGAGGAGCGAGAGGAGGATCTCATTAGCTTGCAGACAGAAGGATCTGAGTGTAAGAACCCCAAAGGAAAGCATTGGGGTCACACCTGAAGGACATTGTATGAGTTGGGCCCTCAGGCCTCTTCTGAGCGAGCGGTAAGCGAAGGAGGACAGGACAAATATAGCAGTGTGATATGGAAAGAAATGCCTAAACAACTTACGGTGGCAAGCAGGACTGATCCACATGATGTAAATCATGGGACAACAACTGCTTCCCACATGACCCGTAGCACTGTCTGCTATGATCCTTTCCCCCCGCCAGGGCGACGGGAGCACCGTTCCTAGAACACAGGGGAACCCCACTCCTCTTAACTGCGTCCACGGACAAGAGTTCATGACAGAGGGATTTCCCCGGCATCCCACGAACGGCCGCCAATGCCTGGTGGGTGGTCAGAACTGGAGCCTCCCTCCTATCGTGGTTACCTTATGCAGGAGTCGTCAGAGGAGGACTCAGATGGACCGGCCCCGATCCCTGAACAGGGACTGCGGATGCGTCAACTTGAGTCCCTGGCCCGAGACATAGAGCGCTTTGATCCTAGCAATACAGAATCCACCATCGATGACTATCTCAGAGAGGTAGAGTGCTGTCTGCTAGATTTATATAATCCCTCTGCTCGAGAAAAGTTGAGGCTTATCTGGAAAACCACATCCAGAAGTTATCATCTTTTCATAGAAAGCCTTCCTCCAGCTACACGTGACCGTTATTCAGCTCTTTGTCAGGCTTTAAGAGAAGAATATTCTGTGTTCACAGACCCGGCTTCTGCGACTCTTGGAGCTTTTGCGATTCAGCAAAAGCAAACTGAAGCACCAAAGGAGTACTACCGTCGCTTGCGGGCTGCTTACTTTCAGGGACGAAACGCTCCCGGCTTGGAGGAAGACCACACTTTCAAATCTTTGTTCCTCCACAACCTTCATGAAAGTGTGCAATATGAGGTTACCATGCATTGTAGAACCAAGAGACTCACCATGCAGGAAATCAGGAAATACGTGCAGGTTGCATGGGAAACACGTGTCCGGCCTAACAAAGGAGCCGACAGTGATAAAAGGGTTCTACAGATTCAGACCGAACCAGAAAAGAGTTTAGGTCTGGAGGGACAGGAGATGCCTCCCTTCAAACCTAAAACTAGATTTGGGCCCAAGAAGCAACATGATTTTAAGCCGCAGCAGAAGAAAGCTTCTCATGATAGGAGAGATCAGCATGACAGCATGGAAGGCGAGAGGTTTCAAAAATGGCACAGGCCGGATCCAGCCCGATACGGTAAGCAAACTGACAGGGCGGAAAAGCCGAAAAGCAGTGCGTCAGATCGCGCTGCAGCCATCCCAGCCATCATCCAATCCTGCTGACCCTCCGGGTAAGGCCAAAATCCCCCGTCAGCATGACTAGGCGTGGACCAGGCTCCCGCATCTAACAGAGTTTATCTGATTAAGTGGGTGGACAAACCAAAAAATCACCAACAACCTTCTAAAATCCCATTAGCAGGTGATCAGAAAACCCCTTTTCTAAGGTTTCTAGATGAGCTAAACCATTGTGAAAACGCGCGCCACTTATACTGTTCGACAGTTATAGGAGGATGTGTAACTGCAAATGCTCTTTTAGACACAGGTTCTGAGATCAGTCTGATGTGCTCAGATTTGTTTGAAGAAGTGACTAAAGCTATGGTGTTTCTTGGGAAACCGTTCCAGGTGGAGACCTGTAACGTGGGCATCACTAGCTGCACTCAGGATCAGTCATGCATCACCAAACGGGTGTGGTTAGACATCACTTTCCATGACATGACCATAGTGCACCCGATCTACATCTGCACGCTCGACACAGAACCTTTTCTTGTGGGTCAGGGTCTGTTGAACAGGTTAGCTCCACTCATCGACTGCCATCATGGTCATCTTTGGACCCAAGTGGGGACTCCCAAGCCTCTTACTTCTGGAAGTGGACCGCCCATCCCTATCCACCAGGTGACCTGCTCAGAAGAGCCCAAAGAACTCTTGGCACCATTTCTGCCTTCAACAGAGCCGATTTCCGAATCCTCTGACACACCACCGCTTCTCAGCGATCAGAGAACTTACCTCTGCAGCCACACATCTTTCCTCTGCTCACTTAAACACTCTGGAGTTGAGCCCTATAACCCCAAAGTGTCCGAAGGTGTGCACCTGGAAAGCACATTCATGCCAGACATGCTACTTGCTCTGCGATCTGCAGAGATCTGTACAGCTCTTTGTGTCGTGAAAAGCCCCATCTGGCTGAAACAAAACACAGCCACTACTTGCTCTCAGCAGACTGGCCTCACCAGCTTCTGAAAGCAACCGGGGTGTGCATACTTTATGCACAGATTGGCACAAGACAGCTCTCTCATCCTTTCAGCATTGTGGAGAATTTACATCCTCCAGTGTTTGTTGGTGCTGATTTTCTGGTATGGCTAGGTGCACAGATGGACACTTGTAACCAGTCCCTGTGGGCTTAGGCTCACGTGACCCCAAGTTCCTTCCTGAACACCCCTGAAGTCTTGCGATCAGGGCAAACCATCCCACAGGCTTGCCAGGTGGCTAGCGAAACAAACATGCTAATACCACCACAGACTGCAGGTGTACCTATCAGATTAGTCATCCTGAAAGG
The DNA here is from genome assembly GCA_037039145.1 of Fundulus diaphanus. Taxonomy (NCBI): domain Eukaryota; kingdom Metazoa; phylum Chordata; class Actinopteri; order Cyprinodontiformes; family Fundulidae; genus Fundulus; species Fundulus diaphanus. The sequence goes on from CM073131.1 coordinate 51,968,390, forward strand.
ACAACAAATACAGAGCACACAGGTTTTCTTCCAACCACTTTCGTACTTCCAAGAATCCAACCTGGTCATCCGGGGCACACCCCTGCTTGAGCTGAACAACCGCTCAGCTTACCTCCTGGTGGAGAATCCAACCCACATGTCGATCCAAGTGGTGGTGAAACCTCTTGGGGTGCTCATCAAAAGCTCTTTCCACGCATTTGAGCTGAGTATTCCCGTCATTGGAGACCTGCCTTTATCCTTCCCCCGGCAGACAGGACTCTCCAGACACCGTCTACTTTTCCTTCCAACATGATCCAAATCAGGCGACATGAAGCGCTGCCTTCTGGATCTCTTTGTGGTGCAACGCTTGAAGCTGAAGGGAACCTGTTGGTGTATGCGATAGCAACCAACCCAACAGAACCGGCACCAAATCAACCAGAGAGCCGGGGCTCACCCACTGAGCCCTACCCTGGGTTTGAAGCAGAAGTCATGCAACAGCTGGAAAAAGCTGATGCGCTGACCACTGAAATGGAGAGAACAGCACTTAAGGAGCTGTTTTATGAGTTTCAGTCGATTCTATCCAAAGATTCTAATGATTGTGGGGTCACAGATTTGCAAACTCACCCCCCACTTTTGTGTGTCAGTACAAAATTCCCCTGGCAGCTTATGAGTCGATACAGGAAATCCTCGATAAACTGCTGGAAAAACAGATAATCTGGGAATGTAACTCAACATACAACTCCATCTGGCCGGTGTCAAAACCAACTGGGAAATGGCATCTGACAATCGACCAACGCGCTCTTAATAAACAAGTGCCTCTTTCGCGTTAGCCTATGATTCATTTAGACCAAGAACTAGCAAAGGTGAAAGACGCGCGTTTCTTTTCCACATTGGACGTGGCTAATGGCTTTTGGACAATGAAGGTGGATCAGGCTGACCAGTACAAATTGCCGTTCTCTTTCGGGAGCCGCCAGTACACCTGGAACAGATGCCTGTTTGGGTACTCTAACTCCCCAGCCAAGTTCAACATCTTTCTCCATAAAGCCATGTCAGATGCTGCAGCACGCGGAAACCTCATTTATGTCGACGACATCCTGATGAGGAGCCAAAAGTTCGAAGAGCATTTGGCAGAACTCAGACACGTCCTAAGACAGCTGGCTGCCGCAGGAGCTAAGCTAGCACTGACCAAAGGCCAGTGGTGTAGGACGAAAGTCGACTATGTGGGTCTAACAGTAGGTCCATTGCGAGTAGACCACTGAGCAATGTGGAAGTCAAGTTCTCAGACTGTGAGAAAGCACTTCTATCAACAGTTTGGGCAGTGGAACATTTCCGCAGCTACATTGGAGGTCAGAAAGTGACCATCGAGACATGTCATCAGCCAGTTACCTTCCTGAACAGCGAACGTTTAAGAGAAGGCAGAGTTTCCAACAGTCGCATTGCAACATTGATGATGGCACTCCAAGGCTACAACGTTGAGGTAAAGTACAACCAAAACAACAGGATGGTGCTGGGGCAGGGATTGCCAGTGTGCAAACACTGCGAGTGCGACACAGAAGCCATGACCCTCAGCGCTCCAACCACCTTTGGGAGCCCTCCATCAACCCACCGTTACTTTGACGAAAACGTGTGTCACGGGCTACCAAGAGTCTACACAGATGGCTGTGCTTACATGCATGAACACCAAATCCGAGCTTTAGTAGGGATCGTCTGGGTGGGACGCAACTCCACCGAACCTAACCACTACCGGTTTGGACCCAAAATCAGCCAGTATGCTGAAGTCGCAGCAGTGCTCATCACCATCCAGCAGGCAGCCACCATGGGTGTGAAACAATTGGTGATCTGCTCCGACTCCAACTATGCTCGGCTCAGTTTTGTCTCCCACCTCCCATTGTGGAAAGGAAAAGGGATGAAAAACGCCAGAAACAAGGAGGTCAGGCATTCAAAACTCTTCCTGGCGTGTGACCATCTCACCACCAACAAAGACATGGTTGTTTACTGGAAGAAGGTAAAGGGACACTCCCGCACTCTGGGACCAGACAAAGACGGAAATGACGAAGCAGAACGTCTGGCCAGATTGGGAGCCAAAAGCGGAACCCCATGGGAATTCCGAGAAGATGTCAGCTCTCCTCCAGATCGCCAGACCGTCTGCGCCATCACCAGGCGACAGACCAGGGAAAGGCAGAAGAACCCCCAAAACTCTGGGGAAATCCTCTGTCTGGGACGCAAACCAGACGACAAGGACCTGTGTACGATGCAGGACCAGGACCCAACCCTCCACGTCCTCCGAGGTCTGGTGGCTAACGGTTCATCAACAGGAATAACTCCACCACCAAACGGAGGAACCAAAGAACTGAAGGCGTTCTGCCGCAGCTTACCTCACCTGAAGCTGGAGAAAAACCAACTGGTTTACTCAGGGAACGGAGCCTAACTCCACCCCTGCTGAAGAGAACAATGCGTAGCATTAAATAGGACAAGTGCATGATCAACCAGGGCATTCTAAACATGCACTAATAAACAAATAACCGCCCATATACAATTTCACGTCTGTAATTCAGATCTCTCTGTTGCAGGATGGAGATCATCTGGATGATTATTATCCTGGTCGGATCATCAGTGAGTCAATCGACTAGCGTGGTGGAAATGGGACCCCCGACCGGTACTGCCCTCAGGTCCACGACGCTGTAGAACACACCAACCAGGTTACCATCCATATTCTCAGACAACTGCAGAAATTCATAGTAACCAAAGAAGACGTTGGTGGCAGTAAACACCCTAAAAGATTTTTAGGAGGACTGATAGCTTCCGTAGCAGCAATCGGATCGCTTTTCTCAGTTGGTCTTTCAGCAGCAAACCCCGGTCAGCCTGAGGACCGTCCAGAGACACGTACAAGAATTAGATGAAGAAATGCCAGAAATCCAACAGAGACTCCTCCTACAACAGACATTGTTAAATATCCAAACTAAAACACTTCAGGGTACAATGGTTACTGTAAATCTGCACTCTGCACTCCTCAATAACACCATGCATGCTTTGGAAATGCTCACAGAAGTGGTAAAGAATGACATGATGTATACTCAGGTTGTTAGAGATTTAATGCCGGACCTCACTCGAGAGGTTAGTTCATCCATAAATAGCCTTGCTGAAGGACGGATTCCTCCGTACCTGGTACCGGTAGATTTGGTAGAAAAGATTCTCAAATTGGCCTCTAGTGAAACCCTGCAACCTCCACAAACACACCTGGCTTACAGCCTAGGTAGTGCAATTCCAATATTTGTAAAGCCTGACAACTTGGAGATAGGATTTATGCTAAACCTTCCCATCATTGAAAGAGCTAATGTGTATAGGCTTAAATCAGTATTGAATGTCGGTTTTTGGCAAGGTGAGACTCACATACACCTACAAACCCCCTCAATGTTGGCCTATCATGATGCTGACCCCAAACTTTATTTAGTCCCTAATTTGGATTTGTGTACCAAAACCAAGGACATCCACTGGGTATGTCCAAGCAATCCATTTATCAGAGACGTTACCAATTACCTGTGTGGTCTGAGGAATGAATCCCCTGAACAAAACTGTCAGGCTAGAATGACCCTTAAAGATGCAGGTGTGGAAACCAAAACTGAACGGGCAGGTAACTGCTGGCTCGTTAGCACCCCAGAGGCAGAAGCCCTGTTATCTTACGAGCAGCACGACGCAGTTACTAGACTAAAACTGCCCAACCAAACCATTTTCTGTTCCCCACCTCAAGGCGCTGAAGTCCACATTGGAAACATGGTTCTGCATCACCTTGACGTTGACAAATATGACTCAGAGATTGAAATAATAGATGTCTTCAAGGGATACAATTTCAGCATTGATGTCGGCATTGAAAGACAGCTTTTACTCGCAGGCACCCAGCTGATTAAATTCAGTCTCACTCCATCAGAGTTGAGCTCGGTCCCTCTGCTTCGCTTCCCCAGAGCTACAGAGTCGACTGACACTCACATTATCACCATTATTGTGGTTCTCCTTGTATTTGGATGGGCCATCACTACAGTGATGGCATATGCAGCATACAAGCAGATCAAACAGTTGCAAACCAGGATTGACACCCTCACCTTTGTCGCTCCCAGGTTCGTAGCACCAGCTCCTCAAAGGCCACAAGCTGATTAGACTACGAACCACTGTCTTTTTCCTTTCCCTTTTCCCTCTCTCCTTTCCTTGGTTCAAAGTTTCAAACCTGATGACCAATGAATGTATCGACAATGGTGATTGTGAAGTTTTGCATTTTTCTTTTTTTTTACTTATTGTTTTCCTTATTAGCCAATAGAAATTACTAGCTATAGCTTAGTCCTGCCCAGGCTAGGTCACTGACCCAGGCACAATAAATGTTTTTTTTCTTCTCCTCGTGGATGATGAACTGAACTGCATGAATCCCAAAGGACTACTAGAAAGACTATTAGGTTGTTTCACTCATGCACAACGGATCTTCGCCACGCCAGAATGGATCTGGTTGTAGGTTTAAAGACTGTGACCAGCATCCCACTCTTCACAGCTAAAGAGGGATATGTTATGCCATTACGGGACGTGACAAACTGCATTTCCCATGATGCAATGTGGTCAAAATGGCCACCAACTCCCAACATGCAACGGGGCCCAAAATGGCCACCGACTGTAGCAACAAGATAACGTTACTATGGAAAGAGATAAAACTCAGTCCCACACAGAGATCTTTTTTCTTCTTGGCATTCCGCCAGACAGGGAAGGCACACAGCTACTCCGTGGATTACCCCCCCCCACGCCGCGTGCTTGGGTTTCTCGCTGGACCGAGATTTGTCGAAGCAAATTCATCCCTGCATTAATGATAGCAGGAGGTGGACTAAAAAGCTGCCTTTTTGACTTCTCCCTGATCAAAAACTGAGAGCCGTCATCTCCAGGTGATCGAACGAGGACTACGCTTTTGCTGGGCCGAGCAAAGCGTCTGGAAGCCCGGACAGAGAGAGGGAGGGACTTTCTCATCACGTTCCAGATATATGTGTGCATGCCTTTTTACAAGTGATTTTTTTTTTTGCTGTGTTTGATTTGTGGTTCGTAAAGACCCCTCTGCGGGTCCTTCTGCAACGCTTTTTCCATCTTCTTCTTCTTTCTCCCTCTCCGTTCTCTTTGCTTTTCTTATCAGCGGGTCAATCTTGTTGTTAAGACTCCGTTCACGATTTTTCTTTAAACTCACCAGTTAGCCGCACCCTCTCGAAGCGAGGTTTCACCCCCATCAGCGTAAGCGTGGTTACATCATTAGGACCTCCCCTCACGCATCACTTAAGGGTGCAGAGCATATGTCATCAAAGTCGGCATCTTGGGAGGGTGTCGAGTAACTGAACTGAGATTTGCTACAACAACTGTGGAATATAAACTGTCGTGTTCATTCCAACTCAGAGTTGTATGGTATTCAGAATTCAGAGCTAACCTCCTTTGGAGTTGACATCTGATATTAATACAGAGACATTATCATTGGATTGGTGATAAGGAATAAGGATTTAAATTCTAATTGCAGTTATACTGGGGTTCTCATAGTCTGCCGGACAAACCTCTTCGGTTAAAACCGATCAGATCATCTGTTCCAGCACACCTGAGTTCATAACAGCTAATTAATAACTGCATTAGTAGTACAAATCATTACAAGCTTCCAGCTTTGGCATCACCATTATTTGATCTATATTTTGTTATAGCTAAATTTTGAGTTGAATGACTTATTACTTAAAATATAATCCCAAATTATAATTAATAATAATAATAATAATAAGCATATTCAAACAGCTTCTGGCATAAAAATTGCAAACTCAGATAATAGCGCAAATATAAGCAAAATAAGGAATACAGAATCAGTCTTTCCCACAACACATTGTCATAGGTTCCCACCACAAGTTAAAACAAGTTATAGCAAAATAACACATGTTGTTCTTAGTTTTATGTGAACTCAAAAACAAGTAATATAAGTGAAACAAGTTATATGACTGAGTAGGTTTTCCCATAATACATTGTTAAAGAGCAAAAAATAATTCTTTAATATATCAAGTGCAAAAAAAACAAAAAAAAAACTTTAAAAGTCCAAATGGTAAATGGACAACTTATATAGTGCGTTTCCAGTCATGCTGACCACCCAAAGCGCTGTACACTATAGCCACATTCACCCAGTTGCTCTCACTGACACACACATTAATACACCGAGACGCGGCTCGGTAGGCAACTTGGGGTTAAGTGCCTTACCCAGGGGCACATGTGGCAGGGGGAAGCTGAAATTGAACCCACAACCCTCTGATTCCTAGACGACTACTCAACCCATCAAGCCACAGTCGCCCACAAAGGCAAGGCAAGTTTATTAATATAGCATTTTTCATTAACAAGACGGTTCAAAGTTCTGTACATGAACAGAAAAACATTACAGAGAAACAGAACATAACATAGGAAAATAAAACATTAACAAAGTTTAACACTAGACTTCTTTTGTTTCATTGTAAGTAACAAGCTTAAACACTAAAATTAAAAGAAATAAGAATGATATAATACATTCTTGGAAGTTATTAATCTAAAATAGCTTTGCCCAACATTTCTGAAAACTACAACTAAATGAGAAAAAAATCAGTGCTAAATTGTTTCTATTTATCGACTTTTTTTAGTTGTAAAAAGAATAAACACAGTAAATCGTTGATAGCCTGTGATCTAAAATAGTTTTGTCCAACTTTTCTGAAAACTACAACTAAAAATAGAAAACAAGAAGAATAGCAGGGGAGCAAAGGAAAGTGCAGTGGAGGTAATGAGTAAAAAGGGGTTTATGTTTATAGCTAAGTGTGTTAGTGTAAGTTAGTAAATGAAATACTGTCCCATGTAACCCCCCAGCCATAGCCTTTGATAGGTGATGAAGAGTTTAATCTCAACAGAGATCTGTTTCAAGTCAACAGATGTCACTGGGAAGGGAGCCATTAATGGGGAGAATGTCTTGTTCACATGACATCCAGGAGAAATTGAGACATCAGCTTTTCAAGGCCGACACAGGGAAGCCATTTCAGATAACAGCCATTTTTGGTGGGGCAAGATGACTCTTTCTTCTGTCTGCCTTAAAGTCTCACTGGTACATCTTAATGGTGAATGCAAACAGCCTCATCTTTGGTCAATTCTGCTGACCTGAGCAACTTATCTCCCACCAGCGTGTTCAGACCACAACTGTTTGTGATTCTGCTGATACAGCATATGAGTCTCAGAGCTGATAGCACGGCAAAATCCCTCACACAGTCTGGTCAGCTTTGTTATCCAAAGCTGCCGCCGTTTTCCCACTTTATTGATACAACAGGTAAAAAAAGGCACAAATCTTGTTATAATAGATCCGATTATGTCTGTATTTTCAACATCCTCAATCGACAAAATGGACAGACACAATTCTCCACTTATGCCAGGAGTCCACATGTGTCCAGCTGCAAATGTCCTGTTGACACACCAGGGCTCTCCTTTGACCAGTGTTCTAGTTGGGAAAATTTTATCATTGGCGTTAAAAGACCAGTTGACCAGATCCACAGTTTACAATTTGGAGGATAAAGAGAGATTTTAAAAAGATTGATAGAAACAGAAGCAGGCCAGATACTGGGAGGGAAAGAAAAGCTTCTACTTTTACAGAGAGCAGGAAGAAAAACAGCACAGACTAAAATAAATCATAAGACATTGAGAAACATCACAGCACACTAAATAATTGAGTCAAAAAGATATGTGCTGAGGAAACATTACAATCTTTTTCTCCACAAATGTGCCTTCAGAGATTTCATGAAGGTCCAAAGGAAGCTGGTTCCAGAGGGTGGGTTTCCCCACTAAAAAGACTCTGTGACCCCAGGTTTATGTTTAGTCTTTGGAAGATCCAATGAAAAAAAATAACTTTATTCAAAAGGTTTGTAGGTAAAAAAACAGGAATTGTACTTTGGTTTCAAATAACATTGACTGGAAGACCTCAAGGAACTACTTCACCCACAGACATGTAAAAGTTCAGATAAAAAAGGAGTAGCAAGGCCTTTAAAAGATTTAAAAACCGACAGTAAAAGTAAAAGTATCTCGTCTTTTTCAATAGTTTCTATGCATATTTTGTGTTCTGTTGTTTTCTCTATGATTCAGCCTCAGTGAGTAAACTGTCATCCTGAGTTCAGTGTCTGAATCTAGGCTTCTTCTTGCCTGCTTTGAGCTTCATGTACATCTGGTTCTGGTCCATACTGGCAGGATTGAGGCTCTGGTAGTCTGGGTCCTCCGGAGAACACTTCTTATCGTCATTGACCTAGAAAGAATTGGAAGCAATTGTTTTACAGTTAAAGAAGGAATCCTACATCTAGTTTGTTCAATGTGTTCTAAGCTTCTGGTTTTATCCATTTAGATATATGTATATGTATATATTCAACAAATGACACGTTATATTTGGGCATGCATGGTTAAAAGTTTTTGGCTACCAAACAAACCTTATCGTCACTGTGTGCAGGTAGCGTACGTGAACAGAAGTTTCACATGCATTGGTTTTAAGGCTTTAAAAGCCTTAATATGCATGTCTTACAATAACTGGTGCACTTTGTGCCATGTTCAATTGCTTTACTAGAATTTATATGCTTGAGTGGTGGTTCACTCACTGTCACTTTTTAAACAAGAGCTATAAATGGACTCACCTGCACTAAGTTACACTGGGCTCACGGTGAGCTGGTCCCTATCCATCCACACACACACATCTCCCTTTCCAGCTGCTTAGAGAGTGACAGTGTGCTGTAGCTGTGGGGTGCGGGGTAAGTGGAGAGGTGCGAGTGTTTATGACAGGACTATATAAGGTTATGTAGGGAGATTGACACTCAAAAATACTTAGTACTGCTTTAAATAGATCAAATGCATCCATGAATAACAGAAAAAAGTTTATAAATGCATAAGATAAACACTCCGTGTCTAATTTGGCTGCACCATACTCCGTAAAATTACCTAACTCGTGTTACTGTGGCCAAAACAGGACTTTATTTAGGGTAATTGTGTTTTTGTTATGAGTAGTGTTGCAGAACCCAATTTCAGCCAGGCAGAGTTTGAAAAGGTAATTGCAATGATGAGGCAGGCAAGCAGATCAGGACTGAACAGGAACTCACAGATTAACCAGACTGACCAGAAACAGTCTCGATAGAAGCCACTAGATGTCTCTCCAGCGTAAGCAAACAGACAACAGAATCCCTCGGGAATCCTCCCTTCTATGCTGTGCACATAAACACTAGTAGGTGAACTAGTGGGGCAGAGCGAGGACTGGATCCAGAGAAAGATGTAAACAACATGAAGCCTCTGGGACGAATAACACAGGCAGGAAGGGAGTAAAAGGAGACATTCTGGCAGTGAGCAGATGAACGTATAAGTAGTCAGGGAAACAGGAGAGCAGAGTTGACTAAATGACTGCAGCAGGTGGAGCTGATCTGGTCGTGAGTGGTGGCAGGAAGATGGTGAAGCTGATTGGATAGACACTGGTGGCTCAGAGGAGGCAGAGCAGATTCCAGAAAAATTCAAACAAAACAAATAAAAAACTAAATCATGACAGTGTTATTGTGTCTTTGGAGTAATGTATTACAAAGGTAGAGGGAGACAGAAATATAATAAGGGTTACAGTAATGCATCATTGCTTTAAAAACTATGACAATACATTCCTCTTTATCACTGCAGTAAAGTGTGCTGTAAAGCATTTTATCATGGTCTGATGGGATGTGCTGTCAGCACACATCACTGACCCCTGGAGCATTACTAGACCACCAGTACGGTGCTTCAGAGTTGGGACAGCCACGGTGAACAAAGAACCTGCTTTCAGCTCCTTAAACCCTCACTGAAGGAAACATATATCTCTCCTTCACCTCAGTGTTGCTCTTGGTTTTTCATCCTCCATCATTTAACTCACTCGTTCTCAGTCCTAGTGCGGCTCACACCTCAAGCCAAATCAGTGCCTTAAAGGCATACTATGCAACATTTTTCAGTTAATTAATATGTTCCATACCGTTTTGGATGATTAAATGAGTCATTTCAGGTTGAACTAAGGTTTTCTCGGCCGCCCTGGTGGTCTGTGGGGGAAATACCGCACTTGCAATTGCAGGAGCAGTCGGCCCGCATTCACAGGCTCAGTAGTCTCGTGTGCATCCCGAGAGTCGGTCTTGCTTTACGGCGAGAACTGCTACACGCCCGCAGTGAAAGGTGTGCTCGTTGGTAGCGCAGTGGCGATATTTGTGCAGTTATCATGGCGGAACCAGCGAGAAAACAGCGAAAGCCCATGTTGGAGCAGGCAAGAAAGAGGAAAAGGGCTCTGGACAGAGAGAGGAGTCGTACACGGGTGAACATAGAAGGCTGCAAGGCTGACGCGGACCTCGCGTTTCTGCTGATGCGATTGTAAGTAACATTGTAGGGTTTCCCTCACGCTACCGCCTCGCCGACATTCCAAAAAAATAATAATAAAAAAATAAAACTAACTCGATATGCGCGCCGCTCCGCTCAGCCGGTCAGCGGCGCAAAGTTTGTCTCCCCCCCGCTCCGCTCAGCCGGTCAGCGGTGCAAAGTTTGTCTCCCCCCCGCTCCGCTCAGCCGGTCAGCGGTGCAAAGTTTCTTTCCCCCCTCCCCCCCCCCCCCGCTCTGCCGGTCGTCCCAAATTCCTAGGGGAAACACTGCATTGGAATGGTTTCTCTCTCTCTGTGTGCATGTTCATACTTTCACTGTGTTAGTCATTGTTTGTAGTGCCGTTTTTTCCACTTTTCGTTGCGTTCGCCTGTCTGCTAAGCTCAAAACAACCGCGCCTGGCTTGACGGAGAAACCAGAACAGCTGAGCATCTTTATGACAGTGCACTTTTACTTTCGCCCTCTGGGGGGAGCCTCGCTGGAAAATCAACCCCGGTTGCATAGTATACCTTTAAGCTCTTAACTAAGCTCAACACAAACCTAGAGTTTTTGATTTTTCCAGAAGTCCCTTTTCGCATAACTGTCCATGTGCAAGACTGTCTTACTCTGCTCTTCTGCTTTTCATGTTGATCGCATGAAAAAAATCTCCTAAATCCACTCTAGTCCTATGTCTTTCTACTGTGTCCATCCTCTTATAAACATGAACATGGTTTGCTTCTTGCAATTCTCAGCCATGTTGAAAGTATACAGTGAGAGAAGTGTAGCTACAATGAACTGCTAGCCGCTAAACTAACTGTTAAGCTAGCCGCAAAGCTAGCCGCTAAGCTAACTGGATACATAAACACTAGAAGTACGCATGTGCAGCCAGCAAGCGGAAACTAGGAAGGAAAGAGCAGAGACACTGGCGTTACATGAGAATTACATTACATCAGCAGGGCAGTCAAAAGTAGCCGATCAACGGCGGCAAATCGCCGTCTATAGCAGCTCTTGCCGCCGCCTACATTTCCCCGATTATATAATGGAGCGATATTTGTGACTTCTGGTTGAGCGCGGAGCAGACCCTGGACTGGAAGCCGTCTTTTTTTTTATCTCGGAGTGGCCATTGTCCTTTTAGTACAATCTTTGATGAGTCAATCATACAATTTAACCAATCAAATCCGACTGAAGGCAAGATGCTAGCCAATCACAGCTGGAGAGGGGCGGGACACTGAGTCATAGCCTTCAGTCGCCGCCGCAGTTCGGCTGTGGTCACCGTTGGTGTTGGTAGAGCGGGATGGAAATTTGGTCTGATTACCAAACAATTACAAGAAGTGACAACAAAGCAGAGAACGAGCTGGAAGGAGTGCTATTAATTTATGTTTGAAATATCAGCACTGAAGTCTAAACTGGAGTGAACATTCATGCTAGGAGGGTTAGCTAGGACAGCTAGCAGGGTTAGCTACGACAGCTAAGAGGGTTAGCTAGGACAGCTAGTAGGGTTAGCTAGGACAGCTAGCAGCACAAGGAGCAGGATCAAGCACTAAAACTGCCAAACTGAAGAGACTTGAATTACTTGCAGATAGAAGGGAACTCTGCCTTGTTCTGCTCCTTGTTCTCACAGCTGTTGTAATTACAGAACCTGTTCTAGTCAGAATTGTTACTTCAGTCAGTGTTCAGCCTGACACCAGCGCTCATGTTTATTAGCGTGTAGCTTATGCTGGACTTTTGAGTTAAGACACAGCGCTACAGGTTACCCTATGTCACTGTAAGTTTCCAACCCAAACCAGCAAAAAACCTGCCCAACTTAAAAGAAAAAACAGGGCCAAATCTCAAACTCTCTCATGTTAAAAGCATAAAACTATTAAACACATAAGAACATGCTGTTAGCACACAACTGAGCTGAAGCAAAGAAAAAAAACTGTGCATATGGGCTCCAAATAAAATGTACAATCAGACAACCAAATAACACACAAGATCTCTTTAACAATCAGGATATTTCACCCAGAAAAAAATAAATTATAAATAGCTTCCCAACATGAGTTGTAAATCTACCTTAATATGAACTTAATTTCTCTCAGTATAGCTCAATTAAACATTTCTCTTACACGCAGTCCTGAAATATTTTTAAGTTGATAAGTAGAACTCAACCCTTCTTGGGCGTTTACATTGACCAAACACTTGATTAACCATTATTCTTTTCTTGTTTTATTATAACAATCAATATTACTCATTATAACTATTATTCATTGATGATGTCAGATCGACAGATTCAACTTATTTAAAAAATAAATAATGACTATTTTGATATATTTTGTTAGTAATTCTTTCTAAAAGCCCAACAAATGTTATGAAAAGCTTCCGAAATTTTTTACAATCTGCCCATAAGCATTTTTTTCCCAGTTCAATGTGTTTAAAAGCCTAATTGATTGGAAATCTGCCTAATTTGGTAACACCGACTACACTATTGCTATTTGTTTGTTCGTTACAGTAGTCACAGAGCCACTGTTCAGTCTGAAGTATATACAGGTAAAAGCCAGTAAATTAGAATATTTTGAAAAACTTGATTTATTTCAGTAATTGCATTCAAAAGGTGTAACTTGTACATTATATTTATTCATTGCACACAGACGGATGCATTCAAATGTTTATTTCATTTAATTTTGATAATTTGAAGTGGCAACAAATCCATCCATCCATCCATTTTCCAAACCGCTTAATCCCTCATGGGGTCGCGGGGGTTGCTGGTGCCTATCTCCAGCGTTCACCGGGCAAGAGGCGGGGTACACCCTGGACAGGTCGCCAGCCTGTCGCAGGGCAACACAGAGAGACAAACAGGACAAACAACCATTCACACCTAAGGACAATTTGGAGAAGCCGATTAACCTAACAGTCATGTTTTTGGACTGTGGGAGGAAGCCGGAGTACCCGGAGAGAACCCACGCATGCACAGGGAGAACATGCAAACTCCATGCAGAAAGACCCAGGGGTGTACTCGAACCCAGGACCTTCTTGCTGCAAGGCAACAGCACTACCCACTGCGCCACTGTGCAGCTTGTGGCAACAAATGAAAATCCAAAATTCTGTGTGTCACAAAATTAGAATATTGTGTAAGGGTTAAATTTTGAAGACACCTGGTGCCACAAACTAATCAGCTGATTAACTCAAAACACCTGCAAAGGGCTTTAAATGGTCTCTCAGTCCAGTTCTGAAGCCTACACAAACATGGGGAAGACTTCAGATTTGACAGCTGTCCAAAAGGCGACCATCGACACATTGCACAAGGAGGGAAAGACACAAAAGGTTATTGCTGAAGAGGCTGGCTGTTCTCAGAGCTCTGTGTCCAAACACATTAATAGAGAGGCAAAGGGAAGGAAAAACTGTGGTCAGAAAAAGTGTACAAGCGATAGGGATCACCGCGCCCTAGTCAAGATTGGGAAAAAAAAACCCATTCAAAAATGTGGGGGAGATTCACAAGGAGTGGACAGCTGCTGGAGTCAGTGCTTCAAGATCCACCACCAAGAGACGCTTGAAAGACATGGGTTTCAACTGCCGCATACCTCGTGTCAAGCCACTGTTGACCAAGAAACAGCGCGAAAAGCGTCTCACCTGGGCTAAGGAAAAAAAGAGCTGGACTGCTGCTGAGTGGTCCAAAGTCATGTTTTCTGACGAAAGCAAATTTTGCATTTCCTTTAGAAATCGAGGTCCCAGAGTCTGGAGGAAGATATATAAGTGCACCCTCCTACCTGATAGTGTGTAGCTTGCTACTGTAAAAAAGTTTGACTGCCCTGCATCAGAATGATTGGCATGTGGGACAACCAATAGATAAGGCGATTCCCCTGGAACTAGAGGGACAGAGGAGGGTGGGTATCTAATGTTTATGGGTGAGAACGAGAACAAAACTCTGATAAATCCATGCCCTTCAGACTGAACGGCAGAAATTGGATGTAGTTGTGAAAGGCCTACAGCTCCCAGAGAGAAGGATTTTTTAACCTCCTGTTTGTGAACACAAAATATATTAACTACTTTCGGGATGGAAGGATCATTTTACCCACTGTAACAAAAAGTGTTTCTGAACAGGGTTACCAACTATAACTTTGATGTCCCAGCTTCAGACAGAGACAGTGTCCCTGCAGAGGTAAGGCCGTGTCATTTGACAGTAAGTGTCTTGAAGAGAATCATAGCCCTCTTTGTTGCTTTCTGCAATCTTTGAATGTTGTTTGGTAGCCAAAAACACAATACCAACAATGCACCACACAGCCTGATAACTGCATCTTGTTTATTATGTGACTAATGTGGCTGATGTAAAATGAATGATGCAATTCCCTTTATTGATTTTTAACAGCAGTAAAGTTACCTCAGTGGCTGAATCATTCAGGCTTTCTCTGGTCTTCAAACCTGTGTAACAAAAAAATGAAATCCAAATATTTTCAAGCAAATAATACAAGGCAAGGCAAATTTATTTATATAACACGGCTCAGTAACGAGACGATTCAAAGGGCTGTACATGAACAGAAAATCATTACAGAGGAACAGAACATCCATCCATTTTCTAACATGCTTATCCCTGCTGGGGTCGTGAGGTGGTAAAAAGAATTGTGCTGAGGAACATTACAATCTTTTTCTCCACAAATTTATCTTCAGAGATTTCACGAAGGTCCAAAGGAATCTGGTTCCAGAGGATGGTATCCCCCACTAAAAAGACCCTGTGACCCCAGGTTTATGTTTAGTCTTTGGAAGATCTAATGAAAAAAAACTCACAATCAACTGTATTCGAAACGTTTGTGGGTAAAAAAACAGGAATTTTACTTTGGTTTCAAATAACATTGACTGGAAGACCTCAAGGAACTACTTCACCCACAGACATGTAAAAGTTCAAATAAAAAGGAGTAGCAAGGCCTTTAAAAGATTTAAAAACCGACAGTAAAAGTAAAAGTATCTCGTCTTTTTCAATAGTTTCTATGCATATTTTGTGTTCTGTTGTTTTCTCTATGATTCAGCCTCAGTGAGTAAACTGTCATCCTGAGTTCAGTGTCTGAATCTAGGCTTCTTCTTGCCTGCTTTGAGCTTCATGTACATCTGGTTCTGGTCCATACTGGCAGGATTGAGGCTCTGGTAGTCTGGGTCCTCCAGAGAACACTTCTTATCGTCATTGACCTAGAAAGAATTGGAAGCAATTGTTTTACAGTTAAAGAAGGAATCCTACATCTAGTTTGTTCAATGTGTTCTAAGCTTCTGGTTTTATCCACTTGGATAAATGTATATGTATATATTGAGTGAATTGCACGTTATATTAGGGCATGCATGGGTCATACAAGTTAAAGGTTTTTGGCTACCAAACAAACCTTATCGTCACTATGTGCAGGTAGCAGACATGAACAGAAGTTTCACATGCATTGGTTTTAAGGCTTTAAAAGACTTAATATGCATGTCTTACAATGACTGGTGCACTTTGTGCCATGTTCAATTGCTTTACTAGAATTTATATGCTTGAGTGGTGGTTCACTCACTGTCACTTTTTAAAGCAGCACTAAGTAACATTTGTACCTTAAAGTTCCCTCTTCTGAGGCCATGTGATGGTAATCTAAGTGATTATGAGATAACTGAGTGGTCTGTCATCTCCTGTCTCTGGCTGAAAAACAACACTTCCAGCCTGCTGTAACCCAAAGGCAGTCTTGCAGTTCTCTCACAATAAGACGAACAGCTTTAAGGACGCCAAATGTAAGGCCAGTGGCATTAATAGCAGTTACCAGGTCTGCTTATTATACGGGACTTCTTGCTTGTTTTTTTTTTCTTCAAGTCACAGGTTTCAGTTTATTGAGCTTGTTTTTGACCATAAAGTCACTTATATGGGGAACAAAATAAGAAACTTTAAACAATCCGAAAAATAGACTGGCTCCAGCTACATTCCAGACAATGAGTCTGTGACACCGGCCACCATGCATCCTGATACAAATATCTCTCTCACATCCTCCTAGTACCCTCCTCCTAACTAGAGCAGGAGCTATAAATGGACTCACCTGCACTACGTTACACTGGGCTCACAGTGAGCTGGTCCCTATCTATCCACTTACACACATCTCTCTCTCCAGCTGCTTAGAGAGTGACAGTGTGCTGTAGCTGTGGGGTAGGGGCAAGTGGAGAGGAGTGAGTGTTTATGGCAGGACTATTTTTAAAAGGTCCTGTAGGGGGTTGGCACTCGAAAATGACTTAGTACTGCTTTAAATAGTTCAAATGCATCCACAGATAACAGAGACAATATATATTAACTACTTTCAGGATGGAAGGATCATTTTACCCACTGTAACAAAAAGTGTTTCTGAACAGGGTTACCAACTATAACTTTGATGTCCCAGCTTCAGACAGAGACAGTGTCCCTGCAGAGGTAAGGCCATGTCATTTGACAGTAAGTGTCTTGAAGAGAATCATAGCCCTCTTTGTTGCTTTCTGCAATCTTTGAATGTTGTTTGGTAGCCAAAAAAATCCCTTACCTATAATGCACCGCACAGCCTGAGATTTGCAACTTGTTTATCATGTGACTATTATGGCTGATGTAAAATGAGTGATATAATTCCCTTTATTCATTTTTACAGCAGTAAAGTTACCTCAGTGGCTGAATCTTTCCGGCTTCCTCTGGTCTTTAAACCTGTGTAACAAAAAACAGGAAATCCAAATATTTAAAATGGAAATTAGGTTATAGCCTCCTAAAAACAACTAAATGCAATTTGATGGACTGATTGACTGACATCTTAAAATTCTGTCCAATTTGGATGAGACAGGGAAGGTTTCATAGAAAAACAATAAAAACTTGAAAATCACAGATGTTTTAAAGTCCCAACATGACATTTCCACCAACACTGGCCTTTCTCTATTAAGAAACCTGAGGAGCAACCTGGAACAACCATCTTTTATCCTTTTAGGATGTTAATTTCATCTGGGCATTAACCCCTGGCCCAAAAATGGAAAACATTTTAACTTTTACTGCCAGAACTGCAGCTTATCTATTTTATTTTGCATTATGTAGATTTGTTATGAAGACAGACTCTTATTTTGAAAACCAAAAAAGGAGCTTTCCGGGACTAATTGGTTCTACTTGCACACCTGTGATACGTGCACACCTTTGATTGACGTGCTAATTATTTGTGAGCAAGACGGGTTATTAGAGAGAAGCTGTGCTGTGGAGCAGCAGCAAGTAAGTAAGTTGAAGATGTTAGTTTGTTCTTCATTTCTACTTCTATGCCTGGGTCTGCCAGCGAGGTATGTTTTTGTATGTAATATAACGTTATCTTTGTTTACTGTTACTATAAGTTTATGTTGTATTTCAGTTCAATGGTGGTGTAAGTGCCGTTGCTACAGAGGACATTGCACCAGGTAGTGTCATGTGCAGCTGGAAGACAAGCGGTATCATATGAGCCTGTAAAGACTGTGCAACGAAAAATAAAAGCACCATCCATCAGTCAAACAAACGTTTTTTTATTGACATCTAAAAGGCTAAAGAAGAGGTAGAAGTGACATTAACAAATTGGAAAAATAAACTGAACTTCATGCTTTAATTGATAACTAGGATCAACTATAATATATGAAGTTTATTTGAAATATGCTCCTATTATTCTGTCATGTACGGTGTTGTGTAGTAACAAAGTAAAAATACTTCACTACTGTACTTAAGCATAGTTTGAAGTACTTTTATACTTTCCTCAAGTATAATTTTTTGTTTTTATAAATTTCACTTTTACTTCACTATGTTTCTGAACTTAATTGCATACTTTTACTCCAATACATTTTCAACGTTTGGTTTAGTTACTTGTTACTAAAAAAAGACGAGAGAGGGAGAAACACAAGTGTTTTGACCCCACCTACTGCTAACCTTACAGGTGTATCTATTAGCAGGTTTACCACTTCCTGTGGGTTAACTAGACCTGGTTTATCACTTAACCATGTTCTTAGTATAAACCACCTTTGCCTGCACTTGGTTGTGTAACACTGTTGTGCATAGCACTGACCTTGCTTGAAGAAGGAAAACTGAAAGCTTACAAAATTTGTATTTTCTGTCTAAATTTCTTCTGCACTTGGTTGTTTATATTATTTTAAATTAATTTGACCTTCAAAGTTTACCAAAATGTAAAGTCATTGAAACTGCATTTGCCTACTTTTACCTTTTCATTACATTACTTGAGTACATCTATTTTTACAGTAATTTTCATACTTAAGTACAAGACATTTCAGATACTTTAAGACTTTTACTCAAGTAACATTTCAGTCAGTGACTTGGACTTTTACCAAAGTCATATTTTGGAGAGGTACTTATACTTTTACTTGACTCCTAGATTTCAGTACTCGATAAAACACTGGTCACTATGCAATTCTATGCAGTAGAGCTATGGTGTTGTTCCAACCTTTCTCCAGCAGCATGTGACAGGACACAAGCCACAGGTATTTTCCATCTATGCCAATCAGGTGAAGCAGGAGATGTGTAGAAGTCTTCAGAGCATTGGCTCACTGAGCGTTACCTGACCAGATCCTTGCTCCTATAGTTCAGTCCTGTGGTTCCTAGTTTCCTGTGACTAACCTCTCTGTTCCTCTCTCAGGTTAACCCAAGCTCCAGTCTGGTTAAACCAAGAACCCTCCTTCAGAAAAATCTCTGTTTTCTGGCAGTTCCAAGAGCCTCCTCGACACTCCAGTTGGCCACTGGTTCTCCAAATCTGCTGGTGTCCCCACCTTCGATCACGAACAGTCCAACCTCCAGCATGGAAAAACAACCAAACCCTGAGCCACAACTCTGCTCTGAACCAACAACCAGCAACTACTACCTGTCTCTCTCCCTCTGGTTCATCATTCTACTTGTAAGTCAGCATCTACCACACCATCCAGCCAACCTGCCAGTTAATGGGGCTCCCCTCTTTCCTTTCATCTCCCCACAGTCTGTGACCAGAGCCTTCCCTGTTGGCCAGAACCCAGAATCAAAATGGGCAGCAAAATTTACTGTGACATAGTTGGTTCCATGTTGTCTGACAGGAGGAAAAAAAAACAAGGATACACACACAGTAAACAAAGTAGATGGCATTGAGGTCTTCACTCTCTGGGTCACAGAGCTCTGGCCATACAGTGATGTTGAAGCAGTCCCTGAGAACTTCCTCAAACTAAAGAACTGTTTTCCTGTGTTTAATGTGATATATGGACACATTAATATTTTTTTTAATGCATTACAATACCACCCATTGTCAAACTGCATGAGAACAGGCAACATCAGAGCAGGCCAGAGAGACTTGCTGGGTTTTTCTTTTAACCAGTTTACAACTGCTTTTTGATCTGGTTCATTACAGCCATCAACTGTTTTACTGACTTAATAATGTTATTAAAGGAAAGTACTGAACCCATCACATGCTTATGTGTTGGTCTTTGTGCAACAGTCGTCCCCAATCGGCAGCAGACCAACCACCTGCTCAGCTGCCTCACACAAAACGACAGACCAAATTCCAAGGGGACACACTTTTGTATTTAAGGATTTTTAATAAATATGCATAAATCCATCAACAAGGGTTGAAGTTATAATCAGATTTTGGAAAAAGATGGATCTAGTTATCTTACCTTCACATAATCCAGCTTTTTAAGTAAACTGTTTTATTCAGAATACTGTTTACTCAAAAAGGGGGCAACAGCTATCAAAAAATTGTTTCACAGACTTTTATTCAACTAACAAAGATAGCTTCACAACCACTAGAGTTCAGACTAAACAAGGAAATTGGAAGAAGATGACACTATCTGATGGTTGTCAGTCTGTGTTGCATCTTCAGACAAAAGATACAAAAGATAGAAAAGGAAGTGGTGCATGTGTGCACCACTTCCTTTTCTTGTGTGGATCAAGAACTCAACCTGGCCTCTCTGGGGACTCACTGGCAGCCTACACAACCTGGACTCTTTCTGGTTAAAGGACTTTTCCTA
The DNA here is from genome assembly GCA_037039145.1 of Fundulus diaphanus. Classification (NCBI taxonomy): domain Eukaryota; kingdom Metazoa; phylum Chordata; class Actinopteri; order Cyprinodontiformes; family Fundulidae; genus Fundulus; species Fundulus diaphanus. The sequence continues at coordinate 51,988,685 of CM073131.1, forward strand.
GCCATTCAGACTGTTTTTGGCCTACAAAAATCGTTTAAGTACAACTGTGTTCAGCTGCTCGGGTTCCCTGTACTAAATCATTACATTCCTTTATTTATTTTTTTATCATGAGAATGATGCACATGCAGTTATTTTACAATCCACCGTCAACTGGCTGCTATATCTTGTGAATTTTGTTAGTGGTTTTAGTTATAGGAACCCAATATAGTGGAAGCTTTCTGGCCCGCTAACAGATTCCAAACTTAACAAAAACGCTAATCAGCTGAATTCAATTCAGTTTTATTAATATAGCGCCAATACATCAAACATTTCATCTCAAGGCACTTTTCAAAGTCAAATTCAATCAGTTTGAAACTGAAACGACTGGAACAAGTCATGCATCAAAGCCTGATTTTTGTTCACTGAAAGTAATGTAAAGGAGAAAAAAAAACCGGTGAGAACAACCAACAACACATTTATCATAATGTGGGTTGGGGGTGACAAATTCCAGCCCTCAAAAGCCACCACCCTGCATCCCTGCTCCACTCCAACACACCTGAATCGAATGGCTGGATTCCCTCCTTAGCATTCATTCATTCAGCCCCATTAAAAAGTAAGTTCTGCATTTAGCCGTTTCTAGATTAGCAGAGCTGAACCCAAAGTCTCAGCTCAGTTCTGATCGGGGGCTGAGTTTTTCATCTGGCTCTAAGATGCCAAATGGGCCATTTTATAACATTTAACAGGGAAGAGGAACAGCAGGTGCTCGCTTCCTGAGAAGCTTGAGTTAAATACAGAGGAGACATTTTGTTCAGTCATAAATTTAAATACTTTTACCTTTAACTCTACTTTGTCTGGTGAGGTTCTGATTATAACCATCATTGTCTGTCTTCACCAACCAGTACACCCAACATGGGTCACTTAGCGCAAAATGAATCAAAGATTCACCACTGTACTGGCTGGTACAACTGCTGTTAAGACGCTATATTGAGAAAAAAATTATTTATATTACATTATGAGGAAGACTTGATAAACAGGAACATGATTTTTTTATCTTGAAGTCTTTGCACCGACTCACTTAATGAGTCATGGAAATATATATGAAACTAAGAAGCAGAACACAAGCTTCTTCACTATTCTCTCGAAACATCTCACCTCGAAGTAGAAAATAACAACGGCCTCAAAGCTTGAACTAATGTGACAACCACTATGACCAGGCCAGAGTGAGAAGTCTGCCCATTCTCAGCCTGCTGGTAGCTACAAGATGAGGTTTCACTTCTCTTTTAACATCAGTGCATCTCTGAATTAGTAGAAAATAATTAGACAATAACCATAAAAGCTTTGGTAGTTCTGTAAATTAAGATGTTAATAGTAAAGTTTTTTTTTTTTTTTTTTTTTTTTTTAATTACCTATTGTCTTTATTATGTTTTACTTTCTACAACTTAACAGATATATCCCCCTGATGAAAATAACTTATAACATTTGTCTCCATTTTACAAAAATCATGTTCTGTGATCTAGGCAAATTCAATGACTGAGGAGTTACGGTCAATGACGCGTAACAGAATGGAAAGGGTTTTACAATATTTTCTAAGACTTTGGGACTCTAGATGACCACATTAAGAGCCATTATCCACAATTGGAATGAATATGAAATTGGTGAAAATCTCCCAAAGAGTGGTCAGCCTACTAAGATTACTCCAAGAGAGCCTCACTGGGTCTCCCTAAGGCCACAAAAACTAGAACATAGGTCTGCCACAATTACAATGGCTAGAGAGGGCCGATACTTTTGCTTTAATAATTTCATTTCAGTTTACATAGAAATATAAAAATTCAGTCAAATAAAAGTAGCACCCTTAGGCCCAGTTTTCATATTTTTTCTGCAAAAGAAGTTGATTTTGGTTGAGTTACACGTTAAAATCTCATCATTCAGTATAACCTTTTCTCTTTTTGGATATGTCTGGATTGTTTTAATGTGATGTATAAAACTGACATCTAGTGGAAGGATGCTGTTACTACACAGGTAAAAAGACAAACATTCATTACAGGAGGCACATTTCAGCCACTTTATACAATTTAAAAGGATATATGCCTCTACTTTATGACATGATATGCTGTTTTTTTTATCTTAAGGGCCTTATACATTGCACTGATGGGCCAGATTCGGCCCACATGCCTTGAGTTTGACACTAGAGGACCACAGTGAGAGCCATTATTCACAAAATGAAAACAAGTATGGAGCATAAAACCATCTGCAGGTTTTGGGAAAATAGAAGCTAGTTTTATGTTTTTATTTCATCTTCAGTTCTTGGTGTTTCTTTAAAGCTAACTTTAGATTAGACCGTTTTTCTATTTTGTTCTATTCTCTTTTTTTCCCCTCATCACTAATAATTTAGTGAAACAATCCATGTGTTTGCCACTGTCATACCTAAATTTCCCCATTATAAGAATAAAGGAATTCTTATTCTTCTTATTATTTGAATGCTCCACAGTAACTGCACAATGGTAGCCCACTGCTTCCTAGGGATGGGTTAAATACAGAGGAGACATTTTGTTCATAGATTTACATACTTGTACCTCCGGTTCTACTATCTCTGATGAGGTTCTGCTTGTAACCAACATTTTCTGTCTTCACAAATGTGTACACTGAAAATGGGTCACTCAGTGCAAAATGAAGCAAAGATTCACCACTGTACTGTCTGGAATAACTGCTGTTAAGATGTTATATTGAGTAATAAATCATTTATATGACATTATGAGGAAGACATATTAAACAGCGACAGGTTTTTTTTTATCTTGTCACCTTTCTAGCAACTCACTTAACGAGTCATTGACATATATATGAAACTAAGAAGCAGAAGAAACGGTTCTTTACTATTCTGTTGGTGTGAAACATTTCACCTCAAAGTGGAAAATAACATGAGCCTGAATGCTTGAAGCGAATGGACCACCGCAAAGACCAGACTACATTGAGAAGTCCACCCATTCACAGCCTGTTGGTAGCTACAAGATGAGGTTTCACTTCTCCTTTGACACAAGTGCATCTCAGACATACAAGAAAATAATTAGAAAACAACACTGAAAGCTTTGCTAGTTCTGTAAGTGAAGATGTGGAAAATGTTTCTGAATTATTTGTGTCTTTTCTTTTTATTTCTACTGATCAACTTCACAATCAGTCCTATTACCATCAATCCATTTTCCATCATGCTTATCCCTCATCTGGACTCCTTAGTTATTGTCCTTGGTGACTTTAACAAAGGAAACCTCACTCATGAACTTCCTAAATAGAGACAGTTTATTAAATGCCCGTCCAGAGAGGAGAACATTCTGGATCACTGCTACACCACAGTCAGATATGCTTATCACGCCGTCCCCCATGATGCACTGGGCCAATCTGACCATGTCATGGTTCACCTGATTCCTGCTTACAGGCAGAAACTAAAGCTCTGCAAACCTGTAGTGACTGTCGGTCGTTCATGGAGTGGGGGGCTTTAGGCTTGTAATTGGTTATCTGCCTAAGCCCTTTCCAGACAGAAGCAGAGTCGTTGGCTGAAAACTGGTTTTTCAGCTTCTCAGAATACAGCCGTTTAGCCTCCTTCACCGCCTTACTAAACTTTTAGTTTGCATCTCTGAATCTGCATTTGTCCCCACTCCTGAAGGCATCTTCTTTGTCCAACCTTAGCCTTCTGAGTGTTGCTGTGAACCAGGGTTTGTCATTGTTGTAACTCACCCTGGTTCGTGATGGAACACAGCAGTCCTCACAGAAGCTGATATATGATGTCACAGCCTCTGTGAACTCATCTAGACTGTCGGTAGCAGCCCTGAAAACATCCCAGTCAGTAGAATCCAAACACGCCTGAATATCCTCCACAGCCTCACTGGTCCACTTCTTTGATGACCTCACTACAGGTTTTGTGCTTCACGTCTCAGTGAATCACAAAACCTGCAGATGAAGAGAAGTCCCTGTTTTTTCCCAGCATCAGATGTAATTCGCCCAATTTGTTGGGCAGGGAACGCACGTTGGACAGGATTATGCCCGGTAGTGGTGAGGTATGCCAGCGTGTTTCCCTCTCCTCCAGAGTTTCGCTGCATGGTCAAAGGTGAGCGCACCTTTGACCAGAATGTCCAGCGTAGGGAGAAGAAAAGTGGGGAATAAATCCTCTGGTGATGTAGCCCTGATGTTCATGAGCTCTTCTCTGGTGAAAGACCTCCGGGTATCATCGCAAAAACCAGAGTTAAAAAGTAAAACAAAGCAAAAAAGTGCGCACCAACACACCGTGGCTGCCATCCGCAGCGCCATCCTACTGAACCTGTCACTGCGTGTGCGGTATTGTACTTCTGCCATTTAAATAAACATGAAAGCTTTATTTACTAACAAATTGAGCACAAATTGTAAAATGCCAAAATAACCACTAATACACCAGCAGGACGTGATAATCTTTCATAACAACTTTGTATGCAACCAGAGTGAGCTACTGACGTATAAATAAGTCTAATAATGTGGCAATGCACCTTTAAACTTGTAGGTGGTTTGCTTCTTGTGACTCTCAGCCATGTTCAAAGTATACGGTGAGATCATTGAAGCTACAACCGAAGCTAACCACTAAGCCAACAGGATACATAAACACTACGAGTACGCATGTGCAGAGAGCATGTAGGCCATTGGCCAGAATCTGTAGGATGTCTCCTTAAGAACTTCTGTATGAATTACTTGGGGAACTACTTTTGTGCACTTGGATCAGTTGCTACAGATTACAGTGATAAAAAAACAATGTTCCCACGTTTTCACTTGCACATTAATAAGTTACAGCCAAAAAATTATAAACCATTCCACTCCAGTCCAAGAGTTTTGTTGTTCAGCCAATCAGATCGCTGTATTATCAGCTCAACCAGTTCATCATGGCTGCATCTATGAGGTGTTGTATGCATCTGTTTCCAGATAATACCATTTTCTTGTGCCAGTTGGCAGAGATTTATTAAATGCAGCAAGTCCTGGATAGATCTCGATGGCAAGGAAAACTAAATAGCCCAGTCTTTTGCCCTGTTTGTGTCCATTTTATGCAACTATATTAGCTATCTACTTGTAGTGGAGCCATGTGCAGGGGTAATTTGGAAAGAAGCCCATTTTTATTGGTATTAAACACTGGTATTCCAATTTGCCATTCATACATAGTACAAGTACACAGTACAAGTCAGTGCTAGCAATCTCAGAAAGACAGCAAACCAGCATCCCAATCCTATCTGCATAATAGTTCTAATCCAATAACTGTACTTAGCCTATGCTTTTATCAAATTGACATACATTTCTTAGTTTTTATTATGGCAATTTATCACGATGTAGGTGTACATCCAACCCATGTAGTGCAAATTTTATTCATTTACACATTCATTTTAGGGGCGTCTGCATCAAACTTGGCTTAAAAACAGAGAAGGATCAAACATGTCCTGCTGATGTGATGCATCATATGTAACAAGGACAAATATATCCAACATCCAGTCACAAGTAAAAGGCGGAGAGAAAACCTTTTACTCTGGAAATGCCAAAGAGGTAAGTTGTATTTTGTTTACTGTTGTTTACTACATATCTCTCCACCTGTCAGTCAACCTACATAACCTCACCTCAGTCTGCTATTCCCCGCCGGATCGTCTTCTCCCCACGTCTCTACTGCCCTCGATCCCTCACGATGCTCTGCCTTCCTACTTCCCTCGTCCTTCATCCTCCTGCCTGCCTTTACCCTTGTTGTCTTCCTCACCGCCCTCCTCTGCCTCAAGCTTGCTGCACTCCGCTTTCTTGTGCCTGCCTGCTGTCCTCCTGCTTCCTCCGTGTCTGCCTGCCTGATGACTCTCCAAGCGCCCATGCAACCTTTCCCTCTGACTCCAGCGCTCTCTCACTAGCCCCAGAGGCTTCCTGGTTCCAAGCATCTGCCTGGCTCCACAGCACAGCACCCTCAGCCCTTCAGCTCCTGTGGTATTTGTTTGCCCTTTTTTGAAGCGGTGGGGGAACTCTGTCCCCACGGACAGCCACAGGCTAAATGTTTATATTTACTGGTTTTCCTTTTCCTCATGTCACTCTCCCCTTAGGAGGCAGCAGAGCTCTTTGGGCTCCACAAAATTAGAAAGCCCTGCTAACGACCTTTGATACCTACACTCCCACCCCCAACCCAGAGACACAGTTCTAGTTTTCTATTAATAACACTATTGATGTATTTATTTTATTAATCTTAGCATATACTAAAAGTGTGGAGAGGCACATTTCTGGCTTTTACACTTGATTTTGTTGTTTATATATTAATAAATATGTAAAAATAAATGGAACCATTACTGTCCCCGTTTCCTAATTTCATCTTGATGAGATGATTGATTTGATTTCAGAAATCTAGTCACCTTAGCCTTGAAACTACCTACCCATAAGGATTTGGAAGAATAAGAAATCTGGGTCCCACTAACACCCATTCGCAGCATGCTGAGGGACGGTTAAAATAGGTCACAGAGGGTGTTGGACAGATGGATTAACCATCCAGAGCACCATTCCCAGGGATTCGGTTTTCATGGAAGTTGTAGGCCCATGGGAATGACAGGGAAAAGAGGTGAGATGTACCTCTTGGTGCTGATGGATTCAACGTCAGGATATGCCACTGTGAGGGCAGCAAAGAAAGCTAACAGAAGCAGTATTGTTAGCATGCTAGAGCAGGTTTGTAGAACTAAGAACAGATAATAGGAAACATTTTAGGAACTCACAGGTTTATCAGTGGTGCCAGCTCTTTGGAACGGTTTGGATCAACCTGCCACCCTACGCACCACAAGCCAACCGCATGGTGGAGTACACCAGTGGCCTGGTGAAGAACTGGATTGCAAAAAAAAAAAAAAAGCCAATTCACATGAATGAAGCACCAGAGCCAAGCCCTCAATGAGTGACATTGGTCTACACGTTCCTCCCCTGCGGCAGAACAAACCCAACAGCCATTCACTAGGCAGGAGGCAGGGAAGAGAAGATAAGAGGAAGTAGTCAGTGCCCACTGCGCCATTTCAGGTTGGACAGAGGGTGAGGGTGAAACATAACATAAGCAACTTTTAAACCTGAACACTGCACTGCTGAACAAAAAGGACATCCATTGTGTGGGGCAGCTCAAGCTAATTCTTAAACTTAGGAAAAGCAGAGACCGGTGAAATGGCCAGTGAACCATGCACCTTGCCTATATAAGACTGGCCACTGTAACAGAGGTGATTCTCCCTAGAAGAACACTTCAGGGCAATGGGTAAGATGGGTCATGTGGGGGAACCACTGCTGCATTGTTTGCCACGCCCAATCCATCTCAAAGTCCGATGGCAGGTATTGTATTACCTGCTGGGATGGCTTTAAAAATGGACGGCTATCGCAGGTGACCCGAGCTCATGGACGGCAGGTGCAGAGATTCCACAACCCCCTTAGAGCCTTTGACAGCTCCAGGCCATGCTTTGTCTGAGAATTATGAAATTTGTTACACTAATGTAACTTCTCCGGTCCTACAAAAACTGTTTGGAGCCGTCATCCCAACCCTTGTTAATTGTGATTCAAATCCACCATTTTGTCTCTTTCACTCATATCGAATTTGCCTTTTAGTTACAGAAATCAAAATCTCTCAGGCTGGTCATCATGCATTGGGGATCAAAATGCGAACGTATGCTGCTATTATGCGTTTACGTGCCACAACACATCCGGTGTATTTCCTCCTTAACAGTTGGCTGGACGATGTTTTGGATGACATTACTTTAGCCTTGTCCACTTAAAACAAGATGTTGCCAGTTTCAATGCTGGATTTCCTTTTTGAAATGATTACTCACAACTTTCAAGCAAAGTTTGATCCAACAGATTATGTTGATGCTGAATCCTGTTTTAAACAGTAACAATTGGCTTGACAGTGTGATCGTGGCTGAGTGGGTCTAAATTACACAATATTTGTTATCCTTAAATTTCAATTTGTATCAATGGCACCCCTTAGAAAACTTTAACAGCTGTATCTCCCTGATACATCACTGGATCTTTCCCAAATGTGCCCTGATCATGGATGACTTTGTCAGAGGTTGATTTTGTTAGCTAGTTTAGCTAGTTGTATAGCTGCAGTTGCTACACTGCAGTGAGGACAACATAGTCATGTTTTGGGTTAGATTGGGGTAGGACCCAAACGCAGAGAGACCAAGGCAGGGAGCGGTTATGGGTAAGTTTAATGAAAAAATCAAACTACTAACAAATCACTGGAGAACTCAGGAGCAAAAACAAAACATAGACCTGGGGTTTAACATGAGGGATGAATGAGGCAAGGTGACATGCAGCAGCAGTGGGAAGTGATACTAGAAGCAGCACTAGACACAGCTGACACAGAAGAAAGCAGTAACAGTAGACATGGTTGAAAGCTTAGTAACCAGGAGGGAGTGGAGAAACGAGAGGAGCTTAAATACAGGAAGGAAAGGAGCTGAAACAAAGGCAGGGGTAGTTTGGTTGATTATTCACAGATGTGGAGAAGGAACTGGGAGAGAAACTGAGAAGAGAGCTAGTGGCAACAGGGGTTGAGAGAGAGAAACAACAAAAGCAGACAGAGTGTAAATAAATAATGAATACATACAAAAACCCACAACTGAGTAACCCATGACAGGATGTCTATTATTCTTTCGCCCCCAAATAGGAAGTACCTGCATTTTCCAACAGGAACATCGGTCAAAAGTACACTTCTCACCAGAGAACATGTAAGCCTGGTGAAGGGCAATTTAGAAGTTTGTTTGTGGAACTCCCTGGTGGCAACCTGCATGAAAGCGGTGAGCCATAATGAGGCGCGTAGGCGAAAAAAAAACGCATTCCAACGGTCCCAACACACACTGGAGTGGCAGTGAGCTGTGAGGGCCGCACATTGCCTCTTGCAGCTTTGATTTTTATTGGCATTTTACTGTCATTTGATCTTATTTTATTTTAATTTTTGGTGTATTGTTATTATGGTCAGCACTTACATCGCTTTGTGATTTCTCTGTTAAAGGCACTTTAACAGAGAAAATATCTGTTACTTACTTAATTACTTACTAGGTGTTCCAGGCTCAGATGGAGTGCATAGAAGATGGCATCCTCTGTTGGGCGGTTGAAGCAGTGAGCAAACTGGAGTGGATAAAAAGCTTTCACCAGCCTCTCGAAGCACTTCATCATTATTGGTTCGTCAACATGCTTGTGAATTTAAATGCAACCAAAGCTGTTTGGCTGAACCAATTTAGCTGAATCTTTGCAAGATTGTTTTACCAGTCAAATGTTATTAATGTGAAGAAATCTTAATTATTTAAAAATGTAGAATACTCTGTAACTTAAAATCATAAAGAGGTAAACATTTGTAATGTGTTGCAGCTGCATTTGTTGCTGAAAAGGCAAAATCTGTAAACTAAAAAAGAAAGGTGCAAAATCCTCTAATCTGCTGGATGTAACAGATTGTGTTGCTGCCACTCATGCTTGGTGCACTCTTCCTCATGGTGTAGCAGCAAATAGGGGAATAAAGTGTTGTTATGCCAGTTCAGGACGTGACAAACTGCATTAGTTTGGGATGTGAAAAACTGCATTTCCATGAGGCAATGTGGTCAAAATGGCCACCAACTCCCATCATGCAACACAGTCAAAATGGTCACCGACCGAGAGAACGTAGCTATGGTGATAACTATTTAACCCGACCGCACAAGTGTTCTGCCTTCTTACTTGGCGCCCCGCCAGACTGGGAAGACACCCACAGCTGTTTCATCCCATGGGATTCAACCCCCACACGCCACGTGCTCGACTTTCACGCTGGTCCGAGATTTACCGAATCAACTTCATCCCTGCACTGCTGATGCAGGAGGTCGACTAAAAAAAAAAGAGGTACTTTCAAATCCCCATCGATCGAAGACTGAGAGCCGTTATCTCCCGGTTAAATCTCATCGGCCAGGAACCGATCAGATCATCTTGTTCCAGCGAAACTGAGTTCATAACAGCTAATTATAAATGCCCTGGTATCACCACCATTTGAACCATATTTTTTATAGCTACTATTTGAGTTTGAAAGACCTATTATTAAAATTATAATACCAAATTATAATTAATAATAATAATCATACTCAAACAGCTTTCTGGCATAACAGTGTTTTTAAAAATTGAGCCTCATCATTTATTAGTGCTTATTTAATCTTCTTATACTCTGAATGGGATGAAATATAAATTATGATTTTCTTCTATTACAAATTATAATTTTCTTCTATTAAAAACTGAAATGTAAGATTAAAATTCAGAGAAGACTCAGAATATTCTTCAGTTACTATTTTAGCTTTGACCCAGCAGAACCTCAGAACTCAAACAGCTTCTGAGGACTGGTTCCTGTCAACCAACTGAGTGATTAAACAAGAAAACATCATAAGAAGACAACAAAACAAGAAAATAACATATTCTAACCTTTAGTAACTTTGTTTTTCTGTCGTTGATGATGAGAAATGTTGATGTCACTGTAAGTATTGTTGTCCTCTCCACCTTCTGGATCACCTGAAGAGAAATTAACTAAATCATAATTTACTGAGTCAGAATGTTTTTATAATAAGAACAAAGTTTCAGGTTGTTGTTGGAAAACATGTAAAAATCCAACAGAACGGGTTTAAATTTATGAATTGTTGCACAGAACAAGTTGTAAATTTAGATCCAGAAGCCTGTCTCACCTTCAGACTTTCTCTGAACACATCGTCTCACCATCAGAACCAGAACCAGCAGAACCACAACAATGACGAATGGAAGAGACAGGAGCAGGTAGGGAGGAGATAGATGGGAGGAAGGTGAAGGAGAAAGTAATGTGGTCGGGGCAGTGGTTGATGGTTTCACTAAAATAAAGACATTTATTAAATTATCACCAGAGTTCAGATATTTACTCTAGAGATGAAGGACTTCTGTTTTTACTTCCTGACCTGAGACAGAGATGCTGCTGGATGGAGACTCTCCATGAGCGCTGATGCTACACCTGTAGAGGCCTTCATCAGAGCTGGTCACATGGTGGAGGGTCATGTGACCTGCAGGCTCAGTCCTGATGATGGAGCCATCTTTATAGAAAGCAGCTTCGAGGTTGGAGGGAGCGGTCTTTGTGTGACAGCTCAGAGTGACGTCATCTCCCTCCATCACAGGGAGGACAGGACTCTGCAGGATCACTGATCCACCTCAAAACAGAGACAAACTACAGCATTTCATCCATTTCCACACAGCTTCATCAACACTAACTCCACAGTCTGATCTTACCAGTGACAGTGAGCTGGATGCTGCTGCTGGCTGCTCCCTCTCTGGACTCACACCAGTAAAATCCACCCTCATGTTCTCTGATACTGCTGATGTTACAGGTAGAACCAGCAGCTTCTCCCCATTCATCACACTGAGTCCTGGTTCCTCTGGTTGTGTTCCTCCATACAGTCCATCCAGCAGAGCTGTTGTCCTCCTCACAGCTCAGAGACACAGAGTCTCCTTTAAAGAACTGAGATCTGCTGGGACTCACAGTCAGACCAGCTGGGAGGACTGAAATGGGAAGCATATTGATTTTTGTTGCAAAAAAATAATATGCCTAAAAGAATCCCTCCAATTACATCTTACATTTTCCCTCCCAAATATTTACTAAAATAAAGAAATTATTAATTGAGTTTTAATGTTGATAGAAATGAACCAACCTTCATTTGTTTGGCAGCAAAGCAGCAAACAAGGAACTGAAGAGAAATTAAACTTTTTGGTTACAATTTAACAAACAAAAGTTCATGAGAACTTCACAATCCAGACATTTTATCTTCCAGAAACATTTATTACATCACACTAATCTTCATTAAATGTGTATTTATTTAATCAAATTAAATAGTAACTAGACTTGGCATCTAAATTATTTTAAACAGTTTATTCTCTTTTTCCTCATCTTCTCCATCATTATCCTGTAATTTCATATCTCAGTCATGTTCAGTGTTTTCAGTTTATCTGAGGTGTGTCCATGAAAGCCAGCGCTGTGTTACTAAGAGCTACAAAGAGGCAGTAAAGTCACTTTTCTTCCTGCTTGATGTGTAGAAGCTCTTTCATCTGAATTCAGTCTGAAGTTTTGGCCCAACTCTTTGACTCAGGTTAGAACAGAGCAGACAGTAAATTTACTTTGCCTGAACAACAACAGGTTTTGTACTTACAGAGCAGATATTGTAGAGATGTTTCCATCATGGTGCCACTTCACGGTCTGACCTCTGTTGGTTTTCTGTTGGGGCCTCAGAATAAAGACCGCCTTCTTCCTGAAAACATCAACCTGTGGTAGGTTCCTCCTTTCTAACATGTAAATGTTTTTTTCTCTTTTTAAAGCTGCTAAAGTAAATCTGACGCAGAAAGAGAAACACATAGATGCCCCTGCCTCCTTTTTACTTGTTTAACCATACATTGAAACATCTGCAGGTCTTTGATTTGTTGATTTTACACAGTACTAGATCAAGCATACCAGTTTGTGTTTTCTTGTAATCACAAACTACAAGAGAACATGAAACAAAGGTATCCACACATTGGAAATGGAAATACTTCTTTCTACAAATGTCATCAAAATACTTAAAGTTAATATTTTCTCTTAATGTTGACATAAGATTTTACAAATTGCAGCCATGCTTTTTTGATAGTTACGTGACCGGACCTGGTTTTCTTTCACAAGTCACAAACAGCAGATTATGAGGTCGTACGGTGTTTTTTTGTGCAATGATGATCTGAGGCTTTATTTACAGGAATGTGCATGTAGATATTCTGAGATAATAGTGTGTCTAGTGGTATAGTCTAGTAGTATAGTAGTATACGCAAATTTAGTAGAATAGAATAGTATCTTCTTTGAAAGAGGGATGTGGCTGAGTTTTGTTAAATCCACCAATTTAGATGACATAAAAAGGCATACAGAAGGCCAAGCAAAGGTACACGCAGCGCATCAAGGACCGTTTCAGTAACAACAATCCAGGCATCAGAAACATCATGGACTGCAAGCACAGCGATCAGTGGCTAAGCAACAACCCGGCGCTACCTGACACCTTAAAAAGCTTCTTTGCACCCTTTGACTCTCCAAGCAGCAGGGAGCCTGAACATCTTCCCCAGCCAGAGGAGCACCATCAGCCTCTCGTCCTGAAGCTCCACCAAGTGACCACTTCCCTGAAAACGTCAACACCAACAAGGCTGCTGGTCCAGACATGGTGTCAGGTCGGATACTTAAATCATTTGCTGACCAGCTAGCAGGGGTCTTTCTAGACATCTTCAATCTCTCCCTGCAGCTCTCCACGGTTCCTGCCTAACTGAAATCATCCACCATCGGGCCTGTTCCCAAAACATCCACCATCACCTGCCTCAATCATTATTATCCGTCCGTCCGTCCGTTTTCTTCTACTTATCCGGGGTCGGGTCGCGGGGGTAGCAGCTTCAGTAGGGAGGCCCAGACGTCCCTCTCCCCAGCCACTTGGGCCAGCTCCTCAGGAGGAATCCCAAGGCGTTCCCAGCAGAGAGACATAGTCCCTCCAGCGTGTCCTGGGTCTTCCCCTGGGCCTCCTCCTGGTGGGACGTGCCCGGAACACCTCACCAGGGAGGCGTCCAGGAGGCATCCTGACCAGATGCCCAAGCCACCTCAACTGGCTCCTCTCGACGTGGAGGAGCAGCGGCTCTACTCTGAGTCCTCCCCGGATGACTGAGCTCCTCACCCTATCTCTAAGGGAGAGCCCAGACACACTACGGAGAAAACTCATTTCAGCCGCTTGTATCCGGGATCTCGTTCGTTGTAATTCGTTACAGTTACAATGAGAAAATATGTAATTCAGTTACAGTTACTTCCGAAAATATTAAGAATTACAAATTTAGTTAAATTTTTTAAAAAATATAAAGAAAAACCTTTGCGAAATATGTAATGATATTTTTATTGCTTCGCGCCCTGTATCGCCGTTTCCCGCTAAGGCTCCTTGTCTCTATCACTCTGATGATCCATCCTGTGCTGGTGGAGCCTTCTGAAAGAACAGCAAGCGAGCGGACGTTTCACAGTTTTATTTGGCTTCATTTTAAGGAAGAGAAAGATGCAACAAGGCGCTTTGCAATCATGCAGTCTCTTGTTATTCACACACAACAATAAACCGTGAGAGCCGACGTGTGTTGTGAAACTGCAAAACTTTGTCTTAAGCGGAAAATCAAACGCGCGTCTACACAGCTCAGCGTTCACAGTGTTGCATTCGTGAGCGTCGGAAAGCTATGGTGCATTCAGGAGCATGGGACATTTCAGTTTTACAACGAAAAAGGCAGAAAACGGAACAGAACTTAACTCATACAATAATGTATTTATCCAGAAACAGTGTGGGCTTTCTTACAATACTGAATGCTCTATAATTGTATTTTGTGTTATTTTTGATTATGCACATCAGCTAGCTTTTTATTCTAAAAAATCTATAATATTACAGCAGCAAATTATCAAAGTTTTTCAAAGCCTGTTTAAAAGCTCCAAATGGGGCTTCAGATCATACAGCAACAATTGTGCTGTCATTGTTTTACAGGGCAGAATTTGCATTTGCTGACTCTTGTCCTTTAACTACAGATGGATATACAGGAATAGAGTCTTACAAGTGTCAATTCCTCTGAGATAGCAGGGGATGCAATTTTTAGCAAGGAGTTGCCAAAAAATCCATCCTCCTTGTTTTAAACTTAAAAATCGTCACACACACACGCTTGTGGACATCCTGTGATTGCCTGTCTGCAGTTCCCTTTCAGCTTAGTGCTTTTTTAAGGTTCACATTCAGTTCTCAAAAATTAAATGTTCAACATGGGTCAATACTCATTAAAACCTTAAAGTAATCAAAAAGTAATCAAAAGTAATTAGTAAGTAATCGAAAAAGTTACACTACAATTACATTTTAAACAAAGTAACTTGTAACTGTAACGGATTACATTTTTAAAGTAACTTACCCAACACTGTATATATATATATATATATATATATATATATATATATATATATATATATATATATATATATATATATATATACACACACACGTGTGTGTGTGTGTGTGTGTGTGTGTGTATTAATATGTATATATAAATATGTGTATATGTATATATGTGTTTTTGTATACTGTTAATTATATATTATGAATGTTATTTATATATAAATAAATAACATGCACAATATTTCAGCACATGACTTTCTCGGTACTTGATAGTGTTAGTATATATAGCATAAAAATTTATGGAATTTGACATTTTAAAAGTTTTAAGCCCCCCTGAACATTAGAAAATCCTCGTTATTCGATGCTGTAGCGCACATATTCCCTAGTTACTGGAGGAAAATAGGGAGTACCAATATGGCGGCTGGTGGCTTTACAACCACGTGTGTTATATACGGCCAATGCGCACTCCAGTGAATAAATACAGCTCAGTACTCTGTCTCTCCGCTTGCCACTTAGAAAACTGTCCACTGGACAAGCCAATCACAGACAGTTTTTTTCCATCCAATCAGAGTATGGCTTGCAAATACTGCAATCGGATGGATTAAATCAAGATGCTGCAGCTTTAGGCAGAAATGACTAAACATAACGGTGGGATTGAAGAAAAAGAATAAACAGTTGAATATTTTAGCCTAAATTTTCTAGGCTAAAATATTCAACTGTTTATTTCTTTTTCCTTTTTTTTTCTTTAATCCCCCCCGTCAATACCTGTCTCATTGCGTGCTTGGATTGGTTCGTGCATGTTCAATTCAAAGGCACAAAATAACTCCATAGTAGCATCGCTGCGTCGTGCTGTGCGAAGCCCACCGCTACCCCCTCGTGCCACCCATCAATACTCATAATAAATTTAATATATTTTCTGTATATTTCTGTTATTACTGTAAATATGCCTGTCAATATGCATGCCTGCCAATGCATTAAAGTGACTGGCAGTACTGCACACTGCATGGCAGTGTCTTATTAAAATATTTTTCTATTTATCAACAGGAAGCAAACTACATAAAAACATTATCCTCATTATTCAGGTAGGTGGGAAAATAATGTATGAATGATAGAATATTGTCTTATATTTGCCCTTATTCATCCATCAAAATGTAATATTAAAATTGTGGCTAAATATTTTTGAACATTGTTTTAATACCACAAATTGTGTCTCTTCTTTTTTAGGGTGTCCTTTGGAGAAGCCAGTGGACTTTGTGGACAGTTGGACTTGAGGTCTAGGTAGAGGAGGAACCGTTATTCACAGCCTTATACTGTACCTCGGGGAGAAGGAAGAGGAACCATTTGAAGACTGCTTGGTATGGCATGATTTTAGTCATTTAAAAATAATTTTTTATGGCAGACTAAGGGACATTGTGTAGGAATTACTGCCATCTACCGTTGCGGTTGTATTTCGATATAATAGAAATCATATTGATTGATATCGATAACTATCAACAAATTCAAAACATATATTTAAAAAGCAGCCCTGGCCATTTTATTTTATTGCATAGCAACCTATTTTTAGATAAAAACACACAAACACAGACTGAACCTTTTATTCAACCACCTTTTTACCAAAACTGCAAGTTTTTAAAAAAGAAAAAAAGTACGCATTCTCTTTGAACTCTTTGAAGGTGGCGAAGCTCGGTTCCTGGGTCTGCGCTGTGATTGGTTATGATGTAATGAATTAATATTAACCCACATGTCTAAAATGCAAAAGGAGGGAAAATTGTTTTTCTATTGAACTTTAATTGACTCTTTTTTTCCATCATCGACGATCGATGTCTATAGATTGATGTATATCGTTATTGAATTATTGTACAGGCCTAGCAGACAGCAGATGGACAACAGCCGCTGCATGTAGCGGCATAAACAAACACAGAGCTTTCCATGTATATACAATATACATTATAATTCAGAGCTTATTAGAACACTTAAGTCTGTTGATGAGTGTACTTAGTGATTAATAAAAAAAGACTTTTTAACTATTTGATTTTAAAGGGCTTCACAGTGGTGCACTGGTTAGCGTTGGTGCCTTGCAGCAAGAAGGTTCTGGGTTCAAATCCAACCCTGGGTCTTTCTGCATGGAGTCTACATGTTCTCCCTGTGCATGCATGGGTTCTCTCCGGGTACTCCGGCTTCCTCCCACAGTCCTAAAAACATTACCAGTTAGGTTAACTGGCTTCTCTAAATTGTCCTTAGGTGTGTGTGTGAATGGTTGTTTGTCTCTGTGTTGTCCTGCGACAGACTGGCGACCTGTCCAGGGTGTACCCCGCCTCTCGCCCGGTGAACATTGGAGATAGGCACCAGCAACCCCCACAACCCCATGAGGGACTAAGTGGGTTAGAAGAGGGATGGATGGATGATTTTAATAGATAACAGTAGATGTTATCTCCTTTACACAATGTCCCTTTAAATTATCAAATTAAGAAGAAAGTAGTCAAACAGATGTATTCTTGTGTTCTTTCTTCCCTGATAAAGAAGTCACTTTGATTCATGTAGCTCTGTTATTTGTTTCTCGAATAAAAGAATAAACATTCTTTTTTGTTGTTGTGGATTACATGCAGGAGGACAGCCGGAGTGACGTCAATAAACATATCCTGAAAATACTTGTTCTCCACTGTGCTGATGAGGATCCAGTTGATGTCTCCATCCTTGAAGGCCAGGAGATTTTGGCAGCATTCAACAGTACAGCAAAAGCCTGCTCGCTGCTCCTGGCTGGGACTGATATATGCCCTGAAGTTGGCATACCCTCCACTGATCTCTATTTATTCACTGGATTGCTGATTTGCTGTTGTTAGTACACATCTCTGTAAAGCCACCAGCTGCCATATTGGTACTCCCTATTTTCCTCCAGTAACTAGGGAATATGTGCGCTACAGCATCGAATAATGAGGATTTTCTCATGTTCAGGGAGGGTTTAAAACTTTTAAAATGTCAAATACCATATACTTTTATGTTATGTTCTAAAACTATCAAGTACTGAGAAAGTCATGTGCTGAAATATATTGCACGTTATTTATATATACACACACATGTATAAATAACATGCAATATATTTCAGCACATGACTTTCTCAGTACTTGATAGTGTTAGTACATCCACTGACTGTAGAACTACCTGTTAAACGTTTTCACACAGCCAGAAAACTGCTTGTTGTTGCAACCAAATCCTATGGGATTCTGTGTAGGGAGTAGCAAGATGGCGGCCAGGGACTTCAGTTTTTCGATCAGCACTCGAGTGTATAATATAGCTCAGTGAGACAGAACCAAGCAAACGGAGAAACAGCCGAGCGAGCGCACACCTGGTGTTAAGCATGGAAGGAGAGAAGGTTGCGCGCGCGAGCAAACAGAATCGAGCGCGAGGTTAGTATTTGAGCAGTTTATTAGAGTTGGCTGAATACCTGTCTCACTGCGCACTCAGATTGGTTCCTACGCGCTCAATTCAGAAGACTTCATATGCTACTAGCCATGATAACAGCTTTAATTCCCCCCAATCGCACGCAACACACAGATATGCTAAACTGCAGAGTCTCTCTCTCCCCCCCCCCCCCCCCCCCTCCACCACCACCATATTATAAAGACCGCGGGGCGCCAGGCTTTCATTCCCCCCAAGACCAAGCGTTGTTTGTTTATTTTAAATACCTCTATGTTTTAGAGCAACATAAAATTGTCAGCACAGTTATTGTCTGGGAGAAGAGCTCCCAGTCAAATTAAGCTAACGCTAGCCACTTCCATGTTGCCGGCAAAAGTTTTACAGAGAACAAGAAACATGTTCTACGTCAGTTAATAAACTTATGAACAGTGACATATCTCGCGTCAAACTACACACAAACTTAGCTATTATCACAAATTTAAAGCAGAGCAACAATAACTTACCTGAAGAATGACTGTCGTCGGGACCACCTATTGCTTTGTGTGTGATCCTGTAACGTCTGGACTCGGAGCAGAAGCGGTCCTGCTGTGAGCTACAGTGCGCATGCGCTTGCGAACGTTTCGAAGCGCAACATTTTCTGAGTAAACTTTATGCAGTATTTTTAGGTTTATGTTCATACTACTATTAAGCATTTAAATAGTTTAAGGAAATCTAAGTAAAACTAACTATTTCTCCAAAATTCATGTATTACTTAAAAAAAGGTTTAATTTTACTTCAAAAATTCTAGTTCTTACAGAAGCTTAAAAATACAAAGTAGAAATTAAGACGAATACTGTAATAGAGTTTACTACACCAAAAAATAATTTTTTTCAGTGTATAGAGCTGACGAAAACCACACTGCTCTTCCTGAATCCGAGATTCAACTATCTGACGGACCCTCCTTTGCAAAACCCTAGAATTGAGTTCCTGGGGATAACGTTGTTACAGGACAGGAAACCGTGGGCACCGCCATCTTGGCAGCATTCGGCAGCATTCGGCAGATTGGCAGACTGTGGTGGTGAAGAAGTAGGGCCCTGAGACCCCAGGGGCACCCTGCCCCATGGCAGGAGCCCTGACCGAGCCCCGTGGGGCCAGGCCCTGCGAAGCAGCCGCCAGGAATGAGCCAGCCCCCCCCTGGGAGTCCACCCTGAACCCGAGGGCCACCAATGCACCAGCGGGCCAGGGCGCCAGCCAGCGAAAGGGGGTAGGACGGGGGGATGGGTTCCGCACCTAAGGGAGACTTGAGAAGTTCTTGGGAGAGGGAGCGGTTTATGTTCATACTACTATTAAGCATTTAAATAGTTTAAGGAAATCTAAGTAAAACTTACTCTTTCTCCAAAATTCATGTATTACTTAAAAAAAGGTTTAATTTTACTTCAAAAATTCTAGTTCTTACAGAAGCTTAAAAATACAAAGTAGAAATTAAGACGAATAGTGTAATAGAGTTTACTACAGCAAAAAATAATTTTTTTCAGTGTATAGAGCTGACGAAAACCCCACTGCTCTTCCTGAATCCAAGATTCAACTATCTGACGGACCCTCCTTTGCAGAACCCTGGAATTGAGTTCCGGGGGATAACATTGTTACGGGACAGGAAACCCTGGGCACCGCCATCTTGGCAGCATTCGGCAGCATTCGGCAGATTGGCAGACTGTGGTGGTGAAGAAGGCTAAACATGGTAGATAACTGTTGTGCACCAGGTTGCACAAATAAACGAGGGAAAAAGAAAGGTTTGTCATTTTACCGCATTCCTAAAGATGTGGAGAGGCGAGCTAGGTGGATCAGTACCTGCAACCCAGCACCTTTGGGTGTTTGTGAAAGTGCACCTGTGTATGTAAAATTTATCCAAAAGAAAAATGCTCAATAGTGGTTGTGAAGAACCAATTGTCCGCCTTCCACGAGCACTGAGGCAGGCGCCGGGGGACCCACAATCCCAGACCCCCAAAGGGGTCCCCAAAGCAGGGTGCCCAACAGGGGCCAACACAGGAAATCTGCCTCCCCCACCAGGGGAAGAGGAGAGAGGACCCCGAGGAAGTCCCACAGCCGCCGCAATGCCGAAGCTCCCAGGAGCCGCGGGGCAAGCCCGTGGGCTCCGCCGGCAGCCAGCTATGCTGAAGTGGAACCGGCCATGGGCACCAGGGCCCTGAGACCCCAGGGGCGCCCTGCCCCATGGCAGGAGCCCTGACCGAGCCCCGTGGGGCCAGGCCCTGCGAAACAGCCGCCAGGAATGAGCCAGCCCCCCCCCCCCCTGAACCCGAGGGCCACCAATGCACCAGTGGGCCAGGGCGCCAGCCAGCGAAGGGGGGTAGGACGGGGGGATGGGTTCCGCACCTAAGGGAGACTTGAGAAGTTCTTGGGAGAGGGAGCGGTTGGATCCGAACCTGGCGAGTAAAAGAAAAACACAAAAAAAAGGAACACAATCTCATTCACACCTTCACACCCTAGTGCCCCACTCATAATGCACAGACTTTAAAAAAAGACAACGCTGTACACACATTTCTGCATGACACTCACATCCAATGATCCCATGGGGGGGCACCACAATCCGACTTACCTGCTCGGCCCCGACCCTCCATACCGTACCCGGACCAGACCCCCCCCCCCCGGCCCAGGCCCTTCGGGGAGGGGGCCAACATGACCCACAGGGGCCACCCAACCAGAACCCCCCCAAATACCTAATAAGCCCACTCCCTCCCCCTCCTTACCCACGCCTTTTTTGGGGAGAGCAGAGGCGTCAGCCCCAGTCCAGTCAAGCCACCGGGGCTCCACAACAACCCTGCACCAAGACCCTGGACCCGGTCGCCCGCTCCTCCTCCTGGCCCCAGACTCCATGCCGCAATCAGAGAACGGGGGTGTGGGAAAGACCCCGACCCTCCCTACTCTAGCTCAGATGTTGAGTTGTGGCATGTTGTTCTTAAGTGTGTTTAAAACTGGGAGTACCAAAGGGGGTGCCCGGCACAGTCCACCTCCCTTCCAGAAGGTAGCTGGTGCCAGCGCACCCCCTCCAACCAACTGCCCAGAACCCTCAATGTCTAAATGCAAGAGGGGGTGTAAGGAGCCACCCGGGGCGATGCTCACACAACATAAGTCCCCCCCAGATGTCTTTACCCCCCACCCCTCATACAATGGCCTACATGTTTGTGCGTTGTGAAAATGTTTTGAGTGAAAGTGCCTAAAATCCAAAATAAAATAAAAGTGGCAACCTCCAGTAATGCCCCCTCCCCAAGGTCCAACATGTGTGGCAGCATGATGGAGCCGGCAGAGGGAGGAGTCCGGGGATGGGGAGAAAAGTACTGGGGAGGCTACTGCACTCCCAGGGAGCCAGCTACTGACTCCAATAGGTACCCCCGCTTCCCAAAAGCCCACCCGGAGAAGGGGGCCATGCCAGCCGCACCACCATAGCCCGGGGGCCAGGGATAGGCGGTAGGGCCTGTGAGCCAACCACCCACCAGGACCAACACCTCCACCCCCCCCCAACCCACCCACAACCTCCTGGCTTTCCTGGAGGTTAGAGAAAAAAAAGGGGGGGGACCCTGGCTAGCCAGCCCGCACAAACCACCTAGAATCCCTCCCCCCAGACAAAACCCGCACCGGGAGACGGCATGGACCAGGACCGATATAGGTGGCCAGACACGGAGCCCTCCAAACGTCCACATCCACCCCTCACCCCCACCCATAGATGTAATCCCTCCCCAACACTAACATTCAAACAACTCACCATACATACAACAATAGACATCCAGGCTGGGTAAGTCCCCACTCCCCTCCCCCCACTAGCAGAGTGCTAACCCAAAAAGGGGGAGAGCATCTGACATGAGATGTTAATGTCCATAAAACCCTACAAGGTAAACAGGCCCCGTGCAGGGCAAGACACCCGGGTGTACACCGCCTCAGATCCCAAGCGGCAACACCCCCGGGCCCCCAGACCCACCCTGGTCCCACCCAGTGGCAGCACAGCTACCAGGTCAGAAACCCCCGTGAGTCACCTCGGAACCCCAAAGAGCAGCAGCAAGCGGTTGCCGTAGGCCGCCCCAAGGCCTCCCAAGCCACGCCCAGATGGGGGCAACAGACCCACCAGGCGCCCCACTCCGAGCACCCCCAGATTCCCAGGACCCAGAGACCCCCCTAGCCAGCCCCTGCGCCCCACAGGACACATCCCACAGCCCCCCATTCCACTAAGTGATGGAGCCAATCAAAGGAGCCCAGAGAGATCGATCAGATGTGGATGCAGATGCTTTCTCAAGATTAATATGATCCAACAAAAGATCTCTATACTGATTGATACTGAGATTTTCCTTACTTTTCCAATTCATGAGGATAGTTTTCTTTGTGATACATAAGGCAGTGAAAACCATGCAAACAATTTTTTCCCAGAGGGCTTTCCTCAAAGTTACCCAGCAAGCAAACTGATGGGGAAAGTGAAATTTTACGACTCAGGCACTTTGATAAGTCCTTACATATCTGTGCCCAGAACCTCTGGACAGGTGTGCATAACCATAACACATGAATATAATTATCAGGATGATTGCCTATGCAGTGTGGACAGATATTGGATTGTGCAAAACCCATCTTGAATAATCTTTGACCTGTATGGTGTAGTCTGTGAAGGATTTTGTATTGTATTAGCTGTAAATTGGGGTTTCAAGTCAATTTGAAAGTTCTTAGACATATCTGAGCCCAGAGGTTTTCTTCAAAGCTGACTGATAAACCCTCTTCCCATTTTATAATATGAAGAGATATTGAATCATCTAATTTAGTCAGTGTCCTGTATGATTTAGACAGTAGTTTGGGGGGGGGGGGGGGGTTGAATCTAGAAACTCTAATATATTAGTTGGGATTTGTAAACTTTAATATGCTTACATATATTTCTAATTATAGATTTAATTTTTTCATATTGTAAGAATGTATTTTTACTAATGCCATATTGCATATTTAGTTTGGCAAAAGTGATAAACTCGGTTCCGTCAATTTTTTTTATTTTTTTTTTATTATTGATTATTTATAATCTTATCAACTATTCAAATGTTAACATAACAGATCTGGGTACTAAGATTCAGAGACTTACTACTAGGTAAAACTAGGTGGTTACCTAGGGCTCCAAGTTCCTCGGGACCGCATAAAACTCCTTTTATAAAAATGTATATAATATAGATATTATGTTTAGCACATACTCACCGCCTAGCCTGCTTAGGCTAGGCGGTGAGTTGGGAAGGGGGGGGGGCAAGTTTTGCGCGGACCGACTCGCGGAATGGGGGGGACAAGTTTTGCGCGGACCGTCTCGCGGAGTGGGGGGGAGATGACAACAACTTTTGCGCGCGGGGGGGGGGCTATCCATGTGTTTTTTCCCTGCTATTCATTATATGCACGCACGAAAGCAACAACAAAAAACCGCATGTTAACGTCAAATAAACATGCAAGCATATCGAGTTATTTTTTTTTGTTGGAATGTTGCCAAGATAGCGCTGCGGGAAACCCTGCATATGTTTTTGAGTCAATTTCTTTTGCTAAAATCCCTTTAAATTGGTTATTGTAATATGTATGTTGGGACTGACCCTTGAGTTTCCATTGGATCAGTCCATCTTACAGCGCAAATCAGCAGGACCCAGAAGACAGCACAACATCTGAAAAACAATACCCAGAGAAAAGACTAGGGCGGACTAGCGTTATGTCTGAACCCTCCATGTTAGCTTCCCCTTTATATTCATCATGATGAGAAATTAATCTTGTCCTTAACTCCGTCGTCTTCCGCTTATCAGGGGTCGGGTCGCGGGGGTAGCAGCTTCAGTAGGGAGGCCCAGACGTCCCTCTCCCCAGCCACTTGGACCAGCTCCTCCAAGGGAATCCCAAGGCGTTCCTAGGCCAGCCGAGAGACATGCTGTTTGGCGCATAAGCACAAACAAAATTTTACAGAGCGGACCAGATTCTACGCGGAACAGCTAACAGCAGAGAAACCCGATCTTAACTTAAAAGCATTTACAGAGCGGACCAGATTCTACGCGGCACAGCTAACAGCAGAGAAATCCGCTCTAAACTTAAAAGCATTTTACAGAGCGGACCAGATTCTACGCGGAACAGCTAATAGCAGAGAAACCCGATCTTAACTTAAAAACATTTTACAGAGCGGACCAGATTCTACGCGGCACAGCTAAAAAGCAGAGAAACCCGATCTTAACTTAAAAGCATTTTACAGAGCGGACCAGATTCTACGCGGCACAGCTAACAGCAGAGAAATCCGCTCTAAACTTAAAAGCATTTACAGAGCGGACCAGATTCTACGCGGCACAGCTAAAAAGCAGAGAAACCCGATCTTAACTTAAAAGCATTTTACAGAGCGGACCAGATTCTACGCGGCACAGCTTAAAAGCAGAGAAATCCGCTCTTAACTTAAAAGCATTTTACACAGCGGACCAGCTTCTACGCGGCACAGCTAACCGCAGAGAAATCCAACAGCCCTCCTCGGGACGGTTCAGCTGGTCTGTTAGGGGAGGAGTTTGCCAAACACTAAGCCGGCACCGCTACTTCGACACGAGACGCCGCCGCGCCTTTTGCAATCCACATCAGATCAGAGTTTATTCGATCAGACTTTCGAGACGGCATGGTCAGTTTAAACCCAGCATGACCCTTCCTGTCTGTAGAATTCAAAGCTGTTATTTCGGGACGGGGTCGTGAAGCGTCTTTGCAACCTGCATTCAATGCCGAGGAGATGATTGATTATGTAACTGTACAGTCGGCGCTGCATCCTGTCCCAGTAAACATGTCGTTGGCGGGGCTTAACGACCAGACCATTCGGCTATTGTTCTGGACACATGGGGGTACCTGTAGGAGGCCCTCCTCCACTTTAGAGACTTTATAACACGCCCAGTGAACAACCGTTTCAAAGACCCAGGCGGTTTAAACTAGCACAATGTCCACAGCTCGTTCAACGGTTGAAGCACAGGTTCATATTGCCGGATTGAGGCCAACGCAGGAATACAACGAGATATTCACTGGTAAGTTACCCGTTTTGTAATATATTTTAACGTTTATGTGGCTTAGTTGGAGTTTTTTTTTTTTTTATATGTTTGATTAGCTACTCTTTGTCTCTCACGTGTTGGCGCCAGCACGTGTTTTAAGGGGTTTAGCATGAATTCAGAGGTAAAAGCAGTGTTTTAGCTCAAGGGCTAGCACTTTTATTGTTTAAGCTACCTGCTTGTAATGTATTTTAACGTTTATGTGTTTCATTGTTTGCTAGCTGGGCTTTGTGTGTTTGAAGCGGGCAACTCCTTGTCTCTCACGTGTTTTAAGGGGTTTAGCATGAATTCAGAGGTAAAAGCTGTGTTTCAGCTCAAGGGCTAGCACTTTTATTGTTTAAGTTACCTGCTTGTAATGTATTTTAACGTTTGTGTTTCATTGTTTGCTAGCTGGGCTTTGTGTGTTTGAAGCGGGCTACTATAGGCCTCTGCTGTTTTAAGGGGTTTAACTTTAATTTTATTTTTAGCTGCTTTATACGGTATTTTTAACGGTGTTTTATTTCAGCTGGATGAGGGCTATGGTGGTTTGTTCAAGTTACCTTGTGAAGGTTTTTTTTTTAAGTGTTTTAGCATAAATCTGGTGGTGAAGCTAAATGTAGCCAGCATGAAGCACATGGTTTACAAATATCTGTGAGTTGTAGCCGCCTTATAAGGTATTTTAACTGTTTATTTCTGCTGTAGGGGGCTATGGTTGTTTAAGTCACTTTGTGAAGCTAAATCTGAGTTTTAGGCTGTTTTATTAGTTTGTGGATGGTGCTGGCAACTACAGGCCTCTAGTGTTTTAGGGCTTTTAGCTTGAATTTGGAGGTAATGCTTTCAGTAGCAGTGTCAGTAATTGTAGCCTGCTTGCAGAAGTATATATCTTCAGTTGCTGTTATTACAATATATTTTAATTACTTATTTCAGCGCAAGCGCCTGCTGAATTAGAAGGCCTAAATTTTACACTAACGGATATTGGTAAGATATGATTCAACCTTGTATTAAAGTATATTTTATTCAAAATCAGTCTTTAAAATACTAATACCATATTTTTACCATTTTTATTTTTCTGTTATCCAGATTATACCGAGAAAGGGTTAATTGACGAACGATTCGGTTGTCCGAACCCGCTAAATCAAAATGTTTCCCATGGAGAGCTAACGGTGATACAGCCTGAACCGATCAGACCACAAACGCACCGTGAAGGAAGATTGTGTCCAAAGCCATTCAACCCGAGTGTGTTCCACGGAGAGCTAACGGTGATACAGCCTGAACCGACCAGACCACAAACGCTCAGCGCAGAAAGATTGTGGCCGAAGCCAGTCTACCTGAGTGTGTTCCATGGAGAGCTTGCGGTGATACAGCCTGAACCGACCAGACCACAGAAGCATCGAGAAGGAAGGCTGAGTCTAGCTAGAAGGAGGCTTGTAGCAGAATTAGTTGCTCAGAACACATCAACACCGAAGCGGCAGAGGACTGAAGAACATGACGGGTCAGTTGTTGTAATAAGTTCTCCAGAGACACCAGAGCAACACGCTCGCTTCTCCGAGAAAGCTCCCCGGCTCACCACGTCAGACGGGCTCCATCGAAACGTTAATCCGGGGACAACGCTTCCCGCGGCACGTAAGTTAACTTATAAGTCTCAAACTAACCCTGATGGTACATTTTCTGAATTAGTCCGGTTCATTTAGTGTATGTATGTTCATTTACCCACAGTAACAACCCACCGAGACATTCTTGCTCAAGCAGTCTTTACGGCCGGAATACTGCCTCCCCCCGATACATGTGGCCAGACGGACGGTAGGCCAGCAACTGTTCTATGCTATATGCTATTTTTATTTATTTATCATTTCTTCTTCTTCATGTATTACCTCGTTTAAAAAGGCTGTCTCTCCCCGCTTACTATTTCTACAGTAACAATTCAGTCTGTACACGAGAATATTGACACCGAGCCAGCAGCAGCAGCAGCAGCACATGATCTGTCTCGTCCTGCCTCATCTGCTCAGCACCCTGGTGAGTTGACAATGAGTTTGTGGTGCTGATGGTAACACATTGAATGTGAAATGGTAGGGTTGCAGTTCTAACCCCACATGTAGCCCTTAGCCTATTTTTATTTATTCTTTTCTGTAATCTTTTTCTTTTTGTGTATTACCCCGTTTTAAAACTCTGTCTCCGTCTGCTTATTTTAATTTGCAGTAGCATCAGTCATCCGGCGTCCCAGAAGAAAACCCAAGAAGAGGCGCAGTCTCAGAAGCCTATGTTCGTCAGTCCTGAGAGTTCAGCAATACTTCAACCGGTTAATCACCAAAGCGCATGCAGCTGGTCCGCTTATTGAAGGTATATCTTAAGTTCAATGATTTCAAAAAATTTGTTTGTAATATAATAAATACTTTTTTATTTAATTCTGATTATATATGATAAATCTAATTATATATTTTTCTTTGTTTTATTACAGCCGCTGCATCGACAGTAAAACATATGCCAGTTTCTATGGGACATCAAGCTACCCTCTACCGCCGGAAAGCTGCATCGTTTCTGAATATCTGCGAGGCTCTGATGATTGAGCTGATTGATCCGTCGATGCCAGTAGCGTTAACCAGCTAAGTTGTGACCTCTGGGGGGGAAAAAAAAAATATGGATAGTCAGCAAATCAGAGATGCTTTGGATGGAATTGTGGAAGCTGTAAATGAACTCCGGAATCTCCCTGTTCAGCATGCAACCGAATCTGTAAATCTAATCCCAGGATCTCCTGTCAGACTTCAGGGGCAGACCGATCCTGATTGGGATTTTGAGCGTATTCTATGGTTAAAACAAACCTTTGGCGAGCTAAATGATTCTTTCTCTTTATCAATCTCATCTTTAAACGACTCGCTACAGTTTCAACAACAAGTTACAAATGTTTTAAATGATATCACGCAAAAAGGTAACGATCTTCAAAATATACCTGTTCAGCATGGGGTGGGGGCTGTCGATTTAAATCCAGGTAATTCACCGGATAGACAGCAGGGTCATACGCACTCAGGTTCGAATTATGAACGTTTATTATCACTAGAACAAGCTGTCCATCAATTAAACGTTTCTGTCTCTCAAACATTTACCTCTAATCCTACAAGCGATCAGTTCCCGCAACAGCAGCAAGGTGGTCATTTAAATCAAAGTATTGTCGAAAGCGGTGAACATGATCGGTCTGGTTCTTCACATACTGTTATGCAGAATCCCTCATCCAGATCGCCTCAACAGCCATGCTTGACCATACCTGTTGTCCCTGCGTCCAACCCACAGGATCAGCCCTGCACGAGTCAGTCTCAGCCGGCTGCTAACCCTTGCATTCAGCGTGAGCGTTTTAATGCTATAGAAATAAGACGTCCTTTCAGCGTGACAGCTTCACGACCCGGTGAAATTCCTAACCCCGCCGAATTTTACACACAGGTTTATCATCTTCTCACCGAGCTGGCGGATTCTGTTACACATTCGGCGTCACGCAATGATATCGTACAGCTCGAATTAAGCGGGGAGGGATTTTCACGTCATGCTGTCATTCAGGTAAATGATGACGGTGATTCAGTTCTGCCTGCATTTCTGGAATTCTTAGACGAGTTAACACAGTCTAATCAAGAATTGCCAGGACCTGAAAACTTGGAAATAGTACTTCAGATTGTACGAAACCCTCACGGTGGTGCAAAACGTAAGGCGACAAAAACGTTGGACTGTGAGCTGATTCATAAAAAATGACGTAATCTCTATATTGTTGAAAATGCTTATAATCAGCTTTGCTTTGCAGCCAGTCTAGCACATCTTTGTAACCCTGCTTTTACAGACGCCCAAGCCATGCATCAAGCCTCACTGTGGCAACGGACAGCCGGCCTCACTGAGCAAACTCCTGTGACTTTCAGCGATGTGTATACATTTGAAGAGATAGTCAACAGGAAGATCGTTGTTTTCTTTAAAGACGACAAGGAGGCGATGCTTCGTAAATTCCAAACAGGCTTTTCAGATCGTTCAAATCCTCTTTTTCTGTTTCTGTTCAAAAGCCATTATTATGGAATAAAGAGTGTCACAGGTTTCACAGGCTAGAAGCACATTTCCTTCTGCTTTGCTAAACACAGAGACCCCACATTGAGACCTAAACTCGGGAAGCTCGTAAGTAACTGCGACACAACAAAGTTCTGCCTTGAGTGTAAAAAGCTATATTATGTAGCCGCAGGTGGAAAGGGCAAGCCCCACGATTGTTCAGCTAAATGCACGGTCTGTCGTCAGAAAGTGCCTCACGGTGCTGATGTGACGCTAAACGACCAGCTTTGCTATATTCAACCGACCCTGACTGATGCGCAACTCCGCGATAAGCTAGTTTTTTATGATTTTGAAACTTTTACAGATCAAACCGGAAAACACATCCCGTATCTTGTATGCTCAAAAACTTTGGCTGGGGATGTTTGGTATTCTTATGGCTTGAACTGCGTCACGGATTTTCTGCTCCATTTTAGAAAACCTCGTTTCAGAGGTCATTCTTTTCTAGCCCACAACAGTCGTGGGTTTGACTCATACTTGATTCTGAGTGAAATGCTTAAGCTCGGCATTAAACCTCGTCTGATCACACAGGGAAGTAAAATCCTCTGTTTTACCGAACCTGATTACGGCCTAAAATTCATTGACAGTCTTTCGTTCCTTACCATGAAACTCAGTCAAATGCCAAAAGCATTAGGCTTCACTGATTACTCTAAAGGTTTTTTCCCTCACTTTTTCTCCTCTGAGAAGACATTAAGCTACGTGGGCCTGCTTCCTCCACCCAGCTTCTACGCTGTGCAGCACATGAACCCCGTCGAGCAGGAACGCTTTTACATTTGGTACAACGAGGCGTGTAAGCACCCCTTTGACTTTCAGAAAGAGGCTCTTTATTATTGCAAACATCACGTTGAGATTCTTTTCAAGGCTTGTGTGAAATTCAGAGAAGAGTTCTTTAAAGAGACAAATGTGGATCCATTAAAGTCCATAACCATAGCCGCAGCTTGTATGAATGTTTTCACATCGAATTTCCTCCCTCCTAACACACTAGCCATAACTTCCCCGGTGGATTATCGGCGTCAGTGCAAGACTTTTTCAGACGCTTCCATTCAATGGTTGGAGTGGGAAGCTGCTGAACGGGGCATTTTCATTCAACATTCTCTTAATCGAGGTGAAATGAAAGTGGGGTCTTATTATGTGGATGGATATGCAGAGATTCAAGAAGTGAAAACTGTGTTTGAGTTCAATGGTTGCTTTTACCACGGCTGTCCCGCCTGCTTTCCAGCTGACCAGACGTGCCCGCTCAGAGAAGTCTGCTTCGAAAAAATCTACTCTGCTACCATGAAGAGAGCCAGGGTATTGGAATCGGTTTATGGGGTACATGTGGAGATGATGTGGGAACATACTTGGAGTTTGATGAAGGCATCACAATCGGGTCTCAAAAGGTTTCTGGACTGTTTCAGAGCACCGTCCCCTCTTTGCCCGCGGGATGGTTTGTTTGGAGGCCGCACTTGTGCTCTTAGGCTCAGGTACACAGCAGGAGAGAATGAGTCTGTTCATTATGTAGATTTCATATCTTTGTATCCGTTTGTGAATGCAAACTGTAGCTATCCACTAGGCCATCCCAAAATCATTTGCAAAGATTTTGACGATCCCCGTAGCTACTTTGGGCTTATCGGGGCGACCGTGTACCCGCCTCGTGGTCTGTTTTTTCCCGTTTTGCCGTACAGGACGTCCACCGGTAAACTGGTGTTCACACTGTGCTGGACTTGCGCCGAGATGAACTACCAGTCAGGTCCTTGCACTCACTCTGACGAAGAGAGAGCGTTAACAGGTGTATGGGTCAGTGTGGAATTCAGCAAGGCTCTTGAGCTGGGATATCGACTCGCTGAAATCACTGAGGTTTGGCATTTTGAAAAACAGAGCAGTTCAATCTTTAAACCGTATATCCACACTTTTCTCAAGGGTAAACAGGAGGCTTCAGGTTTCCCGGCTGAAGCTACGGACGAGGAAAGTCGTTTGAAATATGTGGCAGACTACAAACGTGAGCAAGGCATCCAGCCAGATGTACGAAAGATCAAGGTGAATCCGGCTAAAAGGCAGGTGGCAAAATTGTGTCTGAACAGTTTTTGGGGTAAATTTGCACAGAGAAACGATTTGGCTCAGACAAGCATTGTCAGCGAGCCCAAAGAGTATTTTAACTTTCTTTTTTCTGGTAAATACAGAGTAAGCTACTTTCACTTCCTGAACGATGAAATGTGTATGGTTCAGTGGAAATACAACAAGCGTTGTATCGCTCCACCCAACAAGGTGAATAATGTCTTCATCGCTGCCTTTACAACTGCCCACGCGCGTCTGAAATTGTACACGTGTCTCATTGACACGGACAGTCTGATCTACGTGGTTAAACCGGGTCAGACCTCCCTCGAGCTCGGACATTTACTTGGTGACTTGACTGATGAACTTTCAGGTGACTCGATACAGGAATATGTTTCTGCAGGGCCAAAAAGCTACGCCTACCAGATCAGAAGTCAGAAACGGGTTGTGATGAAGTTTAAAGGTATCACTCAGACGCACGAATGTAGTGAGAGGGTGAATTTTGACAGCATGAAAGACCTGGTGGAAGGTTATCTGCAAGGTGGGAGTGTTGGCCTAGTGGTTTGAGCAGTGTGCTTGCACTCAGAGAAGGATGCAAGTACGCGGTTCGATCCCCAGTGCCTGCACTCTGGGTCCCTGAGCAAGACCCTTAACCCCCGATTGCTCCCTGGGCGCCACACATGGCAGCCCACTGCTCCCCTAGGGTGATGGGTTAAAAGCAGAGAACAAATTTCGTTGTAATGTATGTTTCAATGACAATAAAGATGATATTACTATTAGGTTCTCCAGGGGATTTTTTTGCAAGCTCCACAGCACACCAACAGGCGGGATAAAAGAAACTTCCAGCTTCAAAATGCCACATTTCAGAAAAAGCTCCGTGTCATGTATGACAAGAGAAGGCTTTTTCCTGACGGAACAACCCTTCCTTTTGGCTATTAAAAGATTAACTGAGGAGGGAAATGTCGCTCCCCCATGAAACACAGGAGGTTGAATTTGATCATGTCATGGTTGGCTTTATGTATTTTGCCCACATGCAGAAGCACACTCGGGAGAAACAGGTGAAGTTTAAAGGTTTTATTTAAGAACCAGGTAACGGGAGGATTCTGCCTCAGCGGAGGCAGCGTCAGGTAACGGTCAGGGAGCAGGAAACCGGGTCGATCACTGGGGAAGGACGAGACAGAGGTTAACTGGGGAAACGTGGAGAGGAACTGGTCTGACTGAGCTGGATCTGCTGCTGGACACAAGCTTACCACTTGATGGACAGAAGGCCGACCGGGGAGGGAGCAGTGGGGACTCAGCGCTAGCTGTGCGATGGTGGCCACAGGTGTCCGGGAGACCAGTGGGTCGAAGGTGGGGTCGGGTCCGAGCAGCACCGGGGAATCCAGATGTCCAGGACAGCGAGAGGAACCAGGTGACTTCCCGGAGATGGCAGGGTTCCAGGGGAGGGGAACAGACTCAGGAGGAACCAGGAGGTTTGCAGGAGAGACCAACACCAGACGGAAGATGACGATGCTTGGAGCTCCTGCCACGAGAGACTTCACAGGGTCACGAGAGGAAGAGGGCTGCCATGAGGAGGTACCACAACGGTAACACTCTGGCATCCTCTCGCTGTCTGCGTGGTGTTTAAGTAGTGCCTCCCGATGCCGCTCAACCGCCTGCAGGTGTGTGGGCTCCGCCCACCGGTCAACCCAGAACACCTGTGGAAAGAGTCTGAGGCAGCAGAGCCGGCAGCAAGCTGCACGGCCCTGCTGGCTGAGTCCTGACAGATCATAGATTCAAAACCCCCTTTTCACTTCTAATAGCAGAGCCGAGTGGTTGTGGTAAATCTTATTTTGTTAAAAATGTTTTGCTAAATTGTAACCATGTAATGGATGTTGTTCCTGTAAATATAGTCTGGATTTACACCTGTTTCCAAAGTATGTATTCTGAATTGCAGAAAACGAATAAAAAGATTAAATTCATCAAAGGACTACCTCGTTCTTTTGATGATGAAAATCTGTTTCCTCCTGATCAAATTTATTTGGTTATCTTAGACGATGTAATTTTCCAGGCTTCGGAGCATCCAGAAGTGGTCAAGATTTTTACTCAATACAGGCATCATAAAAATATGAATGTCATAATGTTAATACAGAATATTTTTCATAAAGGGAAATACAGCCGTACCATTAGTTTAAATGCTACTTATATGGTGCTGTTTAAGAACCCCAGAGATAAACTGCAGCTGAATATATTAGCCCGTCAGAGAAAACTTTCTTTATGGAGAGTTTTCAAGACACCACCAGCGAAGCTCATGGGTATTTAATCGTCGATCTGACTCCCACTTGTCCAGACCGTTTCAGACTGAGAACCAGAATGCTCCCAGGTCAGTGGCCAGTTGTGTATGTACCAAAATTAAATTAAATTAAATTAATTCAGCATGTCAGCCCGCATAAGACGGAATGTTCCCTTGTTCAAAGCCTTGTATCATGCTACATCCCAGAAACGTAAAGACATTCTTGCCCACTGCTCACCCGACTTTCTCAAAGCCTTGTGTGAGATAGCTCTGAATATCTTAAAAGGTAACGTCAGAGTCTCTCCTTCTCAACATAAAAAACTGGAAAGGCAGAAAAAGATCATCAGACTTCTGGATGATAAAAGAACCGGTTTAAAACGCAAGCAGTCGGTTCTGAAAAATCAAACAGGAGGGTTCATTCTCCCCTTGTTGAGCGTCATGGCCCCTTTATTAGGACAGGTGCTGGGAGGTGTCATCAGGAGATGAGAGAAAATGTCTCTTAGGATGGCGCAAAAGATGTATCTGGTTTCACCGCAGCAGTTCAAACGTTTGAGTCCGCCAGAATCTTCTATCAGACAGACGGCCGAAGAGGATTTTGACTCTAAAATGAGAGAGATTCTGAATGAACCGGGACTGAGTTCTTATGAAAAAATTAAAAGGTACAATGCTCTGTTGCAGAGATATCTAACTCTAGTCAAGCAGGGTCATCTGGAGGAACCCAAAGTGACTTTAACTATGCAACGTGACCCTATGCCTGAAAATAATGGGGTTGACTCTACAGGGTTTACAGCCTCTCCTGTAGAATCGGACCAAACCATTAACGAGGTCTTAAAAGCTCTACCTAACAGAGATCGCAGAAACGATGAATACATACTGAAAAAGTTATCCCAATATGGTACTAGCTGGACGTCGAAAGGTGAATTTGTTTACCGGGATCGTGTGATGGGGGGCTCACAAATGGTCGATTTGCTTAAAAATCTTCAGCTCCCGTTCAAGAGGAAAACACAGACACCGGAACCTGTAGGCTGGACCTCGTTCTTGGCTGCCTTGAAGGAGCTAAACATCCCCGTGTCATCAGTCAGTAACCCGCAAGCCCGCGACCAATACGTACGTTTGACTGAAACAGCTGTATCGGAGAAGAACGTTGATAAACCTGTCATGAAATGAAAAGGAAAAATCGGGCTGTCCCCTAAATTCTCAGGAATAGACTTTATGGATCCCACCCCTGAGAAAGGACCTGCTCGAAGCAAGAGAGTCAAGAAAACCCCTGCGTGGTTGACATTTTCACCCTAAAAGTCTGTATGAAATAAAAAAATTGGAGAAATGAATTTGTAATAAAGAAAACTTTAATGTTTCAAATTATTCATGCGTACAGTGTTTTTATTTTAGACAAGTTACAGCTTGTAACAATCTTTAAACATTTGCAAAGAACACGTTCCGTGAATAAACGAGCACGAGGCCCTATTTTTGATTCAATGCTGATATTTTTTCACAAAATCATATACCATGACATCATTTTTATAAACATCGCCGTGGTAGGTAGTCAATATTTCATGCACTGAAAGCCCACAGGCTTTATGACACAGATAATAAACACAGTGATGACCGCACACAGTTGATAGAGTGTCTTGAAGTTGACGATTATGATACAATATTTTCGAGGATCTCTCTTTCAAAAATGTCGCTATGCTTGGTGGATAAAATTCAAAATCAGGACTGAATCCATAAGAGTCGAAAAAGGTGGCTCGATCCATGGACC
The DNA here is from genome assembly GCA_037039145.1 of Fundulus diaphanus. Classification (NCBI taxonomy): domain Eukaryota; kingdom Metazoa; phylum Chordata; class Actinopteri; order Cyprinodontiformes; family Fundulidae; genus Fundulus; species Fundulus diaphanus. The sequence continues at coordinate 52,024,154 of CM073131.1, forward strand.
ACGGAACGCCTTTCAAATTGGTCGGGCCCATCAGGCAATACTCAATACCACTACCCATCACATACGCACGTGCCCGCATACACAAAACACCAGCATCCCCTTGATCACGCAACTGATTTGCGTCACATGACACAAGACAAGCCAATCCATTTTTAGACACCAGAATTTATTGCTTTCTCATAGGCTGTGGTCCCTGAGCATGATAAATGTTTCTGCCATGTTATAATTAAAATCGGCACCGAATTTTTATTTAACTTTTTTTCTGACATTCCAGCACACACACCCCGGATTTATTTCCACTTACAATCATTATATTACAGCTAACACAATATTTACAGAATAAAAATACTTTAAAAAGAAAAGTCAAACTCACCCCTGCTCTAAATATTCCCGAAAAAGTGTCTCTGTCTGTCATTATGCTGGAGAAGTCCCTGGCTATCCTCAAAGCATCCACTGTGGTCAAAGGATCCCTGTGTGTGTGTGTGTGGGCGCACATCAAGCTATTTAGTCTTTTCTGGGTCATTGTTGATCTCAGATAGGTCTTGATACGACGGAGGGCAAGAGACACCTCTCAGCACTTGCAGTGGACACAGCTAACGAAGCTAATGAAGTAGCGGTCATAAGCAGCGCAGAGGTGGGAAAACTTTTGTTTACATCACATGACACAATCAGCCAATACATTTTTAGATGGGATGATTTATCGCTATCTCATTGGAGAATGATGCTGCTGCCATAGACTATTGTGCATTTGAAAAAAATAGCTATTGAATATTTTAATTTTATTTATATATATTATTTTACATGTTTGATCATCAAAAGTAGGTAGGGCCGCGGCCCTATTGGCCCTACCCGTTCCGCGGTCCATGGCTCGATCATTCTCTTCCAAAGTCAAAGCTAGCCAGTGTTCTCCAGGCATGTGTGAAGGATGAGTGTTTACGATGAAATAGGCGGGTCCTTTGTACGTGCGTTTCAGTAGCGGGAGTTGATCAGATGCCCAGACCCCGTGAAATAAGTCCCCCAGAAGATGATGCATCAAACTCTCGATTTCGTGGTTATTCATGTTTTAATAAAAATCCACCAGGACCTGTCTTTTTGAGTCGATTTCCAAAATTGAGTCGTAACATGCGTACACAATCAGTGTGGTCGTGTGAGGCAGAGGAACTCTGAATCTAATTTCCAGCCTCAAATTTCTGTTACACACCGGTGACAGAGCGTCAGCGTCCTCGCTCGGGTTGAGATTAAAAACAAACAGGGAATAACCCTCATTAAATTCCTCGCGAGCGATGCTTAAAGGAAGGTCTTTTAAATGACGACCTGTAGCGGTGAACATGTTGTAATATTCCCTCACCGAAATACCATCATTGAATTGAGGTTGAAACGCTTTGGCTGGGACTTGTCTACAGTCTTTACAGAGAGCTAAATATTCCACATCCATAAGCTTAAAGTTGAAAGGGGACATGCTTCTCCTGCCTGTGAACGCCTACATTCCTAAAACCACATATTTCGGCATGGTTCCTAAAAACAGATTCTCCTGTGTACATATCTTGGAGTAGGCTATCGGAGCAGAAAAACGTAAATGGTTCTGAGCTCGGGCCTGGAACGTTAGTATGTCGGCTGTGCGGTTAACTTTGAAATAAATATCTGAATCTATCTTTCTCAGATGGGCTTCAATCTCTGTGATAAGCTGATTCAAATTAGTGTAGTATCCGCTTGCAATCTGCACGCGTTGGGCATTTTCTTCGTCCGCTTTCCTCCATTCGAAATAAGCCTTTCCTGAGGGGACGTTATGCCATGTGTGTGGGTATGAAACCTCAGTCAAAGCCACTTGCCACTGACCTTGTAAATTAATAGGCTTGCCTAAATCCACGCGGAAACTCGATTTGTTATTATCCTTAAAAACATTGATGCTAGCGTTGGACACTAACGTCAGATAAAATCCCTGGTCCTCAGCTATGTCACCCCTCCGGTGAGAAGCGCATTCTTTTAAACATCACGGAGGTCATCCGCGTTTACCCAGCTATTGAATTTCTCCGGCCAGTTTTTCCAGCGAACTAAGACCTGTCTGACCCCTCGAACCGTCCGTTTGCCTAATATTTCACCAACTTGATACATTTTGTTTTTTGACATTTTCACCTTTTGAAGCTCCTCAGCGTAAAAAGAACCTCGGACGGGCTCCTCGTAGTTTGAATACGGGGGGAGATCGTTGTATCACTTCTGTAACAGTAACGATTTCATCCGTGAAACATTCATATTTCTTGTCAAACACTCCACGCACTTTGGATATTCTGACATGTTCGCCTGACTTGAAAGCCATCTTGAGTTTTTTGTGCAGCGTTTGGAGTTAGTCATGTACAGATTCTGAAACACCTGAAAAGCGTTACTGGTGGTGACTTCGACAGGGGCCATTTTAATACTTGAATGATAGCTATGGTTGTAACTTTTGACCAGATCTTGAAGCACATTTACATATCGGACAGTGTTGTTTGCGGTGAAATATCTCCACATTCTTGATTTTAACGTACGGTTAAACCTCTCAACAACTGATGCTTTTATTTCACTAGCTGTGGAAAAATGTTCAATACCATTTTTATCCATTAACGCTTTGAATGATTTGTTGAAAAATTCTTTACCATCGTCAGTTTGCAGTTTCTTTGGAATCTGACTCTCCTTTAAAACGGACTCGAAAGCTTTTACGACATCGGACGCAGTTTTCCTTTTTAAAACTCTGACGTAGGCTGTTTTGGAAAATACATCAATAACGGTTAATAAATAATTGTAAGGAGGGTGGATCTCTATGGCCTGAGGGTAGCTGTGAGTCGTCGTTGAGCTGTGAAAGCGCCGGGGAGGCTGGATCTCCTTGGCTGTCAGGGAGCTGCGTGTCCTCAGGCAGTGAAGGGTCCGGGGAGGACGGAAGATTCACAGCTTGTGAATCTCCGTCCTGGGTTGTCATTTGAGGTGGCATGGCAGGAAGCCCGGAATTCTTACCCATAAAACAAAGACCGCTGGGCCGCCTTTCACGCCTCCGGCAGGGGGCTTGGGCCAGTCGATAGTGTGCGTCTTCAGAGCTGTGAGGATATTGTCGTTTCAGCAGTCGCTTTGGGCAGAAGACGATTCAGAAGTCAGCGAGGATGCGGGTAAAGGAGGGTTTCTTGTCTCGCAGAGGGGCCTGCTGCATTCGGCTCTTCACGGTCTAGTCTGCGAAGCATGATGAGTTTCAGAACAGCCCAATCGTTTGATGTCAGCATGCCCAAGGAGTGGATAGCTTGCAGCTCGTCCCCTTCATCCCGCTGATAGAGATACATCTCACCGGATTCGTATTTGAAGATATACCCCCATTTACCGTGGGCTCCATAAGGCTCCAAAGACCATTCTTCTTGTAGAGGCAGAGCCTGAGGCATCTGAGTTCTGCATAAAAACAGCGTAGCTTTGTGTGGGGTGTGCTGAGCTCGCCAAAAATCACTCCGTTCGTGGCAGATCGTGACGGGTGTCTCAGAAATGATAGGTTCAACGTTGATTCTTCCTGACGCCATGCTGAAAAAAAAATAAAAAAAAGGATTCAATCACTACCGAGGCTTGAGAAAGGGCCTTATATCATGAGAGCCAGGGAGGGGTTTAAGGTGAAAGGGGGGGTGGGCGGGACCTTGGGCTAGTAGTGGGGGATGGGTGTGAACTCCGGATGAACTCCGGATGTGGGGGATGGGTGCGAACTCCGGATGTGTGTGTGTGTGTGTGTGGGTGGGGGTGGGGGGGGGACTTTGCCCCGGAAGTGGAAGGCGGGACATCCGGTTACAGTGGAAGGCGGGACTTCCGGCTGTCACTTTTTAAAAGGTGTGAAATGTGGGCGTGGTTTGAGTTTGATGGAAGGGTTCTTTATTTTTTTTTTCACCAGCCGGGATTTTGGTACTCCCTATTTTCCTCCAGTAACTAGCGAATACGTGCACTACAGCATTGAAAAACGATGATTTTCTCACGTTCAAGGGGGGTTTAAGACTTTTAAAATGTCAAATGTCATATACTTTTATGTTATGTACTAAAACTATCAAGTACTGAGAAAGAAATGGACTTGGACTGGATCTGTTGGATTTCCCATATCACCTGCCCCCTTCAAGAGAAAGGATTCTGCTTGAATCCTTTTCCTTTCTGATTGAAAGCCCTTTAAGGATCCAGTTAAGTTTAGTGGCTTTTTTTTGTGTAGCGAAAATTTCCCCCTGCTAAGTTCACAGTCACTAACCCGTCTCTCTCCTTTGCAGAGCAACCAGTCCTGTTTTCTGAGGCTTGCCTTTTAAGCTACACCGTTACATTTAATAAAGTAATTTGAACAAACTCTTGGTGTTGTGTGAATTGCCGGGTCCGGCTTCTAAGGTTCATTACAGTAGAATCTGGCCAAAAGATGGACCCGTCCGCAACACCAGAGTGGCATTCAGGTGTAGACCGTGCTATTTCCGGAAGAGCGCATGAATGATATCACTGTTTTTTTTGCACAATGTGGTTATAATTCTTAAGACTGCAGCCAGTAGTGCTGCCGCGGCTTGTCTTAAACCCACAGCCGAGTTTCCGGCTTCGGCACCCGCCCATGAGCCCAGATTGTCTCCCCCAGAAGTATTTAAGGGAGAGGCTGATCAGTGTCGTCCTTTCTTAACTCAGTGTGAGATTCAGTTTGAACTTCAGCCTTCCTCCTTTCCCACAGAATACTCCAAAGTAGCAGGTGCAGGCTTCTTCTTCATTGGCAAGAAGGATGGATGCATCCGTCCATACATAGATTATCGGGGTTTAAAGGGCATCACCATCAAGAATCGTTACCCCTACCACTGATGGATTCGGCTTTCGATGTTATTCAAGGTTCCTGCATTTTCACCAAGTTGGACCTAAGAAACGCTTATCATCTGGTGCGCATTCGTGAAGGAGACGAATGGAAAACTGCATTTAACACGCCAACTGGACATTATGAGTATCTGGTTATGCCTTTTAGATTAACCAAAAGCTGCGGTAACTCTGCGGCTTGTTAATGACATATTACGGAACATGATTGGTCATTTCGTCTATGCTTATTTAGATGACATTCTTATCTTCTCTAAAGACCTTGAAACCCACCAACAACATGTCCGTTCCTTACTTCGCCTTCTTCAGAACAACCTATTCGTAAAGGTAGAGAAGTGTGAGTTTCATCAGTTTTCAATCACATTCCTGGGCTATGTCATCTCGCTCAATAAGATTTCCATGGATCTTCCAAGTGTCTGCTGTCCTGGATTGGCCCACTCCCTCGGATCGTAAGCAACTACAAAGGTTCTTGGGGTTTGTTAATTTCTATTGTTGCTTCATACAGAACTACAGTCAGATCGCCTCTCCACTTCATTCCCTTACGTCCACCAAATCTAAGTTTGTCTGGTCTGAGCCTGCTGATCGTTCCTTCAAGCGGTTCAAGGGATTATTCACTTCTGCTCCTGTTCTAAACTCTCCTAATCCCAAGAAACAGTTCATCGTGGAGGTTGATGCTTCTAACATTGGCGTGGGAACTATTCTCAGCCAGACAGGGGAGGAAAACAAGGTGCACTCATGTGCCTTCTTTTCAAGATCCTTATTAGTCTCGGAACGAAACTATGATGTGGGAGATCGCAAACTACTGGCTGTTAAGTTGGCTTTGGAGGAGTGGCGTCACTGGTTGGAGGGTGCTAAAGACCCTTTCTTTGTTTGGACCGACCACAAGAATCTGGAATATCTCAAGTCCGGCAGAAGATTGAACCCGAGACAAGCAGGGTGGGCCATGTTCTTCTCCAGATTCTATTTCTCTTTGTCTTACAGACCTGGGTCCAAGAATATTAAGCCGGACACCCTGTCCAGGATTGAGTATACCCAGAGACAGGAGGATGCTGTTGATACGGGAGGATTCATTCTACCTGAAAGTGCTCGCTTGGCAATAACCAGAACTGAGGTGGAACAGAAAGTTCAGGACTTTCTCCAGAGCTTCCCTGTCCCTGAGAGATGTCCGAAGGAGAGAATATTCATATCCGATCATCTGGTTCCAATGGTACTCCAAATCTGTCACAGTTCTCTTCTAACCTGTCATCCCGGATTTAAGAAGACTTCTGAGGTTGTTGCAGCCCAGTTTTGGTAGAGTACCATGGCCAAAGATATTAAGGAGTATGTTTCTACCTGTACAGTCTGTAACTCTGCTAAATCATCCAGAAGGCCTCCCTCAGGACTCCTGTACCCCCTGCCGATTCTTTCACGCCCTTGGTCCCACACCTCTATGGAATTTATCACCGGACTGCCAGTTTCAGCTGAAAACACCGTAATTCTCACTATAGTTGACCGATTCTCAAAGATGGTTCATTTGGTTCCCCTCCGTAAATTGCCATATTCCAAAGAATTAGGGGAGATCCTTTCCCGTGAGGTTTTTCGTCTCCACGGTTTCCCGGTCGATATAGTGTTTGACTGTGGTCCTCAGTTCGTCTCCAGGTTTTGGAACGAGTTCTGCTCCTTAATGGGAATCAATGACAGTTTGTCCTCTGGTTTTCACCCTCAGTCGGATGGTGGGTCAGAGAGGATGAACCAGGAGGTGGAGACTAAGCTAAGAGCTATTTGCAGTCAGTGTCCAGAGAAATGGTCTCAAAACCTGTCTTGGGTTGAGCACGCTATGAACTCCTTACCCTCCTGTACCACTGGGGTGTCTCCTTTCTATGTGGTTTATGGCTATCAGCCCCCAGTTTTTTCTATTCAGGGGAGGGAAGCTATGGTACCATCAGCTCACACTGCTGCCTTAAGATGTCAGCTAGACGTGTCATGTCTAAAATGTCCCAAAGGTATACCAAGTTGGCTAATCACCACAGTCCCAGCTCAGAATATTACAGAGCCCCCCCCCCCCCCCCCCCCCCCAGGGCAGATTCCAGGAGGACGGCCCTGGAGAGTCAGGTATTCCGGCGGTCGTCCCGGAGGACGGCCTAGGCGAGACAAGATCTCCGGCGGTCGTCCCGGAGGACGGCCTAAGCGAGACAGGCAGAGGAGGCCGGCGGCGGGGCAGGACTTCAGCCGGCTGGCGGCGGGGCAGGGCCCTAAGAGGCCATCGGCGGATCAGCACCCTCGGAGGCCGCCGGCGGATCAGCACCCTCGGAGGCCGCCGGCGGACCAGCACCCTCGGAGGCCTTCGGCGGACCAGCACCCACAGATCGCTGTATTGTCAGCTGTGCAAGTTCAACCAGTTCATCATGGCTGCATCTGTAAAGTGTTGTTTGCATCTGTTTCCAGACAAAGAAAGCCCAATAATAGCATTTTCTGGTGCCAGTTGACAGAGATCTTGATGGCGAGGAAAAAGAAATAGCCCAGTCCATCCATCTATCAATTTTCTAACACGCTTATCCCCTCTGGGTTCGTGAGGGGTGCCGGTATCTATCTCCAGCTGCCAATGGGTGAAAGGCGGGGTACAACCTGGACAGGTAGCCAGTCTATCACAGGGCAGAAATAGCCCAGACTTTGGCCCAATTTACTGTGATATCACCAAGACCTGCTGCGCTAGCACAGGTGACAGGTGTCGTTGTGCCAAACGACTTATACACGCCAGAATTTGTATCCCTTGCGTCGGGAGCGCATTCAGCGGGAAGAATGAACCTAGTCAACTCTGCCTCATTTCCAACCTATTAGGCGTGGAAATGAAGATGTTTTACTTTTCTTAATGAAATATAGCAACTCGGATCACGTGACCTCTTGGACCGGAGCGCTACAGTTTAGATTTTTTATCAGCTTAAACTTATTAATGTGCAAGTGAAAACGTGGGAACATTGGTGTTTTGAGATCACTGCTATGTGTAGCAACTGATCCAAGTGAAAGAAAGTTGCCCCCTGACAGTTCATATGAAAAGTCACCCTACAGATTCTGGCCTACGGCCTATTTGGATTGTTTGTCCTTGAGTTATTGTCACTGATTCATAGCAATCTATTCCACCAATAGATGAATAAGTATACTTAAGGAAGGGCTTCTTGAGTTACTGAACATTTCTCAGGGCAGAGGTTTATATTGGGGTGTCTAACATGAGGGGCCAGCATATGTTTTTCCAGATAGTGTACAAGTGAAGGGATAGAAGAAAAAGGTGCTTAGAATGAAGTATTTTGTAGTATTTTGAAAATACAAAAATACAGTATTTTATTTTGATACATTTTTTGGCTGCTGTATTTTGTAGTTTATTTTGATACATTTTTAAGGTGGGTATTTTGTATTTTATTTGGAAATACATTTTGATGTATTTGTGCCCATCCCTGCCTGTGGAGTACCACAGGATTCAGTCCTTGGACCAATTCTCTTTACTATATATATATATATATATATATATATATATATATATATATATATATATATATATATATATATATGCTTCCGATCGGCAAAATTATCAGACAGCATGGGATTAATTTCCACTGTTATGCTGATGACACTCAGCTATATTTATCCATAAATCCTGATGAATCCAATCAGTTAATTCAACTACAGGCGTGTCTTGGTGACATCAAAAGCTGGATGACTTTAAATTTCCCTCTTTTTAAATTCTGACAAGACAGAAGTTGTAATCTTTGGACCAGGATCCTCAAAAAATAAACTTCTTAACCAATCACTTAATCTGGATGGCATTAACTTTGCCTCTGGTAATAAAGTAAAAAATCTTGGAATCATTTTTGACCAAGACATGGCATTTAAATCCCATATTAAACAGGTTTCCCGAGTTTCCTTTTTTCACCTCCGGAATATTGCCAAAATTAGAAACATTCTGTCCAGGGGTGATGCTGAAAAACTAGTCCATGCATTTGTTTCTTCAAGGCTGGACTATTGTAATTCTTTGCTATCAGGAAGTCCACAAAATGTAGTTCAAAGTCTTCAGCTGATCCAAAATGCTGCAGCAAGAGTTCTGATGAAAATCATATTTCTCCAATTTTAGCTTCCCTACATTGGCTTCCTGTTAAAGGCATAATATGCAGCATTTTTCAGTTAATTAATGTGTTCCATACCGTTTTGGATGATTAAATGAGTCATTTCAGGTCGAACAAAGGTTTTCTCGGCCGCCCTGGTGGGGGAAATACCGCACTTGCAATTGCAGGAGCCCTCGGCTCGTACCCACAGGCTCAGAAGTCTCGTGCATCGCGAGAGTCGGTCTTGCTTTACGGCGAGAACTGCTACACGCCCCCAGTGAAAGGCATGCTCGCTGCTAGCACAGTGGCGATATTTGTGCAGTATTCATGGCGGAACCAGCGAGAAAACAGCGAAAGCCCATGTTCGAGCAGGCAAGAAAGAGGAAAAGGGCTCTGGACAGAGAGAGGAGTCGTACACGGGTAAACATCGTGCAAGCTTTTTCCGAAAGGCGAGAGCTAAAAGAGAAAGAAGGCTGCAAGGCTGACGCAGACCTCGCATTTCTGCTGATGCGATTGTAAGTAACATTGGAATGGTTTCTCTCTCTCTCTGTGCATGTTCATACTTTCAATGTGTTAGTCATTGTTTGTACTGCCGTTTTTTCGGCAGTACAAACATGGGCCGCACAACGCGTTTTAGCAGAGAATAATAATAACCCGTAATAATAATAATAATAATAATAATAATAATAATAATTTAAAAACACACGAAAAACAATAGGGTTCTCTGCACACAGTGCAGTTGCGTTCGCCTGTCTGCTAAGCTCAAAACAACCGCGCCTGGCTTGACGGAGAAACCAGGAGAACAGCTGAGCATCTTTACGACAGTGCACTTTTACTTTCGCCCTCTGGGAGGAGCCTCGCTGGAAAATCAACCCCGGTTGCATAGTATACCTTTAAATCAAGAATAGAATTTAAAATTCTTCTTCTAACGTATAATGATAATCATATATCAGAGCTCTGATTACCCCGTACGTTCCTAACAGAGCACTTCGCTCTCAGACTGCAGGTCTGCTGGTGGTTCCTAGAGTCTCTAAAAGTAGAATGGGAGGCAGATCCTTTAGCTATCAGGCTCCTCTCCTGTGGAACCAACTCCCAGTTTTGGTCCGTGAGGCAGACACTCTGTCTACTTTTAAGACTAGGCTTGAAACTTTCCTTTTTGACAAAGCTTATAGTTAGAGTGGCTCATGTTACCCTGAGCTACCTCTATAGTTATGCTGCTATAGGCTTAGGCTACTGGATGAAATCAGGGTCTATATTTCTCACTCTTTTGAGTTCCACTGTTGTCCAGTCTACTGTTCTCCAGTTTTGCATTGCATTGCATTGAAATTACTTTTGTCATTTCAGCTTTTAACTTTTTATTCTCTCTCTTTTTTTCTTCATAGTAGGTACACCTGGTCTGGCGTTCTGTTAACTGTGACATCATCCAGGGAAGACAGATCACCCGCTATTACCATCTAATGTAGAACAAATTACTGGATCAATGTGAGCTTCTGTGCTTTTTTGTCTCTCTTGTTGTGTCTCTGCTCTGTCTTCTGTAATCCCCAGTCGGTTGAGGCAGACGACCGTTGATACTGAGCCCGGTTCTGCTGGAGGTTTTTCCTTCCCGTTAATGGGGAGTTTTTCTTTCCGCTGTCGCTTCATGCTTGCTCAGTATGAGGGATTGCTGCAAAGCCATGTACAATGCAGATGACTCTTCCTGTGGCTCTACGGTTCTCCAGGAGTGAATGCTGCTTGCCGGGACTTTGATCCAATCAATTGGTTTCCTTATATAGGAAATTTCTGACCAATCTGTATAATCTGACCCAATCTGTATAATCTAATTGAATTCGACTTTGTATAGTTCCTTGGGATGACATGTTTAATTAATTTAGCGCTATATAAATACAATTTAATTGAAATTTAATTGAATGTTGGGCAAAAACAATCATTTAAGTGAAGCTTCTCCAACGCATCCGGATATTCAATATCATCACATAGTTTAGTAAGCACCTAAGCTCGCTTAGAAAGGGGAGACATTAAATGGAAATTTGTCAACAGAGGGGATAAGGTGACGGTTGAAATCACCTCCCAAAAAAGAGTCTCTTGAAACATGCTAAAAAAAAACCACAAATACCTTTGAGAAAAAGTCAGGGGAATAAGCTGGGGGACAATATAGATTCATGAATGTTAACTGTTTCCCTGCAAGCATTCCCTTAACAATTACATAGCAGCCCTCACTGTTTTTGACACACTCAAGAGACCTAAATGTCCGTTTTTTGCTAATCAAGATAGTAACACCCCTACTGAAAGAGGAATAAGAGGTAGCAAAACGGTGCCCCACCCAATTCCTGCAGTTTAGCATTGTCCTTGTCCTCCAGTCTCCTGGAGGAATGCAATAGAAACATTCTGCTTATCCAAGAATGATAATACTGCCGTCCAATTCATGAACAGTTTGAGACAAAGACAGGACAAACAGTCAGAGCTGGTTAAGGTTTGACATATTCCGTATATGCATTCCATAACCCTCATTACCGGATGTGTAAGACAGTTACAATTGACAGGAATGGAAAATGCCACAGTGATATCTCCACAAAAATGCATGCCATGCCCTGAGGTAAAAACATGAACAACACTTAACAAACATAACAGATGTCATTAGAAGCAAGCAAACTGAGGGTCATTTCCCACAAAAACAGAGACTGTTCAACAAACAAGCACTTTTTAAACTCACCAGAAGCGAACCGATGGCATCTGAAGAATAGTGTGCAAAATGAACAATACAAAGCTCCACAAAATATGATGGAAGGCAAAAACAGTACTGTTCCCATCTACTACCATGACAAAACGGGTGAATTAGAGCGTATTTTTAGTTAGTTAATTTTTGGAATCTAAACAATGCCTACGACCTGTTGTGCTCCCGGTTGCACACAGAGACATTCCAAGTCGTCGAAGAAAGAAGAAAGAAATGGATATTTTCAATGAAATGGATGCAGGCAGATACTCCCAATTGACTGTGGGAGCCATCATACTACGACAGAATTTGCAGTCTACACTTCATCTCCGGTAAATACAACTTAATTTTGCACTTGTCATTGTTCTACTTAAATAATTATATAAATAAAAAATAGGATATATACTTAAGTCAAGACAAAAACGTTCGTTTCGTAATAAATATACGTACATGTACAATGTATGCAAACCCTCTGGCATGAGTCTGTGAAAAGGATTAATAAGACAAAAACACCAAAATAATCCTTTGTGAACAATGTTTTTTTTAACCTACCGGTGGCGGGTCTTCCTCTTTGCTGAGGCGCTGTTTGTGTCTGACTCTGCTTTGGTATGTTACACAAACATGTCTGAACATGTCCCGATATGAAATAACTTTAGCCGTCCAATGATTTTATGGCTTTCATGCTCTTTCATGTGTACTGGTCTGGCGTGTTGATAAGGCAGCTGTATATGTCGCCGTACGGAACACTCGGCAGCATTTCACAGACTTGCTCGTTTCCCTTCAGGCTTTTGCTGGACATATCTGGCAATCTTAAGCCTGACTGGGTAATATCCAGGGAGTATGAGTGAAGTGCCAGAGCAATATCTGAGCGTCGGGGATTCTTGAGGTGCTGGTTCTTCGAGCGAGACGTTGAGGCGGGTGAGTAATCCAAAAGTATTAACTAGAGAAAAACAGGAGACTCAACGTTATTATTCTCATAAGTTCAGAGTGCGAAAAAAGGACTCACAGGTTCATGTTCAGGATCTTGGTCAGAGGCCACGTCGTACCACGACTGACTTAAGGCTCTGGCGTCTTCCATCTGTCTGAGCTCTCCTTATGAAGCCAGAGAAAGCCGCTCCAAACGAGCCGCAGGTGTGGGCCACGCCCCCCAGCCAACTGGAACCACCTGTGGAGCAGACTGAGAGCAGAGCACCCTGACATTAATAACATTACATTAAGCCTCTGAAAAACAACAATACAGTTTGCTCAACTGATCACCTAAAAATCCTGTCCAATTGGGATGAAACAAGGAAAGTTTTATGGGAGAAAAATACATACTTGAAAATCTCAGATGTTTAAAATCCCAACATCACATTTACACCAACACTGGCCCTTCTCTATTCAAAAACATTAGGAGGAACTTGGAGCAACCATCCTTAGTCTTTTAGGATGTTTATTTGATCTGGATATTAACACCTGGGCTCACTATAAAAATATTTTAACAAAATGAAAAAATAAACTGAACTTGTCTGCATTGTTTGATAGCTAATGATTAACTGGAATATATGAAGCTGATTTGAAATCTTCTGGTTTTATTCTGCCAGGTATGTGGCTCTGTGCATGAAAGGTGTGGTGTTATTTCTACGTTTCTCCAGCAGGGTGTGACAGGTGGGCACAAGCCGAAGGCATTTTCTGTCTAGTCCAATCAGGTGGACTACTTGAAGCAACTGGAGACGGAAGGAAGGCATCAGAGCATTAGGTCACCTAAGCAGTACCTGATAATTCCTTCTAGTTCTGTCCCATGGTTCCAAGTTTCCGGAAACTAACTCCTCTTTTCCTCTCTCAGGTTAATCAAAGCTCTATTCTGGTTGCACCAGGAACTCTCCTCAGAAAGATCTCTCAGTCCACTGCAGTCGCAAGAATTCCACTCTGGCTGCAACATGAGACCCTCACAGCTTGGATGGCCCTTCTTCCCAGCAGGGGTTCTCTCTTGCTATAAAACCTTCCTTCCACAGACACAGACCCTCTCTTCTCTCCTGCAACTCCAGACACCAAGCTGCACAGACCACCTCTCCCACAGACAAAGAAGGCTTGGACCATGAGGGCCTGGTCGGCACTGACCGACACACAAGCCAGCAGCTGAGGGAAGGTGCCTGGACCAGCCATGCCTGATCCAGGGTCTGTTAATGTCGTCTGCCGGCTTCAGCAGAGGACCTGACTGGATCCGGATGAACAACACACGAAATACAAAGCTAAGTCTGCTGTTTACCGGTAGCAGGAGCAAAGATCCTGCATGCGAAACAGCTCTGTTGTATTTCTTCTCAGCCTGTACCGGGAAGCGAACCCAGATGGAGCTGAAAGCTGTATGCTGAAAAAAACCCTGCTCAAATCGGACTGCAACAGGGTCAGAGGCTGCCTGGAGGACCTAAAGGCCTCCATTCCCTCCACACGCTGTGGTTAGCCCACATGCTGCTGCAGAGCTAACGCTAGCCCGCCAACAACGAGCCAACAACTGCCCTCCTTCAACGCTCCTCCCGTGATTGGCCAAACTGGACAGAACTGACATGAGACAAAGGTCAGGTTTGGACAGGGAGCTGAGGGTGAAGTAAAAGGTTTATTGGGAAATGTTTTGTAAACCGTTGGACACATGGTGTTTAGAACAGAAGGGCTAACAGGTAGCTCACGCTAGCCTTAATGCTATTAGCCTCGCTAACATCCGGTACCGGAGATTTCAAAAGGAGTTTGTTTAAAGCACAAAGCTTAATCGTTCGGCTCCGCCATCCTTTGATGGTGCTATGAGCCTTATCCCCGCATTACTATCGAATATTAATGTTGGTAAAGGTAATTTTGATAATTTTATGTTGTAACCTCTTAGCCACCGATTTGCTACAGCGTCCCCAGACGCCCGGAGGGAGAATCGCATCAACAAACTCGGTCGTAAGGGTTTAAATGATTTTACTGGGCAAATCAGTAACCAGAATGTTATTTTCTCAAAATAATGCTCTGGTTAACTTGTGCTTTGCATTGTGAATGGGTTGAAACACATGTCAAATGTTGTCCTAAATTAGTTAAGCTAATTTAACCACGATTCACATTCTCTAATGTGAACATTGGTTCTTTAACTTAAACAAATATTATTTCATCAAATAATGTTTTGTTTAACTTGGGCTTTGCATTGTGAATGGATTGAAACACATGCCAAATGTTTTTAACTCCATTCCATGTTTAAGGAATCAGATCTTCAGTGAACAAGGATTCACTGTATTATTCTGATTATGACCAACCACTTTGTTTTGTCTTTTGTTTGTTTTTGCGTGTAAATAGTTCCTTAGCTTAGCTTCTTTTTATCTTCATTTTGCTTAGTAGTTTAGTTAAGTTTCACTAGCCTAGTAGAGAGGATTTACTAATTGAAATATTGTGTTAATTCAGGTAAACAGCATTACATAGTGATGTTCCCTGGATGTTTATTTTATTTCTGTTACCAAATTCTTGAACTTGAAAAGAAGTCGTCACTCCTTTATTCTATGTGTATGCAGGTTTTGCTGTTAAAAGATCGCTAGTGCTTGAATTCATCCCTTTCAACCATTGTCTCGATATCAGCTTAAGAGCTGATCATCACCAGACAATACCTAATAGACAGAGGGTTATTTAATAAACATTAAATAACTTTAAACAGTGTATAATTGCACAACAATACCATACCAACTTTATTTATGAAGCACTTTATACACCGACTGGACCAAAGTGCTGCACACAATCATAAAATACAATGCAATTGTAGCCTGCACCATCCGCCTCATATGTCGTATGTACTCTGCGTTGTGTGTGTAGGTGAAGAAAGGAACCAGCAGTCGAGGACCCAGGGTGTTTTGTAGCAGGAAGGCGAGTTTATTCTGTTCAAAATAAAAATGCATTCAGCACAGCAGTTCCCAGGCTCCGGCCTCCCCACACAGACCTCTCCCCAGCGCAGCTCGGCGCGAACTGAGGAGAACAGCGGGAACACACAGGATATGACGCCAAACAGGAAGCAGGAAAATAAAAGCGTCACCACCAAAATAAAATTCAGAAACTAAGAAAAACAAATATACATAAATAGTGAAGATGGATTTGAGGTGAAATATACACCTTTTTTTACAGACTTGCTACATCCACCCCTCCTATATTTCACCAAAATCCAAGTCAGTCCAAAGTTTACAATCCCAATACATGGAAAACTGACAAATTTGATGAAAATTTAGCACAGGGTTGCCATAACCAAGTACAGCACTCAGCTTGAAAGCTACCTACAAAACAGGTTTCGAAGGAACATTCGGTTGATCAGGCCTCTGCCCTTCTCAGATCCATATGATGACATTTACACCATACAATTCTGTGCCAACTTTAAACCCCTAAACACAATACAGAATGTATATTTGAGGAAAACAATACTCTGTTATAGTTATATCTCCGAACTGTCCAGGTACTGGACTCCAAACAAATGAATTCGCTCAAAACCAAGTAAGAATGGACTGGGATTTTTGGCTCACAGAGTTTGCCAAATCCCTAAGATCAAAAGGTCTCTGAACCATGGATTCAATGAGTCTGTTCACCCTTTTGCTTACCCTGCCCACCCGAGTCCTAACAACTTGGTCAGTCTCTGGGGGGTGACACATGTCCATGTTAGCATCTGAATCTACAGGAAGAACCTCCGTGTCCGTAGAGTGAGCTTGACTCACTGTCTGTAACTCTCCGTCTGCCACATGACCATGAGCATGTTCACCTGAGAGCTCCATCACACTGTGAGGCGTCACAAGACTCTGGCTGGACAAGCCTGGCTCTGAAACGTCTTGATCCAGAGAAACATTGCTGCCACAGTTCGTCGATTCACTCATCTCCCATGCATTATCTCCATCATCTAAACCTCTCTCGTCCGAAGCATCAAAGGAGTCTGACAGACCTTGTGCCTCCTCTGCTCCTACAACAGTGACCTCATCCTGGGTCGCCTCCACAGGCAGAAAGCTGATGTCCAATATCAAGTTCCTGTGCACAATTTTTTTGTTACCTTGCTTGTCCTTTAACTTGTATGTGTGAGTTTGAAGATTCCTATCAACAACTGTGTAAACTGTAGTACTCCACTTGTCAGATAACTTTTTCTTCCCCCTTTCACCCTTGTTTGCTAGCAAGACTCTGTCTCCAATGTTCAGATGGGTACCTTTCACTTTTCTGTTGTACCCTTCTGCCTGCTTATTTTGTTCTTCCACAGCATGTGCTTCAGCTATCTTAGCTGCCTCATACAGATGTGACATGAGTGTGTTGGCATAGTTCTTGTAATCAGTAGTCACCGGATCACACAACACCTGTTTAAATATCACATCCACAGGGAGCCTCGGGACCCGACCAAACATGAGTTGGAATGGAGCAAATCCTGTAGTCTCGTGAACTGTTGCATTATATGCAAAAGTCAATGTTTGTATTTGTTCAGGCCATTTGTTCTTCTCTCTCAGTGGCAATGATCTGAGCATGCTGCCAAGTGTGCGGTTGAACCTCTCGGTGCCCCCGTTTCCCATAGGATGGTACGCAGTGGTGTGAGACTTTGATACTCCTGCCAGTCGAAGCAGTTCAGCAACGAGCTCACTTTCAAAGTTTGCTCCCTGATCCGAATGGATCCGTTCAGGAAATCCATACACACAAAATACACGGTCCCACAACTTTTTAGCAACCTGCTTTGCTGTTTGATTGGTGCATGGAAATGCGTGGGCTAGTTTTGTGAAATGGTCAGTCAGGACAAGCACATCTACTGAGTTTTGCTTTTTGTCTTCCGCACTCCAGAAGTCTAAACACACCAACTCCATTGGGGCAAAGGTTCTTATGCTTTTAAGAGGGGCTCGAGCACAAGGTTCTGGTGTTTTGGCAAGAATGCACCTCTGGCAACACTTTACATACTCCTTCACATCGGTATCCATCTTTGGCCAGAAGAATCTCTGTCTTGCCAGGTGAAGTGTCCGTGCCTGCCCTTGATGTCCAGCCATGTCATGAATGCCTTGCAAGGCTCTTTCCTTGAGGCTATCAGGAAGAACAAACTGATGTCTTTTCTGTTTGCTGAGAGGATCTCGAGTGACTCTATAGAGGATCCCATTTTTAATCTTGAGCCTCTCCCACTGCTTAATGATCACTATAGCTCCAACACCGAGTCCTACTCTTTCACGTCTGGATGGACGTCTCTCTCGGATAATGAATGGCAAAATTTTGGAAACATCAGGGTCAAGTTTTTGGGCATGTTGTAATTCATCTAAAGTGAACACAGGGAGTGAATCTTGCCCTGGTACACCCAAATCTTGGACAGACTGAATTAGTGCCACCGCACGAGTCTCAGTGACCAAATCCCACTGGTCATGCATCTCCAGAAGAGCCTTGACTGCCGCTGCGTCATACTGGTAAGGTTGTGAACTACAGTGGAGTTCTGGATTGCCACAAGATGGTTTCTTCACTTTTTGGCTCTGGACCTTTAGGTGAAAAGCGTCTTGGATCCCATCTTGGCTAATGCTATCAGCTTCGATAAGGAGACGAGAGTAACCCTCAGTGATGATCCTATGGCTGACAGTTGTTGCAAATGGATCCCTACTGAGTGCGTCAGCCACTGTGTTCTTGGACCCAGGTATGTGTTTCAGATCAAAAGAGAAGGGTGCCAGCTTCGCAACCCAACGCTGCTCACAAGCATCAAGTTTTGGCTTCGTCATGATGTAGGTGAGCGGATTGTTATCAGTCCACACCGTGAATGTTTGACCTCTTAACCAATGACTGAACTTCTCACATATACTCCATTTCAAAGCCAAAAATTCTAGCCTGTGAGCGGGGTATTTCTTTTGAGAGTTACTCAGCGTCTTGCTGGCAAATGCAATGGGGCGAGCTTTCTCTTCTCCAGCTGGAACTTGAGATAAGACAGCTCCAAGTCCATCCAGTGAAGCATCAATAGACAAAATCAGAGGCTGTGAGAAATCTGGGTGTGCAAGAACAACACAATTCAACAGCTTTTCTTTGAGACTTAAAAAGGCTGTTTTTGCATTCCTCTGTCCAGTCAGATGGTCTCAGCTTTCTGTATGAACCAGCAGTTGTTTTGGTTTTTCCCTTCCTCTTCTGTCCAGCAGTTAGAGCAAACAGGGGCTTGGCCACAGATGAACAACTCGGAATGAAATGTTGGTAATAAAACACCATACCAAGGAAGGACTTTATCCTCTTGACTGAAGGAGTGCATCCATCATCCTCCATCAGGTCAGCTGTTGTCATCCTTGTAATGACTTCAACCTTTCCAGGGTCGACAGACACTCCATGGCCATCTATAATGTGTCCCAGAAATTTCACTGATGATCTCATAAAGTGACATTTCTTGGGACTCAACTTAAGATTGTGCGGTCGAAGGCGTCGGAACACAACCTCCAACCTCTCCAGAGACTCTTCTTCACTCGAAGCAAAAACAAGGAGATCGTCCAGGTAGCATAACAAACTGCTAAAGTTCAGATCTCCAAATATGCTGAGCATCATCCTCATAAAGGAGGCAGGGCTGTTACACAGACCTTGGGGCATTCTATTATATTCGTACAACCCCATAGGAGTTGTGAATGCTGTGTATTTCTTCTCCTCCTCCGCCATAGGAATGTTGTAAAATCCTGACGTCAAATCCATAGTGCTGAAGTAAGTGTTGCCTCCAAGAGCAGCTAAGCAGTCGGACTGGTGTGGAAGTGGATGCGCATCCTTGAGTGTCCTTGCATTTAACCACCTGAAGTCTGTGCATATCCTCAGGCTGCCATCCTTCTTCCAGACCAGTACAAGAGGAGAAGCGTATTCACTCACAGATCTCTTTATTATCTCCTGTTCCTCCATGTCAGATAAAACCTGGCGCAGCTTGTGATAATGAGCTGGTGGGATTCGGCGGTATGGAAGGCGGAATGGTCTATCGTCAACAAGCCGGATGCGATGTACAAAGCCTTCTGCCTTGCCACAATCTAAAGCATGCTTAGAGAAAACATCATTATATTTCTCAAGCAACTCGACCAACTTGGTTTTCCCTGCATCATCAGTGTGGCATGAATCAATATCAAGGTCACCGAGCCCAACCTGTTGCAATCGTAGTTTCAGATCTGTGAGCCCCTCTTTGACATGTCCCTTCTCTGGAGCAGCAGTTTCAACCTGGCTGATGCCTTGAAAAACCTCAAAATCTTCAACTGCTAGGCAAGGAGACACATCTGCCAATTTGCTGTTTCTTTTCAGCATGATGGGCTTGTCTGACAGGTTAGCAACTTTTAAAGGGACCCACCTATCTCCCCATAAGGGAGTGATAATGCGAGCAACCATAATGTTACGAGGCATCGACTTAGATGAGGTTGGTTCGGTAATCACAGTACTCCCTGGAGACATAGGAATGTTATGTGGCAGCTTACCCCAAACCAGATGTTCAGTTTTTGCCAGCAGGGTGACTGACTGTTGTAGTTTGACTGTGCCCACCTTCTCTGGGAGTTCTTCACCTCTCCACCGAGAAGTGCTTGCCATCATGTCAAGAAACTGCTCACATTCCGGGAGAAGACTGGGACTGGACACTAGATGCCAATAATCATTGGTTATTTTCAGCTGATGCATGAGGAATCTTATGACATTTGAGCCAATGATTAAATCGTCTCTTTGGCCTGGCACTACTAACACAGGAACAACACAGGTCTCGCCATACAGTTTCATTTCCACCTCATACATACAGCGGGGTTTGCTGAGCGTCCCTCCACAACCAATGAGAACAATTTCTTGAGAGAGGGGTACAGGTTCAGAAAGTGAGTTCTGATTCAGCATCATTTGTTCCACCTTCTCACTCAGAGTGCAGGTCATGGAACCTGAGTCAAGCATCCCCTGTAGCTGAAACTTGTTATTCAGAGTCACAGGTGTATAAAACAGTTCATCAAATGGCTCAATTCGTTGTGTGTTTTGAGCTATCACCCTAGCACCAACTGGTGCTGCTGCACATGCCTTTTCATACTGCTGTTCAATGTCATTATTATTGAGGGTTTTTTCTTTTGAGTCCACACCACCCCCCACCCCATGCAGGCCAGCTAGTTTAAATGCTGGGGATCTTGTGACTGAAGACCATGCTCATTTCTGATGGATGAGCGGTTGGGACAGTCTCGCTTAATATGATTTGGTTCAAAGCATGCTAAACACAGTCGTTTCTGTTTACAGTGTGAGATGGTAGAATGATCCCGAGACTGACAAACCCTGCATGCTTTGTGATGCCCTTGGCTGGGTGCGTTCTGTCTGCCTGCAGTCTGACTGTTCTGTGAGAGTGTACGTTCAAAGAGACTGATTAAAGTCTTCATGCAGCTGTCATTACAATGTGGCAGGGCTGCTGCACCAGTTTCTTGGGGTGATGGAATGTCTCTTAAGTGACAGGGTGGTGATGATAATTGTTCAGGAACAGGAGCTTGAGCATGAACTGTAGCTAGTTTAGAATATCTTGACCTGGAAACCACCTGCTCTCTGGCTTCAATTTGGTAACGATCAATGTGCTCCTGAATTTCACTGGCTGTCCATTTGTCTGGTGCTTTGAACTTCAAAATGGCAGCAAGCGCTGGATCTGGGCAATGTTTCACAAACATCATAGTTGCTTCTTGGCAAGGGTTATCTACATGCCTTCCTAATCTCTTCAAGCCCTCTTCTGCTGCATCAACTGCCTTGTTCAAGCGTACCCAGTAATCTAGAGGTGTTTCTGTTACTACACATCACTGAAATGTTGTCTGAGGATGCTGTAGACAATGTCTGGCTTTTCCTGAGGCTTTAGTGAAGGGCTGCTTCGCAGTGTTATCCTCACAATATCTTTAGCTTTTCCCATCAACTTGGAGAGGATCTCAGAGTACTGTTCATTAGTGGGTGTGCCTCGTTTTCTGAAGTAGATTTTCATTAACTCTTCCCACTCGCCAACAGTGTTTTTGTCAGATCCATCTCCCCTGAAGGTGGGGGGTTCTTTGACGTCTGGCTGTAGTACTAGCTTTGCCCCAGTCAAGTTGAGGTAAGTAGGTTCACTCTGCGATTGGCCCACACTGCCCTGAAATTGCAGACCCCGAACACCTCCTTCCCCACATTCACCCTTAAGACGGTCCATTATGGACTGTCCAACTTGCTGTGCAATGCTTGTAATAAGGTCACTTAATGGTGGGTCAGCACTAACTGAATTGTCCAGGACCGCACCATCACGCACATTTGTAGAAGATACATTCTCAACTACACGTGTAGAACAAAAGGCTGGAGAGCCTGCGACATTAGCATTTCGAACTGGAGTAAAAGGCAAAGCCTCAATCATTCTCCCTCTCCCCACAGAGAAGTTAACACCACTCAACGAACATTTGTCCTCATCTGCCTTATTTTTAACATAAGTCATTTTCAGTTTGATTTTTTTTCTCTTTTTTTTTTTTTTGTTGCTGGAGCAAAACACTATTCCACGTTCAACTCTGTAAAACTATTCAGTCTGTATAGATGTGTTAATGTAACAAGCAACCTCAGGTGACCAGTTGACATTGATCCACTCTTCTCGAACCACGGTGAACTTGTCCGAAGCAGTGTGGATCCGGGTCACGGCACCACTGTAGCCTGCACCATCCGCCTCATATGTCGTATGTACTCTGCGTTGTGTGTGTAGGTGAAGAAAGGAACCAGCAGTCGAGGACCCAGGGTGTTTTGTAGCAGGAAGGCAAGTTTATTCTGTTCAAAATAAAAATGCATTCAGCACAGCAGTTCCCAGGCTCCGGCCTCCTCACACAGACCTCTCCCCAGCGCAGCTCGGCGCGAACTGAGGAGAACAGCGGGAACACACAGGATATGACGCCAAACAGGAAGCAAGAAAATAAAAGCGTCACCACCAAAATAAAATTCAGAAACTAAGAAAAACAAATATACATAAATAGTGAAGATGGATTTGAGGTGAAATATACACCTTTTTTTTACAGACTTGCTACACAATTCTAAAATAGAAAGGATGGAATATAAAATACATATTAATATACAGATACAATGATGCAAAGTGAAACCTCTCAGATTTTGTCAAAAGCCAAAAAAAAAAGATGGGTCTTAAGAAGGGACTTAAAAACAGCGAGTGAAGAGGCCTGTCTTATGCTCAAAGGCAGATCATCCCATAGCTTAGGAGCTGCCATAGAAAAAGCACGATCCCCCCTGAGCTTGCACTTTGTCTTTGGGACCCTCAGAAGCAACTGATCAGCTGACCTGAGGGAACGAGAACGGGTGTAAGAATGTAACAGCTCAGACAGATAGGGAGGGGCAAGGCCATTGAGAGCTTTAAAAACAAATAAAAGGATTTTAAAATCAATCCTAAAATGTACTGGCAACAAGTGTAAGGAAGCTAAAATAGGGGAAATGTGGTCAAATTTCCATGTACCTATTAAAAGACATGCAGCAGCATTTTGTACCCTGGGAAATATATAACTCACTGACTCCTATATAAAGTGAATTACAGTAATCCAGCCATGTGGTTACAAATGCATGGATCACTGTTTCAAAGTGCTGTCTGAAAAGAACAGGTTTTACTTTGGCTAGCTGCCGTAAGTGGAAAAAGCTGGATTTTATAATGACTCTGATGTGTGCTTCCATCTTAAGACCTGTATCTATCTTAACCCCTACATTTGTAATAACCGGCTTAACATACTAGGCCAAAGAGTCAAGACTGGACATGGAATCTACAGTAGATCTGCCAAAAATCACTACCTCTGTCTTGTCTTCATTAAGTTTCAAAAATATTTAGGGCCACCCAGACCTTCACATCCTCCAGACATAAAAACAGAACGAAGAGAGGTGGAATCTTTGGTCTTTAGTGGTAAATATATCTATGTGTCATCTGCATAACAATGAAAAGCAATCCCATATTTTCTAAAAATAGAGCCGAGAGGAAGGAGGTACAACAAGAAAAGAACCGGGCCTAGAACTGAGCCCTGTGGGCCACCTAACGACAGTGGAGCAGAGGTGGACCTATGGGCATCAAGACAGACACAAAAAGTACGCTTGACCAAATAAGATTTAAACCAATCCAGAGCTATGTGACCGATGCCCACCCACTGTTCCAAATGGGAAAGTAAAATGTCATGATCAACTGTATCAAAAGTAGCTGATAAATAAAGTATATCATTAAAAACTTTTAAAAGAGCTGACTCTGTGCTATGAAATGGTTTAAAACCCGACTGAAAAACCCATGATATATTATGTCCATTAACATAAGCCATTAGCTGATTATGGACTACCTTCTCAAGAATTTTTTAAAATAAAAGTCAATTTAGAGATAGGTCTATTGTTTGCCAGAACAGTGTGATCCAAAATTGGCTTCTTAAGTAGAGGCTGCAGAACTGCATGTTTCAGGGTGGCTTGATGGGTTGAGTAGTCGTCAGGCAATCAGAAGGTTGTGGGTTTGATTCCAGCTTCCCCTTGCCACATGTCGATGTGCCCCTGGGCAAGGCACTTAACCCCAAGGTGCCTACCGAGCTGCGTCTCGGTGTATAAATGTGTGTGCGTTAGTGAGAGTGACTGGGTGAATGTGGCTGTAGTGTACAGCGCTTTGGGTGGTCAGCATGACTGGAAAAGTGCTATATAAGTTCAGTCCATTTACCATTTACAATTTAGAAGAGCAAGGACAGAAGGACCTATAGTAGAAAAAAATCTTTAAATACTTGGGGTGGAATAACATCATTCTGAGAACCAGTTGGCCTTAATTGACTAACCACCTCCTGCAATGACTCCAAGTTCACACATTCAAAGTGTATGTAAAACATCAGAACAAGGCACAACGACTGAAGGGTCATAAGCAGAGGGGATGATCTAGGCCCTAATAGTTCTCATCAAAAAAGTGTAAAAAGGTTTTACATGCCGTAGTTGAGGTCTCCATAAAGCCACAATCCCAAGTAGCTACTGGGGTTCTTGTTTAATCACGGAAATCATGGCTTTCACATCTTCCAAAACCATGTTTCTTGCACCTGCCACAGGCTACAGCACCCATTCCCACTCATTGGGACATTAAGAAGTAGTTTTTCCTCAAAGTAGATGCCTTAGGCCAGGGATTCCCAAACTGTGGGACCCCTGGGGGTGCGCGAGCTGCCACTAGGGAGTGCGCGAGCTGAAATCTGTAAGTCTCGCTGAGGAGCCGACCTTAATTATTGGCAGCTCCATAATAAGAAATGTGGCACTAAAGAAACCAGGGACCATAGTTAAATGCCTACCAGGGGCCAGAACGGGCGACAGAATCCTACCTAAAACAAGTGCTCCGTACCGCGACATATACAGCTGCCTTATAAACACGGCAGGCCAATACAGACTAGAGAGCACGAAAGCCCCTGAAACCACTGGACGGCTACAATTATTTTATATCGGGAAAAAGGCTCCAGCAACGCCCGCGACACCATGAGGGATTAAGCGGGTCAGAAAATGGATGGATGGATGGATGGATGTTGTTCACACGTTTGTGCAACAGCACAAAGCGGCGTCGGACACAGACCGCATCTCAGCAGAGAGGAAGACCCGCCCGGTAGGTTAAAAAAAACATTGTTCACTACAGATTATTTTGGTGTTTTTGTCTTGTTAAATTGGGTGGGGGTGTCGGCGACATTGCAGCGTAAACACAGAAGTACTAGCACCCGTGAACGGGGGCGTAATGGAGCCGCCGCCTGGCCCGTGTAGCGGCCGTGTAGCGATCGCCACCTCCCCTCCGCCACTATTTAAGTAGAACAATGACTAGAGCAGAATTAAGTTGTATTTACCTGAGATGAAGTGTAGACTGCAAATTCTATCGTAGTATGATGGCTCCCCCAGTCCAGTGGGAGTGTCTGCCTGCACTCTTTTCATTGAAAATATCCATTTCTTTCTTCGTCCTTCCTCCTTCGGTAAACGACAAAAACGTACATCCAACGATTTGGAATGCCTCTCACAACAAGCAAGGGAGCACAACAAGTCGTAGGCATTGCTTAGATTCCAAAAATAAACGAACTAAAAGTACGCTCTAAATCACCCGTTTTGTCATGTAGTAGACGAGAGCAGCTCTGTTTTTTGCCTACCCGCGGGACCCGGATGTAGCGCTGACGTCACGCGTGAACTACCCTATTGATACTGTGCTGATACTGTGTCACTGAATACTGACACCTGCTGGACCTTAAAATTCCCTACGGGCAACCTGGTTGACAGAGTTAACTGACACTGATTTGATGACCTAGTATAAACAATATTTACAATTTAAATCATTGTATGTTGCATTGTATTATTTTATATTTCCATTTGAATTTAAAATATATTTGATTTTTTTTTAGATACAGTCAATAAATAATGTGAACCTGTATCATAACGTAATAACCTCTAAGTAAACATGTTGTGAATGAGGATGCTTGTGGACTGGCTTTTCTATTTATTTTTTTTACAAATCTTTTGCTGCCATGTTCTTTCAATGCCCCCCCCCCTACACACACACACACACACACACACACATACTCCCCCTTTTGTGTTGAACAGTGAAGTGTGGTGAAAACAGCTTTAATTCTCCATCACATAACTTTCATATCGCTCATGCATTGACTTTTTCAACAATTTTCTCTTGCGTCTTTCAGCAGCAACAGCATTGTTTCTTAAGGTTTAATATTGTCCATATGCCTTCTTTAAAGATTTCTAATTCTACTCGCAAGACATGCGTACTTCCAAGCTTATTTCCTGTCATTGCCATGGTGAGTCACGTTATTTGCGTTCCAGTGATCAGGCTTTTTTCATGCTCGTGCTCACGTTCAATGGTTGATCGGGCGCTGTGTTTAGTTACCTGACTGATATCATCTGTTCTGAAATCGGAAATGCTGAGTATGACAAAGGGAGGAAGAACTACTCAGAGTAGCAGCTTTCTACTCAGTGTAGATCAGGGCAATCAGAGAAGTTTCGTCTCTTCTCTTCTGTTTCTGTCGCTCAACGTTTTCTTGCTCATGGTTTTTCACGTGCTTAGATAAATTTGTTATGTTTTCACTGAATTTAACCGGCTTTTTACAAAACATACAGCTTTCATTCGTTGTTACGACCCCAAAGGTCTAGGGGTCCAGGGGAGGTAACATAAAAAGCCAACACAAAAGAGTATGAAAAAAATGTAACAATTTATTGATAAGTTGGCTATAGAAACAAAAATGATGGAAACAATAAGTACACTACCGAAAAGGACAGGACGTGATCTAAATAAAAAAAGAAACCCGAAGATGACTTAAGGCCACAAGAAATAATGTGTTGACAGCATCAACACTAAAATAAACCACAAGACAGAACATCCAACTAGTGACACAACCAGCAACTGAAAGGCGTAACCAGAGTGCCACGGCAAATTGCCTAACGAGTGACACAGCCTACAATCATCTGGTTAACAGAGTGTTACAGAAAACAGGGGACGAGTAACACAACCAGCATTGTCAGGTTCAAACAGAGTGTCAAGGCAAAACACCTAACGAGTGACACAACCTGCAATTATCTGGTTAAACGAGTGTTACAGTAAAACAAAAACACATCACAACAAACAAAACACAACACAACTGGCAGTGTGGCAAGCTGCTCTAGAACACAGCTGCCCTGATTGCATGGGAGAGCTGAGTTTAAATAAGGAGGGCTCTCCACGGATTGGTGAGGCAATCAGGCGAGTGTCCAATCCAGAATGAGGATGATGGCAGAAGGAAGTGGCTGAAGTTAAAACGAGGAGACTTCAGGAGGTTTGCAAGTTTCCACAGTGACACCAGCTGGCAGGAAGATGCAACTACACCTGCAAACATAGAAAGAAAAATAAAACAGACAAAAAGGCCACTGGCCGTAACAGGTATTAAAAAATAGCCAAACGGCGCTTCTTTCCCTTTTCATGTTTCACCGCTCGTGCAGTCTCTCTCTCGCTCCGAGTCTGAACAGCAGCTGCGCGGTTGTTTGTGTGTGGATCTGAGTGGGCGGGCCAGGCTGAGCCTGCGTGCTGATTGGCTGGCGCTGCTGAGCCATGTACGAGAGAGGAGGGGGAGCAGCAGAGTGCCGTGACACAGACGGGGAGACGTTGGATGAAGCTGCACGCTGACTGACACTCTGACTGACCATTTTAATGGTCAGTCAGAGTGTCAGTTTTGGGCCCCCCTTCTGTCCTGGGCCCGGTACAACTGACCCGTTTGTCCCCCCCTGTCGGCGGGTGTATATATATATATATATATATATATATATTAGGGCTGGGCAAGTTAACGCGTTAATTTCGCGTTAATTCATTAGACTATTAACGGCGATATTTATTTTATCGCGCATTAACGCATGTTGCTCATATGCTTTCAGTCAGTGTCAGTCAGCAGGCTGACTGCAGCGCGCTGTCTCACGGCAGCACTCTCTCGCTCCCCCTCCCCTCTCGTACATGGCTCAGCGGCGCCAGCCAATCAGCACGCAGGCTCAGCCTGGCCCGCGCACTCAGCTCTCACACAAACTTAATACACAAACAGCTGAGAGAGACCGCAGCAGCGAAAAAACATGAACACGGGAAGTAGCACCGTTCGGCTTTATTTTAATACCGTAAATGAAATCAAGCTGTATGTTTTGTAAAAAGCCGGTTCATTTCAGTGGAAACACAACAAATTTATCTAAGCACGCGAAAAAACATGAAAACGTCGAGCCCCAGAAACGGAGAGAGGAGACCAAACTTCTCTCACTGCCCCGACAGACCCACAGACTGATGTCTCTGACTGAGGCGTTTCAGTCCTCCAGGGAACATCCAGGTAGATCAGTGGATGGATGGATGGATGGATGTTACCGGAGCCCACACATAACATGTAATTAAGACCTTGAAAGAACCCAGTACATATATTAAAAAGTGTTATTTAAGATAAGATAACATTAGCTAATCCTTTTTTTATCCCACGACAGGGAAATTTATAGGATTAAAGCAACAGGCAGGTGCACACAACACAGACAAAATTACATAAGGATTGAAATATATAAGAGGTGTATTAGCGAAAAAACACTGAACATAACATTATTATTATTATTATTATTATTATTATTATTATTTAATTGTAATAATAAAATAAAAACCACAAAACCCAAAAGGTCAACAGCTTCATGATACATCAAGCTTAGGGACTGGCTAATATACAGCAGGTCAAAAAAGGCCATATTTTGGCTGCAGTGCTTGCTGTTCTCTTATGAAGAAAAGATCAACTAGTGCACTAAATTCAATAGATGGGTTGAAAATATCCAGTATAAAATAAGTGCTACAAATGTTACAACACTTTTGTTCATATGGCAGCAGAACATTAAAATAAAAGTGCTCTTTACACTACTTTTGAATTCATTCTTGGAGTTTGTAAATACAATGCGATTAATCGCGATTAATCGCGATTAATCAGGGCGATTAATCGCGATTAAATATTTTAATCGTTGCCCAGCCCTAATATATATATATATATATATATATATATATATATATATATATATATATATATATATATATATATATATAGAAGAAGATTTCTGCTAAATAAATACAGTTTATTAACATTTTCGTGTTAATACTGTATCGTTCCGTTATGAAACCCAAGCACCAGACGAGTTTATGCTGCTAACACTTTATTTTAGGACGAACAGGACGGGACAGCTTTCAGTCCACTGGTCCCCCGAATCACAACTCCTCTCCCCGGAAGCCACACATTTCTTCCGGTATGACCCCAAAGTAATCTGATTTAAAGGAACAGTAAGTGTGCAACAGCATTTAGCAAAAAATTCTAATAAGGATCATTACAATACATTTTTATTTATTGATTAAATTAACAGTTTTTTGAGCTTTACAAAAGAAATGCTTATTTACACATCTTTATTGTGTGTGTGTGTGGGGGGGGGGGCACGGTCAGACGCCATTACGGTTTTCACCTCGCGCACCCCCTAGTGGCAGCTTGCGCATCCCCAGGGGTGAGCGCACCACACTTTAGGAAACCCTGATCTAAGGGATTATGTTTTAACCAATTTGAGATGTCAATTCATTCATCCATTTTCTGACTCGCTTATCCTCATAGGGTCGCAAGGGGTGTTGGTGCCTATCTCCTTTTTTAAAAGCTCGATGTGTCAGGGTCCAGCCAGCAGTGCCTGGCAGGACGCTGC
The DNA here is from genome assembly GCA_037039145.1 of Fundulus diaphanus. NCBI lineage: Eukaryota > Metazoa > Chordata > Actinopteri > Cyprinodontiformes > Fundulidae > Fundulus > Fundulus diaphanus. The sequence goes on from CM073131.1 coordinate 52,053,866, forward strand.
ATCCTTCTCTCTCTTCCTTCTCTTGCAGGTGGCTTCAGTTGACAGGAGGGTGTGGCGCTCAGCTGTTTTCCAGGGGGGGGGGGTAGTGAAGCATTTAGATTGGTTTCAAACCTGGTGTCAAGCCTGGTGACAATCAGCCAGCTTACACACGCTGACACCAGAGTGTTAACCTTGTGTGGTACACTGTTTTGGCCACTGTCTTTCGACAGCTCTCCCTCGTTTCGCGTTCTAACGCCTTGTTTCCTCTGTCTCAGATTACCTTTTGCTGCGGATCCCACTCCGCAGCGTCCTTCCTCCTCTGATCTTAGCTCCAAGTCTCGTCTCGTGGCTTTATCTAATTGCTTTGCAAGAGCTTTACAGATAATTTAATATCTATGGTAATAAAGGATATTGGACAATAGCTGGAAACACAGGATCTTTGCCTGGCTTAAGCAGGAGAATAATGGTAGCAGAATTCATATTAGCCGAGAATCTGCCATTTTCGTGTGTTAACTGCACCAACATTCCACAAAAAAAAAATACATTTTTATGATTAGAATTTTTAATTAACATGCCTATATTCATAATTAAACCATGATTACAAAACATTCTTCTCCAGAAATTTCAAACTCAGATGGAGTGAAGAGAAAATGGCACCCTCTGTGTGGTGATGTGAGCAGTAACCAATCTACCGTGGATCAAAAACCTTCATCAGCCACTTTGATCCCCACAGACTGCCACTATGGGTCCCTGAGCAAGACCCCTATCTTCAGATTTCTCCCCGGGCGGTACTCACTGCAGCCCACTGCTCCCTGAGAGATGGGTTAAATGCAGAGATTAAAATTTGCCCTCTGTGGGACTATAATAGAAATATTCCTTCTTCTTTCTTTTATTTCATAAGAAGCTCAGCAGGTATACATTTAGCTAAAACACAGAAATAGGAAACTGGATGATAATGGAGAAAATACAAACTGCAACTTCCACTTTAATCTTTTGACATCTCAAAAAACTAAAGACTAATGGAGATTAGATAGTGAATAAATGAAAAATTGGATATTTAGCGACAGCTTGATTTTGTAAAAGCAAGATAACCTCAGTAAAAAATTTGATTTCAGAGAAGTGGTGAGGATCATCTCAGCAATAGCACCAGCTAAAACGATGTCTCAATAATCAATTATCTAATTACAAACTCTACAGAACCAATTTGAATTTGGTCATGAAAAATCCAGATTATTATTTGTTTAATAATAAATCTGTTAAACTTTCACCCGTGTTTTTGACCTGCTGCCTATGAGTTACTATTTTAGCTCCAACCCAGCAGAACCTCAGAAGTCAACCGGTTTCTGAGGACTGGTTCCTGTTAACCAACTGAGTGATTAAAACAGTTGTTTTGTTAATCAGGCATTTATATGGAAGTAATGAGGAATGCCGGGCCTTTGAGACTTTGTCTCCCCTTCAGGGCAAAATAAACATGCACCTTGCAGGATGTGTTGAGAGCCGATTTATGGTTGGGAGAGGTCATTTGCTGAACCCCAAATAAGAAATTAAATAGCCATACTGCTTGGGAACCTTGACAGCTGATCACAGTTTGGGGCCGCTGTGTCTGCCCCCCCCCCCCCCCCCCCCCCATTGTAAAGATGTACAATTGTAAAGATGTATTCAGAGTAGTGAATGACAGACAGAATCACTCACATCACCATGAGGCAGGATGTCGAACTTATTCTGAATACAGTGAAATGGTAATGTAAATTCTGTCTCCTTTGGAATTCCAAATGAAATAAATATGCATATTTAAAATTTTGCCTCTGATAAATGTTTCTCCTTTACTGCCAAATCTTAAACAGGGGTAAGACGGGCCTTCAGAGATAAGCAGGAGCATGCCGGTTTTTTTTTTTTTTTTTTTTTTTTTTTTCCCAGTGTCCTGTCTAGCAAAGTGGCAATAAAAATTGATATCTTAATGCCAAATAGAGCTCGACAGATTTTACTTTCACAAGTGGAGCAAACAGCTTTCGCCATAATGCCGGTTTTAATATCTATACAAGAAACATTTTTAGCCAAACAGGATTTAAATGGACTAAATTCTATCAATGACAGTTTCCTGGGTGCTGGAGAATCCTCTACTGACCTCAGTTTGGGAATTTAAAGAGAAAGGATACCAGGAGGGGTGGCTAAATTATGGAAAAGAAACCTGGACTCAGTGATAAATGTCATGAGGCTAGGTGTGGATTGGTGTATTGCAGTACATGTGAAACAGCATGACAAAGAATGTTTTATCCTAAATGTGTACACTCCGTATGAATACCGTCATAATGAAGAAGAATACCTTAGTAAACTTGCTTATATTAGCTCTTTTATGCAAAATGAAAAGCTTAAAAGTATCTATGTTATGGGTGACATGAATGCAGACATCTCAGATAAAAACTCGCTATTTGCTAAACACCTGATTGATTTTTGTACAAATTTGAATCTAATATTGTCAAGTAAAGAACTTTTGCCTGCTAGAAGTTACACCTATATAAGTGAAGCCTGGCATACAACAATTAAACACCTTCTTAACAATGACCAGCTGCTTTGACGTTTTCCAGTCTGGCTTCCGTGCTCACCACAGTACAGAGACCGCCCTTATCAAGGTGTTTAATGACATTCATATAAATACAGATTGTGGAAGAACCACCGTGCTGGTTCTGTTGGACCTCAGTGCAGCATTTGATACTGTCGATCACTCCATTCTGTTAGAACGCCTGGAGAACTGGGTCGCAGTGGCCGCTGGTGAAAAAAAATCTTGGTGGGGCTGGCCAATAGATTTCCCTGCCTAACCCAGTACATGCATTTAAATTGAAAGACGCAAAATTACTACGATTCCACAATAAGCATTTCATTAATAAAAAAAAAAACATTGTTCACAAAGGATTATTTTGGTGGTTTTGTCTTATTAATCCTTTTCACAGACTCATGCCAGAGGGTTTGCATACATTGTACATGTACATATATTATTACGAAACAAACGTTTACGTCTTGACTTAAATATATATCCTAATTTTTTATTTATATAATGATTTAAGTAGAACAATGACTAGTGCAAAATTAAGTTGTATTTACCGGAGATGAAGTGTAGACTGCAAATTCTGTCGTGGTATGATGGCTCCCACAGTCGATTGGGATTGTCTGCCTGCATCCTTTTCATTGAAATTATCCATTTCTTTCTTCTTTCTTCGGTAAACGAAAGAAACGTACATCCGACGATTTGGAATGCCTCTGTGTGCAACCGGGAGCACAACAAATCGTAGGCATTGTTTAGATTCCAAAAATAAACTAAAAGTACGCTCTAATTCACCCGTTTTGTCACGCTGATAAGCGAAAACAGTACTGTGTTTGCCGACCACCGTGACCCGGATGTATAGCGTGGATGTATAGCGTGGATGTACCTCGTGACGTCACGCGTGAAGTGCACCTATCACTGTGCAGCTAGGGCTACGACTCCAGGAGCCCCAAACCCATTCAGTCTGGCGATGCTGATTGGCCAAATATTTATAAATCTTCCCTAGCAACAGTATACGATTGGTTATTTCGCTACACTTGTAGGGCTCCATGATCACAGCTCCACAAGTGTAGAAGAAGAGAAATTATACGTTCTGTTGGTGGAAATGCACTGTTAAATGATAGAGTCAATTAGTAGAAGTGTTTTAACAATTCTTATTACACGTAGCCACGTACTATTAAGTAAAAACTGACATTAATAATACTTTTAAAATCTATATATATTTTGACTTTTCCCCTCCACATCTAGGGAGGGCAGTGCCCGAGCGCCCCCTATGGGCCAGCCGCCACTGCTGGGTCGGCCTTTCTATTACAGCTCTCAACTGGTTTAAATCCTACTTAAAGGACTTTTTTGTATCAGTAGGTAACTTTACATCAAAGACGACAAAAATGACATGTGGGGTTCCCCAAGGGTCCATTCTGGGTCCCCTCCTCTTCAATATCTACATGCTCCCTCTTGCTCAGATCATAAAAAACAACATCAGCTACCATCACTATGCAGACGACACACAGCTCTACATCACCATGTCACCAGGTGACTATGATTGAACATTCCTGCAAGCCAGCTCTTTAAACAGACTAAATGCCTGTAACTTGATAAAAATAAAATGATTGCATTCACACTTCTCTAATATATCCCTCCTGTTAATCATTTTATTTACAATTGAAGCTTTACTTAACCTACTTCAAGTACTCATTTTCAATGAAACTGTCATTTTGTTAAGCATTTAACAAGGAAAAACTAAAGCTACGGGTTGTATTTCTTCAAGAGGGAAAGCATTTGATATTGAAACATTACATTTCCCATAGTTTTAACTGTCAAGATTCTCTGTTGGTTGGTGCGCTAATTCTGCTTCACAGGTGGTTCTAGTTCGCTGGGGGGCGTGACCCACACCTGCGGCTCGTTTAGAGTGTGGATCACTGACTTCTTAAGGAAGACGCAGACAGATGGAAGACGCCAGAGCCTTACCCAGTCGTGGTACGATGTGGCCTTCGACCCAGTCCCATGAACTTGAATCTGTGAGTTTTTTCGTACTTGGATTTTTGTCTAACTCTGGATTTTCTGCCTCTTGCTGTTTGTGTTTTTGGATTACTCACCCGTTTGACGTCTTGCTCGACGAAACAGCAACAAGGAATCTCAAGGCTGAGATTTTGCTCTGGCGCTCCCCCTCTTGCTCCCTTGGCTCGAGGTTCCCCTTTCCGGATTCTGCTGGTTTCTCGAATCCTCTGGTTAATCCATCTGTCTCACCGTCAGTCGTGGCTCGCCTCGGATCCCTCGCCGACAAACCTTCTGTCAGCCCTCCAGCTGCTAACCACCGCCTGCCCTCGAGAGCACACTGCCGCAGAGTTTCCTTCGCAATCCCTCCCAGGTTAGGTCTGCTCGTACTAAATGGTAAGCAGTCTGGCTTCTGGAGACTCTCCCCTGGTTTGTCTTTAATTACCATCTCCCTTCTCTCTCCTGCAGTTTCCCCAGCACTGACGTTCAGACCTCGATCGTTTCCACCACCCTGTGTTATCCCTGTAGCCTGAACTTATAATAAAACTTCTTAAACTGTGCTCTGGCTTTTGTTTCTGCATGTGGGCTAAGCATATTAAAACCATGACATTAGCAATCATAGCAATAAAAACACAAATAACAATAATAATAATAATGGGTGTCGTTACTTTCTATTTTTATTTATGTATTTATTGGACCATGAGTCCGGAATAAAGTTTATCTATCTATCTTTTAGCAAAAAATACCACCAGGATCCTGAAAAGAACCAGGAGAGGAAGTCTATACTTAAAGGAACACCATCCTGGGACATTGCTTGTTGCAGATTCTTTAAAGCAGACATCGCTTCAGTAATATTCAATTGAATTTTATTTATATAGCGCCAATTCATGAAACAAGTCATCTCAAGGCACTTTACAAAGTTAAGTTCAATCATATTATACAGATTGGGTCAGATTATACAGATTGGTCAAAAATGTTCCTATATAAGGAAACCAGTTGATTGCATCAAAGTCCCGACAAGCAGCATTTACTCCTGGGGAACCGTAGAGCCACAGGGAGAGTCGTCTGCATTGTCCATGGCTTTGCAGCAATCCCTCATACTGAGCAAGCATGAAGCGACAGTGGAAAGAAAAAACACCTGTTAGCGGGAAGGAAAAACCTCTAGCAGAACCGGGCTCAGTATGAACGGTCATCTGCCTCAACCGACTGGGGGTTACAGAAGACAGAGCAGAGACACAACAAGAGAGACAAAAAAGCACAGAAGCACACATTGATCCAGTAATCTGTTTTACATTAGATGGTAATAGCGGGTGAGTCGTCTTCTCTGGATGATGTCACAGTTAACAGAACGTCAGACCAGGTGTACCTACTATGAAGAAAAAAGAGAGAGAGCAAAAAGTTAAAAGCTGAAATGACAACAGTCATTTCAATGTAATGCAATGCAAATCTGGAGAACAGTAGAAATCAGTGGAGTGAGAAAAATAGGCCCTGATGTCCTCCAGCAGCCTAAGCCTATAGCAGCATAACTATAAAGGTAGCTCAGAGTAACATGAGCCACTCTAACTATAAGCTTTGTCAAAAAGGAAAGTTTTAAGATTAGTCTTAAAAGTAGACAGGGTGTCTGCCTCGGACCAAAACTGGGAGTTGGTTCCACAGGAGAGGAGCCTGATAGCTAAAGGATCCAGTGTTGTATAAAGTACTGAAATCTCAGAGTCAAGTAAAAGTATAAGTACCTCTCCAAAATATGACTTTGGTAAAAGTCCAAGTCACTGACTGAAATGTTACTTGAGTAAAAGTCTTAAAGTATCTGAAATGTCTTGTACTTAAGTATGAAAATTACTGTAAAAATCTATGTACTCAAGTAATGTAATAAAAAGTATAAGTAAAAAGTAAAACAAAGCAAATGCAATTTGAATGACATTTTTTAGATTTTGGTAAACTTTGAAAGTCAAATTTCCTTAAAATAATATAAACAACCAAGTGCAGGATAAATTAAGACCAAGTTTAGACAGAAAATACAACCTTTTTGTAAGCTTTCAGTTTTCCTTCTTCAAGTAAGGTCAGTGCTCTACACTTTAAAATTGTACACAACTAACTGTAGGCAAAGGGGGTGTATACTAAGAACATGGTTAAGTGATAAACCAGGCTTAGCTAACCCCCCCCCCCCCCCCCCTCTACACCTGCTGCCACCACACCACACACACACCAAAAAAGTCAACTTAACTGTATACTTCATGCCCTGGAAATCTCTGTATTTTATACTGGATATTTTCAACCCATCTATTGAATTTAGTGCACTAGTTGATCTTTTCTTCATAAGAGAACAGCTGCACTGCAGCCAAAATATGGCCTTTTTTGACCTGCTGTATATTAGCCAGTCCCTAACAATTTTTTCCCTTTCATTGCAGGAGGTGGAATATGCTAGATACTTTGGGAATTCTCTGCCCTCTGAATCTGCTGGCAGTTAATTTTCCATTGCTGAGAAAGGCTTCCTTTTTGCCATTAAACGCACAACATTCATTTGATCAGAATCAGTCATTTTTGTTGGCCATAACGCGGGATCATTAAAATTAACGTTGTGTTCTGTCTCTGAGCCACTATGCTCAGACTATCCAAACGGGCAGCAAGCCCCTCCACCTGCACTGTCTCTGTTATCGCTAGGGATGGCTCTCTCTGTCTCCTCCTCAAACACACACACTGCGCCCCCCGCCCCCCCCCCCCAGCTCCCCGCCTCAGCTGGCTCTCCTGTTCCGCTCTGCCTTTCAGATTGTACCTGGACCTCTGCTATCTCTCTGCTTTCTGCTCTTTTGGCGCTAAGCTCAAGTATTTCTGTAAAAGAAAAGGTGTTTTCCCCCTTACACTAGCTAGCGGATGCTATACTTTAAAACCACATTGATAAACACATTGCTTCTTACCAGGCTCTGGATGGGCATCATTTCTCTGCAATTCTATCCCTAGACCTGTTCCTGACTCATCCTCAGTTTTTAAAAAATATTTACTAATAAAATCCCTCAAGCCTTTCATGTCATCTTCTCTTATTTCTCTTTCCTGTGCACCTGGGATTCTTAGTTTGCAGCGGAACGAACTTTCAAAGTTGCAGCCAGCCGTTGTCCTAATGGTCAAACCATTTTATGTTTGGGTGGGGGAGTTCATTTTACTGATCATTTTATTATTTAAATAAGTTGAATCTGACATCATCAATGAATAATAGTTATAATGAATAATATTGATTGTTATAATAAAACAAGAAAATAATAATGGTTAATCAAGTGTTTGGTCAATGTAAACGCCCAAGAGGGGTTGAGTTCTACTGATCAACTTAGAAATATTTCATGGCTGTGAAAGAGAAATGTTTGATTGAGCTATATTCTGTAAGAGATATTAAGTTTATATTAAGGTAGATTTACAACTCATGTTGGGAAGCTATAGTGATAAAAGTTTTCTTTTTTTCCGGTTGATATATCATGATTGTTAAAGTGATCTTGTGTGTTATTTGGTTGACTGATTGTACATTTTGTGCGGAGTCATAAGCGCAAGGTTTTTTTTTTGCTTCAGCACAGTAGTGTGCTAACAGCATGTTCTTATGTGTTTAATAGTTCTGTGCTTTTAACATGAGAGTTTGAGATTTGGGCTTGTTTTTTTATTTTAAGTTGGGCAGGTTTTATGCTGGTTTGGCCTGGAAACCATCAGTGAGATACGGCAACCTGTAGAGCTGTTTTATGACTCAAAAGTCAAGAATAAGCAGACATGCTAATAATCATGAGCGCTGATGTCAGGCTGAACACTGAAATAAAAATTCATACTAGCAGAGGTTCTGTAATTACAGCAGCTAGGAGCACAAGGATCAGAACAAAGCAGAGTTCCCTTCTGCCTGAAGTAACCCAAGTTTCTTCAGTTCAGCAGTTTTCCTGCCTGGTTCTGTTCCTTGTGCTCCTAGCTGTCTAGCTAACCCTCCTAGCAGTGTTGTAGTACTCGAGTCCGAGACTCGAACTCGAGTCCGAGTCATTAGCTAAATTTAGAGACTCGTGACTTGACTTGGACTTGAGCACTGATGACTCGAACTTGGACTCGGACTCCTACATTCAGATCATTCTGACTCGGAAATTGAGAAAAAGACTCGACTTTTTTTTATATCATTAGGCTATAATTTTAATATGTCATTAGAATATTATTTGGTGTATGATTTTAATATCTAAATGTCGTACCGCGCACGTGACGTCACCATCTTATGAGCAACGCCCCTTGCCGCTAAGGTAGGGCAAACAGTATGAGAGCGCACGTAGCAACCAGCCATTACGCATGCAACAGATTCAACGATATGACCGACTTTTCCGCTGTTAAACTTTCACAAGAGGATGTCCAGGCGCCCATTTTACTGATAGAACTGTGGAACAACATACCAACGTTCAGCTCAAACGATGGCTTGAGTGTCGAGGTTTTAGAAAGCCTGGAAAACGGGCTGAGTTGATAGAAAGGTAAGTCGAAGTTTTTCTCCTGCTCGGCGTTCATGGCGTCATCGGCCGTTTTTTTCTGTTTGTAGTCACCGTCCAGGAATCGGTATAAATTGTCCGGCCCGCCGAACAATTTAGTCCGGTCCGGTGGCCAAATGCATTATCATTATCAAACGGCTGTATCTCCTCGCTGCATCGATCGATCTGCACCAGATTTTTTGTGAGTCATGGGCCAGAGCCGCAGCGGAAACGAACCCCGCGGCGGTGGCCAATAGGCAAAGTGCTCTGTTAGGAACATACGGGGTAATCAGAGCTCTGATATATGATGGAGCTTGATTATTAAGGGCTTTATACGTTAGAAGAAGAATTTTAAATTTTATTCTTGATTTAACAGGAAGCCAATGAAGGGAAGCTAAAATTGGAGAAATATGATCCCTCTTGTTGATTTTCATCAGAACTCTTGCTGCAGCATTTTGGATCAGCTGAAGACTTTGAACTGCATTTTGTGGACTTCCTGATAGTAAAGAATTACAATAGTCCAGCCTTGAAGTAACAAATGCATGGACTAGTTTTTCAGCATCACTCCTGGACAGAATGTTTCTAATTTTGGCGATATTCCTGAGGTGAAAAAAGGAAACTCTGGAAACATGTTTAATATGGGATTTAAATGACATGTCTTGGTCTAAAATAACACCAAGATTTTTTACTTTACTACCAGAGGCCAAGTTAATGCCATCCAGATTCAGTGATTGATTAAGAAGTTTATTTTTTGTGGACTCTGGTCTGTTAGGATATCAACGAGGTCAAGTGGAACGAACTGTTTATCCCAGGACTGTCTGCCACACTTGGATAACACCGGACAACAAGGAAAGGTCTCATCTGTCTGATAGCGTCCCGTAGTTGACACCGTTTATCTACTGATGACGCAGTTTGGATATGTACGGCCTTTTATGGGTGTTAACCTAAACTCCTTTATAATGTATGTGTGATGAGCAATCGGCGCGTCCTGCCGATCAGGAGCCCATCAGCGCTGGTGTGACTGTAACTGTTTCTCTGTCTTTACGTAGATAAAATATAACTAAAAGCATACTTGTCTGTTTTATGCGTCCTACATTCAAGGTAATAAGTAAGTGGGGATCGCCTGACTGGGTAAAACGAGCTGGGTCCACCGAGGGTGTTTCACCGTAGACGGGGCACGGTGAAAACAATAACAAATCGGTGTCTCCGCCCAGACCCAAAAGGCGGCGTACCACCTTCCGTTTTCCAGCCAAGACGTCATTCCAGAGGAAAAACACACAAAAAGCGGCCAAATTTTTGGTTTCGATAGCTCCACAAGTTCTCTTAAAGAACTTCAAAAGCAGCTAATCCAATTATATTTGAAAATAGGTACCTATAGAGCGAGTAAGAGTTGGATTTTTGGTTTCGATAGCTCCAAAAGTTCTCTTAAAGAACTTTAAAAGCAGCTAATCCAAAGACACTAACAAAGGTAAGTAAAAGGGTACCTACAGAGCGCATAAGAGTTGGATTTTTGGTTTCGATGGTTCCAAAAAGTTCTCTTAAAGAACTTTAAAAGCAGCTAATCCAAATATATTTGAAAAAGGTAAGTAAAAAAGTACGTACAGAGTTAACTGAAGCTTGGCCAGAAAGTGTGTGTGTGTGTGTGTGTGTGTGTGTGCATGTGTGTGTGTGAGACACGTTACTAACATTGAGCCATTGGAAGTGAAGGGTAAAGGGTGCACCTGTTCAGGTGACATATAACCTGCTCATCCTGAGTACACTGGCTCATTGAAATTGCCGTGTAAAGACACAATAATAAGGCATATAGGAACATAATAAGTTTTGGTGTCTGAGAGATAAAAAATAAGCTCTCATTGGACCGGGGACGGGACGCTGTCCCAACAGGTTGGCCAAGACGTGTGAGTGCTGGAATGGCTGAGAATCAGGTAGAAAATGAGCTCCAGGGGTGTTCTTTAGGAACACTGCTGGAGGCAGGAAAAGGATGCATAGTGACAAGCTTTCCACACAAAGATGCTGAAAACCATTTAAAACAATTTGAGGAGTGGTGTGAAAAAATGAGGGGAGACGGGGTTTTTGGTGATACAGAAGGGCCTCCACCAGAAGGCCAGATGTGCACTCACTATTTGCAAATGTTAAAAAATAGACTAGCCCAAGCACAAGTAAAAACGGCTGGTGCTGGTGAGTTTGCTTGGGAAAAATGGCAAAAAGAGGAATTCAAAATAGCAGGCTTGATAAAACTAACTGAACTTTATTTCAGCATATGCTTCTCAGGCCTCGACAAACAACAATTCAATTCAATTCAATTCAATTTTATTTATATAGCGCCAAATCATGAAACATGTCATCTCAAGGCACTTTACAAAGTCAAGTTCAATCATATTATACAGATTGGGTCAGATTATACAGATTGGTCAAAAATGTCCTATATAAGGAAACCAGTTGGTTGCATCAAAGTCCCGACAAGCAGCATTCACTCCTGGGGAACCGTAGAGCCACAGGAAGAGTCATCTGCATTGTACATGGCTTTGCTGCAATCCCTCATACTGAGCAAGCATGAAGCGACAGTGGGAAGAAAAACCACCCATTAACGGGAAGGAAAAACCTCCGGCAGAACCGGGCTCAGTATGAACGGTCATCTGCCTCGACCGACTGGGGTTACAGAAGACAGAACAGAGACACAACAAGAGAAACAAAAAAGCACAGAAGCACACATTGATCTAGTAATCTGTTCTATATTAGATGGTAGTAGCGGGTGAGCCGTCTTCTCTGGATGATGTCACAGTTAACAGAACGCCAGACCAGGTGTACCTACTATGAAGAGAAAAGAGAGAGAACAGAAAGTTAAAGCAGAAATGACAACATATAATGCATAATTGAAGAGCAGTAGAACTCAATAGAGTGAGAAAATTAGATCCTGATATACTCCAGTAGCCTAAGCCTATAGCAGTAAAACTATAAAGGTAGCTGAAAGTAACATGAGCCACTAGTTATAATTTTTGTCAAAAAGAAAAGTTTTAAGCCTAGTCTTAAAAGTAGACAGGGTGTCTGCCTCACGGACCAAAACTGGGAGTTGGTTCCACAGGAGAGGAGCCTGATAGCTAAAGGATCTGCCTCCCATTCTACTTTTAGAGACTCTAGGAACCACCAGCAGACCTGCAGTCTGAGAGCGAAGTGCTCTGTTAGGAACATACGGGGTAATCAGAGCTCTGATATATGATGGAGTTTGATTATTAAGGGCTTTATACGTTAGAAGAAGAATTTTAAATTCTATTCTTGATTTAACAGGAGGTCATGGTGCAGCTTTGTCTGCTGCACCATGCACATATTCAGGGCATTTTTCACCCTCCATACACCCCAGTCTCCTCTCCACCTCAGCAATCATCTACACCTGCCAGCCACTAATCAAGCCAGGACTCAGTCCACCTGTCAGCTTCACTATTTAAACCTCCCTCAGTTTGCCCTTCCCTGTCGGCTCGTCTGTTACCTATGCTCTTGACTGCTCACCTTACCTTTTCATTACCAGCCCGGGTTCCCTTCATCTCCGTCCGTCCGGCTGCTGTGGTTCTGGTTCTGCTTCCACTCCGGTCCAGCAAGTATTCATTCAGTTATGCTGCTTAATTCTGCTGGTCTAGTTCTGGTTCCAAGTCTTTACTCTGCCGTGCTGCTGTCAAGTTCTAGTTCCAAGTCTCCACTCTGCTGTGTTGCTGCTCCTGCTGCCTCCATGCTCCGTCTCCATCCAGCTTGCCAGCCTCAGCCACTAACAGCCTCCTGTTTCCATCTGGTCTGAACTCTGATCTTCATCTTCAATAAAACTCACAAAACAGAACTCTGTGTGTTGTTGTGTTCGGGTTCCTCACAAAAACATGACACAGGAAGCCAATGAAGGGAAGCTCAAATTGGAGAAATATGATCCCTCTTGTTGATTTTCATCAGAACTCTTGCTGCAGCATTTTGGATCAGCTGAAGTATTTGAACTGCATTTTGTGGACTTCCTGATAGTAAAAAATTACAATAGTCCAGCCTTGAAGTAACAAATGCATGGACCAGTTTTTCAGCATCACTCCTGGACAGAATGTTTCTAATTTTGGCGATATTCCAGAGGTGAAAAAAGGAAACTCTGGAAACCTGTTTAATATGGGATTTAAATGACATGTCTTGGTCAAAAATAACACCAAGATTTTTTTACTTTATTACCAGAGGCCAAGTTAATGCCATCCAGATTAAGTGATTGGTTAAGAAGTTTATTTTTTGAGGACTCTGGCCCAAAGATTAAAACTTAGATGCAGGAAATTTAAAGTCATCCAGCTTTTGATGTCATCAAGACATGACTGCAGTCGAAGTAATTGATTGGATTCATCAGGATTTATGGATAAATATAGCTGAGTATCATCAGCATAACAGTGGAAATTAATCCCATGCTGTCTGATAATTTTGCCTATCGGAAGCCTATATATAGTAAAGAGAATTGGTCCAAGGACTGAACCCTGTGGTACTCCACAGGTGACCCTAGAGTTTGAGGAAGATTTATTATTAACATGAACAAATTGGAATCTGTCTGACAGATTAGATTTAAACCAGCCTAATGCTTTCCCCTTAATCCCTACAGTATGTTCAAGTCTTTGTAGGAGAATATTGTGATCAACTGTATCAAACGCAGCACTGAGATCTAACAGGACAAGTATAGACACAAGTCCATTATCTGAGGCCATGAGAATATCATTAGTGACCTTCACCAGAGCTGTTTCAGTGCTATGATGAGCTCTGAAGCCTGACTGAAACTCCTCAAGTAGGTCATTACTTTGTAAATGTTCACAAAGTTGATTAGCAACTACTTTCTCAAGAATTTTAGATAAGAAAAGAAGATTAGATATAGGTCTGTAATTTACTAACTCATCTTGATCAAGAGAAGGTTTCTTAAGTAAAGGTTTAATAACAGCTACTTTCAAAACCTGTGGTACATATCCATTTACTAAGGATAGATTAATCATGTCTAAAATAGTGCCACTGATCAAAGGGAATATGTCCTTAAACAACTTGGTTGGGATTGGGTCTAACATACAGGTAGAAGGTTTAGATGAAGCTAAAATTTTAGATAGCTCAGAAAGCTCTACTGCTTCTAAACAGTTCAAACACTGCTCAGATTCTAAAGATTCCTCCAATGCTGCCTCACTTACTGAGGACGAGGTAATCATGTTTGGGAGGATGCCAATTATTTTATTTTTAATGGCATCAATTTTATTTATGAAGAATCCCATAAAATCCATACTACTAAGAGCTAAGGGAATGGATGGATCAACAGAGCTGTGGCTCTGGGTAAGTTTGGCAACTGTACTAAAGAGAAATCTAGGATTATTTTTATTCTCTTCAATTAATGATGAAAAATATGCTGCTCTAACTCTGCGGAGGGTCTTGTTATACAACAATAGTCTGTCCCTCCAGATTAAGTAGGATTCCTCTTGGTGTGTAGAGCGCCATTTTCTCTCCAATTTCCTAACATTGTGCTTCAAGGAACGTAGCTCTGAATTAAACCAAGGAGCCAGCTTCCTGTGAATAATCACCTTCTTCTTCAAGGGAGCTACATTGTCTAATGCAGAACGCAATGAGGAAGTCAGATTGTTAGCAAAGGTTTCAATTTGTGAATGGGAAGAAACAGCAATGCTGCCATCTACAGGGCATTTCTGCAATACTGGGGATATTAAAAAGGGGACAGACTCTTTAAGTTTTGATACAGCATTATCCGATAAAAATCTACTATAATGGAACCCTCTTTTGGGGGTGGAGAACTCAGTTAGATTAAACTCAAATGTTATTAAAAAATGATCAGACAGGACAGGGTTGTGAGAGAATACTGTTAATTCTTCACAATCAATGCCATATGTCAGAACAAGGTCTAAAGTATGGAGCCGAGAGTGCGTCGGTTCATGCACATTTTGAGCAAAACCAATTGAATCTAGGATAGTTTTAAAGGCTACACTAAGGTTATCACATTCAGTGTCAACATGTATGTTAAAATCACCCACTATAATAACCTTATCAGTATTTAACACCAAATCAGATAAGAAATCTGACAACTCATCCAAAAACTGAGTGTAAGGGCCTGGTGGACGATACAAAACAACAAACAGAAGAGGTTTTATTGCTTTGCAGTTTGGATGAGGGAAACTGAGAGTGAAAATCTGCAGGGGGTAAGGGAATCATCTTCTTTCAAACAAGAAGGTAAGTACACAACTCCTCCAGTTATTCCGGACATGTCTGCTTCTGGTGCAGCCGCTGTTATGAAAAACAATCTGTGTGGTGATAGTGCAGAACTGTTATCCAAGGCCAGGAGTGTGGTGACTTCATCAGACCCTTCGGTGCAGGTGCCTGGTATGGAGTTATGTGGGGGACAGATAAGCTGTGACGTAAGACCCAGATGTAATCTGCATTCTAGCGAAACTGATCTTTCTTTACCTGCAACAAAACAAAGTGTGCAACTGCCATTGTTTCAGACTCACAGTGCTATTTTAAGCGGGCTTGTATTGGCTATTGGTGATGTGAGGACTTAACCTGACAACAGCCAGATGCATATCGCTCCGCCTAGCTCCACTCACATACATCTGGGACACCGCCGATAGAAAGTGATTTCTCCAACCAATTTTATGGTCTGGCCAATCAGGACGCAGGGCTGGAGTTTCATAGATGTGACGTAGTGGAGACGCGACCATGACTTGAGACTGTTTTGATAGCAATAGCGGCTCGTCGAGGAAGCAAGCGTTAACATTGATGCTGCTATTTCTTTCGTGTTGTCCAATCTACCTAATATTGTTTCATTAAAAGAACATCAGAGAACGGCTCTGAAGGCTTTTGTTGGTGGAAACCATGTTTTCGCCCTTCTCCCGACCGGATTTGGCAAGTTTTGTTTTCCGAGGCGCGTCCGCTGCGGACGCGCCCCGGAGCGGTTAGCGCGAACCATATTAGGAGGCCTTTAGTCCTCAACGCGGTCGGCCTTTTAAATGACACTACACGTTGTGCAGGGGAGTCGGCTTCAGCATATGTGGACAGAATGTTGAAAGTATGGGAAGACCAGATGGGCTCTTGCCCGTTATCAGACACACTGCAGGAACTTTTTAAACAGGCAATGTTAAAGAGCCAAACCGAGGATGTTAAGGAGGACATAGTCAGAATGGTTGCGAGTTATGATATGCCTTTAGATCAGTGGATGGCTGCTTTGGTTCATCAGCTGGATATGGATGAAAAGAACATCAAGCAACTTAGCAGTGATTTACAGAAGTTAGAACAACAACTTGTAGCTGAACAGCTAAAAAAAAAAAAAGCTGAGAGATAAACAAAGCAAAAGGAGGAAGAAGAAGAATGTTGCAAAAGCTCAGATGGTTATTGCCCCGACACCTGTGTTTGGTGCAAACCCGTTTGTGGGGCACCTCCCTCCAGATGTCCCATTTTAGATGTATCAGAGACCTCCATGGGGTCAAATTCCCAGTAGAGATACACCGCAGTACAGAAATCATGGAAAGGGACCAACCAAAGATTATGATGTGCCCTAGTGGTGGACGTGTGGTTACCCAGGGCATTTTGAAAGAAGCTGCCCTAACCGTCGCTAGGATCTGACCAGCCCTCCCTCCCTGTCCGAAGTAAAGGCCTGCATGTGTTTGTTTGTCTGAATGTCGTCATTTCTATGTACCTGTATGTATGTATGTATGTATGTATGTATGTATTTGTGTATCGTATGTAAGTAAACGTTCGTCTGTGTGAAGTAATGTTCGTGGCTTCAGAATGTTCATTTGTTTTGGGAGAACTGCAGCTCCGTAATTCAAATGACGTTTTAAATCACGAACTATGTTAACTAAAAGCTGAAGAAAGGTATAGAGAGATTTCAATAACACAGTTTGTTTTCTTCCCACATTAAATATCTGGCCAAATTAAATTGTTACACTGAGAGATGTTAACGTGTCTTAAAAAAAAAAATCCCAGGGTTGTAGGAAATACTTGGGACTGGGCATAAAGGTTTTTGTTTTTTCGTTTGGAGCTTAATTATGCAGTACAGTAACCAGAGGCGTTGGGGCTGTATTCAGTCAGTTATGCTATTAGATTGCGCTTGGCTTGTATTTGACAATGAATTCATGACATCTGAAACAATAATAGAGTAGAGGCTTTTTATATTGTAATTTTAGAACTTTAATAAAATGGCAAACAGCATATGGTGAGAATATGGGAGACTGTTTGGGAGAAATGGAACTGGATGGGACATGTTTAAAGGGAGATTTTTAACTAGGGATTTTACAGCTGCCTAAAGAGAAAAAATTTAAGAGCACTAAGATATCACGAAGGCCACACTTAGCGCATAATCAGTTACAAAATCATTTTATGTTATGCTGAGCTGAGGCGAACGTCAGAGGGACAGTTCAGCCTGAAACAGGACAAAAGATATGATAAACAAATCTGACCATGAGGTAAACATCCAAAAGTTTATGGTGAGGCTGGGTTCAGTGTGTTCTGGCCTGAGGGGGCATGAAAAATATATCAGAAAAAATAAAATAAAAGGCGAGTATCTGAAGGGTTGTAATCTAATTCTAATCTCTTTGTTTTTGGGTAGGCCTCTCAATGTGCTGAATTACGGGGAAAACTCTTATCATGTATAGAAAAACACTAGAAGCTCAAAAGCCTGAAAGAAAAAATGGTTGCTTTAAAGTTTCACCCTTGACCAATTAAGATTGAAAAGCATTAATAATTAAGTTTGCATGATCAAAAGAGCTAGAAAGAAATCAAAAGAATGCTATAAGATATTGGAACACACAGATTGCACTCCTTGGGAGACTTTTTATTTTCGGGTTTTTATTGTTTTGTGTATTTTGATTATTTCTTTGTTAAATGATTCCGTTGCTTTAATTTTTGCATCACCAGTGGCAAAAAAGTGACAACATTCAAGGTTGCTCGGCAGATAATTTAAGAAGATGAGAAGTTTTAATACAAAATGCTGAAAGAAAAGGAACGAGAGATTCCTACCTCCCCTGGACCAACCAAGAACTTAGACATCACATTAAGAACCAAGACACAAAAAGACCAGGTTTTCTTTTGTCACCTAATACACCAACAGAATTGTTTTTCTCTGAGTTACTTCTTTCAGATGATGTGAGATAAAGCTGTGAAGCCACCTTTATTCCAACAGAAGACTCTGGAAAGTGAGCTCTTTCAGGTCGTATGGTAAGAAGTCATGATCTAAAATGGACGTGCAGGGATTGACAAAGGTGACTAAATTATGCTCAGTTTTAACAAACGTAGACACCAGGTAATATGGAGACCTTCTAGTGGCAGAAAGGTGGCTTTAGAAATTTTTCATGTACCCCTTCCCACTGTTCCCCTCTCCACTGACTCACATTAACATTCATTTCCTGTTTTCTGCCTTTTTCTTGCAAATAAACCTGGTCATATGTATATAATTGGAATGTGCTAACACAGAGATTTTAGTCTCTTTTCTTAGGCATTCTCAGAGAAAAGTGAGTACCAAGCGGTGCCACAGTGGTCCAGGGGACAGAGAGAAAAAGGTGATGTACTTGACTCCTGCCTAATCCTGTTTTTAATCAAATTTTGGACAAAAAATCTGTAATTTTTACAGAAGCTGCATAGAGGTTTAATGGGGAATGTGATGCTACAAGGTTAGGAGAAATATGTTTTTATTTTTGAACTTATACAAAGAGGTTGAACTATCTGTGAAAATGTTTTGCTTGGATAGATTTTTAAGGGATCAAGATCTGGGGTAAAGGTGAAGAACTTTAAGAATAGTTTCGTTTTAGAGGGAACGATGTGGTTGATTTTGTTTTGAGAAAGGTTTACTGTAATTTTTGTTTTACATTTTTTCTTTTCACCTTATGTACACTACACTACGGATGAAGATGGACAATTATTGTATTAGACGGTTTAATTTTGGACAAAATCCATATTGGCAAAATGCTGGCAGAATTCCTTGTGGTTTCAGACACAACGATTTGAGAAAGAAGATTCATGGACAATGCTCGTCCTGGAACGATGTTGTGGTGCTGAACTGAGACATGAGGACTGAAAATGGACAACTAATTGCAGGGGCAAAGACAGAGACATCGGATAACCTTCAATGGACTGCAACACGAAACAAAGATGAGTTGGCAGACACCCCTTCTGCATTTCACATCAGATTTTCCTGTACACAATTAAAAAACAAAACACACATTAGAAACAAACACATTGGCGGATGCGCTTAGGAGAAAACTTTCAGATTAAAAGCAATCAAGATTATTATTAAACCCCTAGGATGTTAATTGTTTTAAGTCAGAGCTGTTATTAGCGAGCGATAAGAGGGTCAACGCATTCGGACAAGAGGTTCTGGTCTGGAAACAAAGCTGGTAGAGATTTGAGGCGCTGATAAGAAGGATTTTCTTTTACTTTTCTAACAAAGTTATTATTTAAATCATCCAAAACATATATAGATATGTTTGGGAATTGTATTAACCCCACAAGGGGTTTGAATAAGATTCAAAGAGGCACCTTTAAGATACAACAAGCTTCGCAAAACACAAGGTGCACAAGAAGAAATAGGGGACACAGCTAAAAGAAATTAATTTTGCACCAAAATGTTAATTTACCTGATGAAAGCATAGAGCAGCTTAAGAAATGATGCTAAACCTAAACAGGTTTGACAACTTATGAATATTGGTGATTAAAGTAAGGAGTGGGATTCATAGAGGGACTGTTTAAACGTAAAAGGAAAGTGGATAAGAACAATGTATGCGATTCAGACGATATGGGAAACAGTACATTTACATCAATAAGAGATAAAATAGGATCATGAAACGACTAGTGGGCGAAAAAGTTGAAGTAGACTTTACAGCGACAGTTAATAGCATAAACGAATCAATGAACGAGTGGGCAAGCTAATTTTTCAATATAAGCAGAATAAACTCTAAACCTTTTAACCTTGCTCAAGCAAAGGAGAAATTGTGAGCACAACATTTACTGGGTATCTTAAAGTAAGCAGAGGCGCAAATAAGAACAAAATAATTAGGATGCCTGTAAAATCTGCCACTCCGGCAGACATCAATGAAGCACCACAAAGGTTAAGGATTTAAATGGATAAAACTGCAAGGTTAGAATAATGCCTTATTCTACTAAATACCATGGGTAAATTAGGGATTAAAGCACCAGTGAAAATAGTTTGGAATTGTACGCAGTTACCTAAAAGGTTTGAGGAGACTTAACATCTCTCTGTTTGAGACAGGAACATCAGAGCTGCAATGGCACCCGACAGTGAAACTCCTGCTGTGCTAAAAACATCTTGAACAGGACTATGCATGACTGCTTCGCTTCACAGGTGATGGAATTCAACTACAAGGTTTCATGAACATGACATGGAGAGGTTGGCGTTCTGGAAACGCACCTAGAACACACTCTTGGACTCTTAACGACAGAACATTTGAAAAGGGGGATTCAACAATATGCAACTTGGGGTTAATGGGCTCGAAAGGGGGACACTAAAGAGGAGATAAACTGAAAGCCTGGGCTTACGACGAGAGACATTTCACAGACAGGGGGTTTGGACACCCAGGAATAGCTGCTGTGGTTTGAAAATGTCAGAGATTTGTCGCAGGTGGTGGAGTGTTTCGATGACCCAGGCGCTTGGAATCAGGTTGGACCAAGGAGACGACGTCATGTTCCCACAGGGATTACCTGTAACCTAACACTGCCTATGAACAATTTTATGTTTGGGTTTGCTGGGGTTGCCAAAAGGAGCATCGGAGATGACTTTCTCTATCCTGACCAGGTTCACGCTTAAAACACAAAGAACAAAATTATACAGGCCTAAACAGATACGGACACAGAGACGTGTTCAAACAAAGAATTCCTATAGTCCACAGATTAAAATGCAGATACTAAGGCTAAACAATTAAATTAAAAGAGGGGCAAAACTTAATGCTGATCATTTACCAACGGGGGGTCAATATTTAAGAGGGTTCAAGGGAACTGCACAATTTCTTCAATAATCACAACAGACAGTGATTGATGAAACAATAAAGCAAATTCTAGAAGGGGAATTTTTAATCTGCTGGGACAACACGGTGCAAACATGAAATAAGGATTTATAGATCACTGGGTGATATAAGTTAACAAAACACAGATCCTAAAATTGGAAAAACTGTAGAAAAAGCAACAGTAATAATAATAGATGAATGAAAATGTAAGAAAATCACTTGTAGTAAGGTCTGCTTAAAGTTTTTCAAGGGTAAACTAAACACATGAGAACAAGAACTAGATACTTGTTAAAGGGTTGATTTACTTGGGGATATAATTATGCTTGGATGTATTATCTATTAAACTAATGTTGAATGACTGAAAAAGGTTTAAAGACTCATAGAAAACACTACCTAGAGCAGTATGGAGCTTCTTACATGGTCAGGGGGCGATGTGTTTAATAAGCAACAATGAGTTACTGCTCACAGCATACTACAGTTTAAAGGTTTGTTTCAAACAGGGGGACATAAGATACAACCAGGGTTGCTTACAAAAGCAATATGTTAAAACAAGCAGAAATGATTAAAAAAAATAAATAAATTAAAAAAAATAAGAAAATAATGGGGTTAGAATTGCTCTTCGCTTTAGATGGAGGGCACATTGAACTGGAAGTCCTTTGGTCCTTTGGTCCTTTGATTCACAGAACTACTTCCTGTCTCCACCCTGGGCTACACCCACTTCCTGAATAGCAACCAATCATGACTTTATGTGCACTAAGGGCATGCACACACTTCCTTTTTTCTCATCTGAGCTTTTCAAAATAAGACAAGAAGTACATAGGGCTGCTTCTGATTAATATCACAACATTATTCTGCAAATATACATAGTGGAGCTTTCTTTTACAAACTTACGGGTTTTTCTGCTGGTCTTTTTAGGAAAATGTGAGGTGTTTTTACAGCTGGTTCAGCAAGAAGTTTCTGAAAGGTTTTAATACAATTCCTTGAGTGCTAAATAAGTTGAGATTAACCTTGACACAGTAGCCTGTTGCAGGGATTTTTCAACTGTTGGACATTGTAAGGTGAGACACGCATGGGAAAGAATTATAGAGAAATGCTGCGGCAGATAGAGTTGAACTTTCAGATTTCTCCTTTAATATAAGAGTAAATGCAAGATCTAATGATTACAGTAAAGGAGGTTAAGCTAAGAGCACAATAATTGTGAACGGAAATATCTGGATGTGAAAGTGTTTGAAGAAGGTAAATGACAGAAGGATTGGGAGTCCTGATAAGAACACTAATTACACCTTGTTTCTGTTCTTCAACAGTAAACAAGGCCTGGTGTCTGCCAACCATCTCCACAGAGCATTTTACTGGGGATAAAATGCTTATTGCCTGAAAAAAGGACAGGACACTCATTACCATCCAACTAAATCGTTTTTGTCCATGCTGAGGAGCAAGAAAAGGACTTAAGAAGTTTGGGAGCAACATGCCAGAGAACTATGATTTTTTATTTTTTTATTTTTTTATTTTTGCAACAGAGCAGCAGTTGCCTGAGGACTCTGAGCTGACCACTTATGCGCGAATAGATTCATGCCTGCCACGTGCTCAGACTGGCTTGACGGACGTTTTTTACTTGCGTTATTGACGTACAGACTCTTTTTATGTCACAAAACTGATTTTTTTCTCTTTTTTTTCCTTTCTCTTTTCCACTGACTTCCATGTTTGATTTTATGTGTTATGACGTTTATACTGTAATGTTGCATTAAGTTGATCGCTATGGTTTTATGATTAAGAATGGAAACTGTCTGTTACAGACACACACACCTAGACCTGCACTTCCTGTAATCTTTTTGCTTCGTTATATAGAGAGTCAGGATCTGATGGCTATCACAGATCCATAAATTACTAGGTAAGGCTAATGTTTAGATTCAATACAGGGTGTCTTCTCGCTCAGATTGGCCCAGAGTGGGAGTGCCCTTGACTGGGGCTTCATCAGTTTTTTGCCATTTCTTAGAGATGTTTTTTTCTGATGAAGGCCCAGCCCGCCCTGTGATGCCCCCTACTGGTACTTTTGGATTTGTAAGGTTTGAAAGTGATGAATGTTTGTCCATGGGAATGGGGGGTGGAGGACCAAGTAGGAGGTTTCTTGGGGTGGAGGTAGAGTAGACGAATTTGGCCTTGGTTAATAAACAGTCTTAGCTTACTTAGTCTAAAGTAAACTTAAAATAATGTGCGCATAGGAACCTAAAACAGGCCTAGCTCAAATAGTTGAACCCTAAATTGTAGATAAAATGCTTGGACTGTGGTCTTGACTAAAAAATGCTGAATTATGAAGTATTCATGCTGATTGATGCTAAGATGTTTCCATTGAAGTTTGTCCGGCCCGTTTCTTGGAACTGTTTTCGTTGTGATGTGCCTTTGCGGCACACCAACAGGGGGGGCTAACGGACAACTGGACTGTTTTTACAAAGTGCCTTTCGGGCACACCAGCAGAGATTGTGTGACCCCAGAGACTGAGCTGCACTATCAACTGCCATGGAGATCACGGATGGATGGACTCTGGAAGCCGGAAGCTGACGTGCTTGGATTGCTTGGACTGGACGGAATGACCGACTGTTCTGGGGGAGGGACAGACTGAGAGCTGTCGTTCCACTGGTTGATCATCTTTGGTGATGTGCCATTAAGACACATCATCAGGGGGTCTGTTATCCCAGGACTGTCTGCCACACTTATAACACCGGACAACAAGGAAAGGTCTCATCTGTCTGATAGCGTCCCGGAGTTGACACCGTTTATCTACTGATGACGCAGTTTGGATGTGTACAGCCTTTTATGGGTGTTAACCTAAACTCCTTTATAATGTATGTGTGATGAGCAATCGGCGCGTCCTGCCGATCAGGAGCCCATCAGCGCTGGTGTGACTATAACTGTTTCTCTGTCTTTACGTAGATAAAATATAACTAAAAGTATACTTGTCTGTTTTATGCGTCCTACATTCAAGGTAATAAGTAAGTGGGGGTCGCCTGACTGGGTAAAACGAGCTGGGTCCACCGAGGGTGTTTCACCGTAGACGGGGCACGGTGAAAACAATAACAAATTGGTGTCTCCGCCCGGACCCAAAAGGCGGCGTACCACCTTCCGTTTTCCAGCCAGGACGTCATTCCAGAGGAAAAACACACAAAAAGCGGCCGCACAAGAAGGTAAGGAGATTTCATTCATCTCCTAGTGTCTTTTTCTTCCTGGAAGGGCCGATCTTTTGCATCCCTAAAGGCAGAGAAATGTTTAAGGATAA
This sequence comes from Fundulus diaphanus, assembly GCA_037039145.1. Lineage (NCBI taxonomy): Eukaryota > Metazoa > Chordata > Actinopteri > Cyprinodontiformes > Fundulidae > Fundulus > Fundulus diaphanus. The sequence continues at coordinate 52,078,115 of CM073131.1, forward strand.
TTGTTTGCAAACGTGTCGATAAGAACTGATTTGCGTGCGCTCACAGCGGTGAAAGTCCAGGAGACCCTGGCCAGGTCTCTGAAAATACTGTAAATGTGGAGAATTTGGGTTTAAAGGGTCCCCTTGTTAGGCACAGAGGAAAATACGTGTTCCTCTGTGTTTAGCATAAAAGCAGCCATTCTGACAGGCACGCCATTACACGTGGCTTCTAAAACATCAAAGAGCCGTTGGATTTTTGGTTTCGATAGCTCCACAAGTTCTCTTTAAGAACTTCAAAAACAGCTAATCCAATTATATGTACCTATAGAACGCGTAAGAGTTGGATTTTTGGTTTCGATGGTTCCAAAAAGTTCTCTTAAAGAACTTTAAAAGCAGCTAATCCAAAGACACTAACAAAGGTAAGTAAAAGGGTACCTACAGAGCGCATAAGAGTTGGATTTTTGGTTTTGATGGTTCCAAAAAGTTATTTTAAAGAACTTTAAAAGCAGCTAATCCAAATATATTTGAAAAAGGTAAGTAAAAAAGTACGTACAGAGTTAACTGAAGCTTGGTCAGAAAGTGTGAGTGTGTGTGTGTGTGTGTGTGAGACACGTTTCTAACATTGAGCACGGTGAAAACAATAACAGGTCCAAAGATTATAACTTCTGTCTTGTCAGAATTTAAGTGCAGGAAATTTAAAGTCATCCAGCTTTTGATGTCATCAAGACATGACTGCAGTCGAAGTAATTGATTGGATTCATCAGGATTTATGGATAAATATAGCTGAGTGTCATCAGCATAACAGTGGAAATTAATCCCATGCTGTCTGATAATTTTGCCAATCGGAAGCATATATATAGTAAAGAGAATTGGTCCAAGGACTGAACCCTGTGGTACTCCACAAGTGACCCTGGAGCTTGAAGAAGATGTATTATTAACATGAACAAACTGGAATCTGTCCGACAGATAAGATTTAAACCAGCCTAATGCTTTCCCCTTAATCCCTACAGTATGCTTAAGTCTTTGTAGGAGAATATTGTGATCAACTGTATCAAATGCAGCACTAAGATCTAACAGGACAAGTATAGACACAAGTCCATTATCTGAGGCCATGAGAATATCATTAGTGACCTTCACCAGAGCCGTTTCAGTGCTATGATGAGCTCTGAAGCCTGACTGAAACTCCTCAAGTAGGTCATTACTTTGTAAATGTTCACAAAGTTGATTAGCAACTACTTTCTCGAGAATTTGAGATAAAAAAAGAAGATTAGATATAGGTCTGTAATTTACTAACTCATCTTGATCAAGAGATGGTTTCTTAAGTAAAGGTTTAATAACAGCTACTTTAAAACCCTGTGGTACATATCCATTTACTAAGAATAGATTAATCATGTCTAAAATAGGACCACTGATCAAAGGGAATACCTCCTTAAACAATTTGGTTGGGATTGGGTCTAACATACAGGTAGAAGGTTTAGATCAGGCATGTCCAAAGTGCGGCCCGGGGGCCATTTGTGGCCCCTCTACTGATTCTGGGTGGCCCCCCAGCACAGGTGGCTAATGCAGATAGAAGATTTTAGTTTTTAATTATGGCAAAATTATTACAGAAAAGTTAAAATCCTACAATTGAAAACGTTAAGTACAACGCAAAGTATTCATCTCTTAATAAACACACATTTGACATTCTAATTTCATAGTAACATCTATCCTTTTGTGCATTAAAATCTGTTTTGAATTAAATTATTAAAACTGGCTAATTCCTGCAAGTGTGTTCAAAGATCAACCAACCCAAATACTGTTCTTATATTGCTAGGCCAAAAAGAGTAAAGTTTATTATTGTTAAAGGGTCAAATTAAATTCTTTAAAATAATTTGCAAACTGGATGACCATCTTTTAATACAACAAATGAGCAAAACCCTTTTTAAAATTTTGGATCTACAATGATTTACACATTCATTTCCTACAGAAAATCTGACTATTTTTTTAAAAATGATCATATTTTGTAGAGCAGGTAAAAAAAATTGACATAATTTCTTTTGGTTTATGTTTATTTTTTGGCCCTCGAGTTCCTTTGACTTGACAATTTTGGCCCATGTACCGAAAAGTTTCGGCACCCCTGGTTTAGATGAAGCTAATATTTTAGATAGCTCAGAAAGCTCTACTGCTTCTAGATAGTTCAGACACTGTGCAGTTTCTAAAGATTCCTCCAACGCTGCCTCACTTTCTGAGGACGAGGTAATCATGTTTGGGAGGATGCCAATTATTTTATTTTTAATGGAATCAATTTTATTTATGAAAAATCCCATAAAATCATTACTGCTAAGAGCTAAGGGAATGGATGGATCAACGGAGCTATGACTCTGTGTAAGTTTGGCAACTGTACTGAAGAGAAATAGGATTATTTTTGTTCTCCTCAATTAATGATGAAAAATATGCTACTCTAACTCTGCGGAGGGTCTTGTTATACAACAATAGACTGTCCCTCCAGATTAGGCAGGATTCCTCTTGGTGTGTAGAGCGCCATTTTCTCTCCAATTTCCTAACATTGTGCTTCAAGGAACGCAGCTCTGAATTAAACCAGGGAGCCAGTTTCCTGTGAATAATCACCTTCTTTTTCAAGGGAGCTACATTGTCCAATGCAGAACGCAATGACGAAGTCATACCGTTAACAAAGACATCTATTTGTGAATGGGAAGAAACAACATTGCTGCTATCTGCAGGGTATTTCTGCAATACTGGGGGGACAGACTCTTTAAAGTTTGATGCAGCATTGTCCGAAAGAGATCTACTATAATGGAACCCTCTTTTGGGGGTGGAGAACTCAGTTAGATTAAACTCAAATGTTATTAAAAAATTATCAGATAGGACAGGGTTGTGAGGAAATACTGTTAATTCCTCACGATCAATGCCATATGTCAGCACAAGGTCTAAAGTATGGAGCCAAGAGTGTGTCGGTTTATGCACATTTTGAGCAAAACCAATTGAATCTAGGATAGTTTTAAAGGCTACACTAAGGTTATCACATTCTGTGTCTACATGAATTTTAAAATCACCCACTATAATAACCTTGTCAGTGTTTATCACCAAATCAGATAAGAAGTCTGACAGCTGATCCAAAAACTGAGTGTAAGGGCCTGGTGGACGATACAAAACAACAAACAGAAGAGGTTTTAATGCTTTGCAGTTTGGATGAGGGAAACTGAGGGTTAAATGCTCAAAAGAACTGTAGTTATTGATTGGCCTGGGACTAATTAATAAATCAGACTGAAAGATGGTTGCCATATGAGTTTCATTAGCGTAAGAAATATATGTACAGCAGGAAATTCCAATCATTATACATATGCCTCTTTGGCTAGTAGTTAACATGTCCAAAACCCTTCTATTTTGTAGTACCATTAAACGCAATTCACTTCATTGTTTTGTCCTTTATTGATGTCTATTGTCATGTTTACTAGGGTCTTCATTCTGTAGTCCAGTATCTCAATCATCAGCATAGATTTACCAACTCCAAACCACCGGAAAAGTGAAAGTCTAATGTTGCTCCAGTGCTTATGTTCAGAGGGAACGTTGGAACCTCATATGGGATCATGAGGCTGCAACACTGAGCTGAGTTCTCTTTTCATTCTATTAAAGTAATGATGGTCCTTCACAGGTTGAGCTGATATGATGATAGTGTGGTCAGAAACAAACACAGGTACAGATGTACCTGACCAGTTTACAGGCAACGATGGGTAAATGCTGTCTCCTCCACACAGGAACCAGCCACCCTCTGTAGGAAAGTTGAGTTGTGGTTTCCAGGTAGAACAGCTGGTGTACTTTCCATTAGGGATGATGTCGCAGACAAAGTCAGAGTAAAGGTCAGTGATGGAAGGTAGGACGGATGCTGCATGTCCTACCTTTACCATATCGTTCCTTCTAGGTGAGTGAATACACACTGGATGTTTCAATCCTTTAGGCATTCATATTGGTGGGATAACCTGTAACTTTGCTGTTAAAGAACAGTGACGACTTTCTTCCTTTGCACACTCGTTCCATCATAATCTTCTCAGTCGTGGTGTTCATTACCTGACATGGGGCCCGTTCTTCGTATGTTGCTTAAAACATCCGAGATCAAATGAGACATCGAAGATGATTTCATCCGGATAATCCTGATCCGGCTAATTGAGTTCTTCGACCACAACTGTTGTTTATGATTAGTATGGCTGGATTGAGTTATCTGAGATAACTGCGTGTTCATGGGGAAATGTGTCGATAGTAGAAACAATGATCAGCAATGCTGCTATTGGCTGTTCAGCATGGCCAAAGAACGCCCACAGTTTTTCTCCCAAGCAAAACACAAGCTTTTAATGGAAGGTTATGCCAAATTTGAGTCATTAATTAAAACGACAGGGAACACCTCGAAGTCTGTTAAAGCCAGGAGAGAGAGCTGGCAAAAAGCAGCAGAAAAATTACAGTATGTATGTTTGGATTTTAATAATTTCATATTTACTTTGTTATTTTATGTCAGAGCCTCCACGGGAGCCATTAGAACAAGGGGAAAAAAGTAAAGTACAAGTATATTCTACAAAATAGTAGCCTTTAATTATTATACTTTATTTTAAAAAGCAACTTCTTCCTCTTTTTTTAAAAGCCACTGTTAAATGATGTGTTTGTCTGTTTATAACAGCCACCAAGAAAAGGCCGGAAAAAAAACAGGTTCTTTTTACTTTTGTTGTATGAGGCATGTTTCACCCTTTTTCTTTCACAATCCATCCGTGGGCATCTTCAACAGAAAATTTAGTATTTTCACCTGAAAAAAACACAAATTAAGAGGAGAAATTGAACTCCACAACTTGAAAAAGAGAAAAACTGCCCTAGAGATCGAGTTGCTTCAAAAGGACGTTCAGAGTAAGTTCTAATACACCATTTGACAGTAGTATTGCTGACTTTACATAAAAATCTCTTATTGCAGACAAAAGATGACTTGCTGGCTTTTTCTTTATAAAGAATTGTTTAAATAAAATCAGTCATCAGACAGTCCGTCCACTAGGTGGTCCAAGTGCACTGGCTGGACAGACTTCCCTATCTCCTCCACTTATAAAGCTGCGATCTAATCCTGTTTACATGAAATAAGCCTGTTAGCGAGCAGGCTTAAGCTGGCACACATGTTGCTATGACAACATTCCAGGATGAGTTTCGAAGAACCAAACGATACAAGATCATTCCAAATCGTCAACAATCAAATCCAGCTAACTGAGTTAGCGACGTACGAAGAACGGACCCCTGGCATAAACTGGAATGCATATGATGCAAAACAAATAGCCTGTGAGATGTTCATTGGGGTTATGTACAAGGTAGACTGCTTGGTAAATTTAGGCATGACAGAACACAGGTAGCAATAAGTCTTGTTATGCTGCAGGGCTACAGCCCTCTCATACGTTTCCCATAGGTTGTCAACATGGTGGTTTGGAATATTACCCAGCCAAATCTTCATGGCAGTGGAGTGGATGAACCTCTTTCCTCTCTCACTCGTTGGATCTGGACTCAAACAGATAATGCACACAACAGCCACAATGCAAAGGAAGCCCCATCTCCATGGGAACCCCATTTTTGCTAGGTTAACATAGATGTTAATTTTACCCAGGACTCTAAAGAACAGGGATCAGTTGATTTCTTCACCGACATTGAGACGAATGGTCCTAAAAAACCAAATCCCTTTGTAGTCGGACTTCCTCACTGTTCCAACCTTTAGGTATTTAACACTCTGTAACTTACAGTGGCTGAGGTGAATCCAGGAAGGTCTTTCAGCTATCTTCACAGCTGTTGGCGTGGTCAGGAGCACTTGAGATGGTCCTTCCCACCTTTGGCTCGCCCAGTTAACACCCAGTCTCCTGGTCTCACTGCTTCTGGATCCTGTGGAGACAAAGGTTCTCCTGGCAGTAAATTTGCATTGGACACTTCTTTAAACTGCAACATTTCTCTTATGTACAGTTTTACTAGGTCCAGGCACTCTGGCTATTACCTTTTTGTTTCTTCCATACACTTTTTAAGCCTGGATTTAACTGTACCCTTTGTTCTTTCCGCAAGTCCTGCACTTTGTGGACGATAAGAAACAGTGGTTCTTTTATGTTATTTGTAACCTGCTTGCCATTTGCTGAATCACCTGGTTCACAAAATGAGGACCATTGTTACTGTAGATTTTCTGTGGGATGCCAAAGTTCAACAATTTCCCTCTGGGATTATTAAACTATGTCTGATTCTGATACTGATTCTGATTCTGTTATATTGCTTTAGCTACTGTCAATGCATCTGCGTGCTTTGCCGGGATTATTTCAACCCATTTTGAAAATGCATCACTTCAAAGGGTTCCTTTGGTTCTGGAAAACCTTCACTGTTCTGATCTAAAATGGCCCTGAGGGTTATGTTTAACACAGATTGTACAGGCTTTTCAAAAAAAGAATTGTATATGAATTAAACCCATATGTTGTAACGTGTTGCTGTATTAGAGCCCCCATACCCCCTGTTGAAACATGGGAAACGCCATGGGTCAAAACAGCTGCTGCTTGGAATAAGCTTTGAGGGAGAACTGCTTTATTAAAAGCTGTAAGGAATCCTTCTAGATCCACAGTTGCTCCATTCTTTATCCACATTTTGTTTTTCTGTAATTGGCGCTGTTTGTTGTCTGTTTAACAACACTTCTAGATTTAAGGTATTAGTCTTTAGAGAAGTAAACTGCAGGTTTCTAGATTATCACCATTAGGCTGTAACAACACAGAGGTCATAAAACTAGCTTTACAGTCGACTGTCTGGATGAATGGTTTTTGATAATTTGGTAGCGCTAAGACAGTTGCTGAAATAAGCTTTGCTTTTACCTCTGTGAATTGCTCCTTCTGGGGTCCACTGGATTGTCTCTGGCCATGGCCATTCGTGTGTCATAGATAAGATTTAAGAGAAGCTGAGTTTTCTCTACATAATGTGGAATCCAAGCTCTGCAGTAATTACACAATACTAAAAAGGACATCATTTGTTTTTTAGTAACTGGTTTTTGGCGCACTTGCTATCGCAGTTTGTCACTCTTCCTGTATCTTTTTACCTTCTTCTGAGATAACATGGCCTAAGTAACAGACTTGTTTCTACACCCACTGCATTTTATCTTTGCTAACTTTGTTTCCTGTTTTAACCAAAATTATAAAGCAGCTGCAGGGAGTCTGCTCTACAGTGTTCAGGTGTTTTAGATGCCATTAGAACTTAGACAACTTTATTTGTCATTTTGTATGCACAAAGTGCGTACAGAACGAAATTTCGTTTGCATACAGCTTGAAAGGCCATCTACGTACATTAACACCTTACCTCCATGCTTTGGATTAAAGCTTTTTAAGCATGTTAAAATGGCTTGGGTTAAAATTGTAGGACTGTCTGCAAATCTCTGTGGCAAGCGTGTGTACATATATTTTTCCCCTCGAATGTAAACGCAAACCAAGATTGAGAGTACGGGTGCACTTGTACTGAAAAGAACGCATTACTTAGGTCAATCACTGTAAAAAATTTGCTGTCAGGATCCAGTGTGTTTAACAATGTGTGTGGATCTGGAACATTTGGAGTGCGCGTTTGCAAAGCTAAGTTCACTGCTCAGAGATCTTGTATCATTCTTTCCATCTGCTTTTTTTACAGGAAAAATCGGCATATTACATGATGAATCTGGCCATGGTCTAATTATTCTGCAGCCAATAATTTTTTTTACAAATTTTCCATGCTCTATACACTTCAACTGTTTTTAATGGCTTTGGATCCCCATTTTTTCTAGCACCTAGTCACGCCTCATGTGAAGAATTGCCCCTGCGGGCTCTTCCCCGTCCCCGCATATGAGGTGCTTGTATCTGATTGGGACATTCCCTGGATCAATGGTTGGGTGACCCGCAATTCCAGCACCCTCCAACTGTTTTTACTGATTTGGGCTGAAAGCCCCATCGGTCACTAGGACCGCCCATGCCTCCTCGGAAACCTCCTTGACGCCGTCGAGGGTTCCGGTGGCTTGGAAAGCAAATATTTCTTCTGGATCACACGTAGGATTCGCCCAGAAAATGTGTGCTCCCCCTCTAGATGCACCAACTCCCTTTTTAGCGTTTTTCACAGCGTGACGCGCATATTCCATAACTGTGGTTACATTAGACGTTTCCAGTGTAACCAAGTGTTTTTTTTTTAACCCACACGGATATATGTGGCTGGAAATTTCCCATTAACATATATTTTTTCATCGTTTTATGGACCCCAAATGTCCATAATCCGCCCTTTTGCGGAAAACTGTACATGCTGCTTTTGCTAGAGCTGTCCATTTCTGCTTTTGCTCTTGATGTTCAAATATTCCGCCTTGTGTGGCCTGTATAATTCGCCCTTACTTTTTCCCAATGTTTTCCCACTGACGACTGTAAAACTCATGTCCATTTAAACCATATGAGTTTTAAATTCCCTCCATGTCTTGGATCCATATTTCTGGATCTTCCTACGGAGAAGTTACACATTCTACAGCCTTTCTGGCTTCTTCTAACGGCCACGGACGGAAAACTGGGATTGTTTGAGGCTGCTGAGCTCCTACATTAGGATTTGCGACCTGCACCGTAGGATACAATCCTTTGGACGGTCTGTAGATAACGGATGATCTGATTTACTCAGTCCAGAAAAGTACAGATTTGAAATATCCGTGAGGGGGTTTAAGGGATTATACGGTGGTGGTCTGTCTTCTTCAGTTGCTACCATAGTCTGCGTAACTGAAGTAATGTTGTGGCTGGGTGTTTTTTGTTTAGAGCCTACTTTTGTAGGAGACCAAATAGGTGATGAAGTAGTGCTTCGACGGACCGGCGCTGGAGTTGCCGGTACATCGGCCACCCCACCCCCTCCTGCTGGTCGGGGCTGTCTCTGCCTACGGCCGGGCGGTTGCGTTTTATTGTCTTCACAGCACACGAACATTACAGTTGTTTGACGGTCGGCTTTATTTTTAGCTCGTGCCTTAACAGACTAACAGAAAGGTAAAGATTAAAAATAGATGGGTTGAGTAGTCGTCTGGAAATCAGAAGGTTGGGGGTTCGATTCCAGCTTCCCCTTGCCACATGTCGATGTGCCCCTGGGCAAGGCACTTAATCCCAAGTTGCCTACCAAGCTGCATCTCGGTGTATGGGGAGTGGTGGCCTGGTGGTTAGAGCAGCGCACTTGCACTCAGAGAAGGATGCAAGTACCCGGTTTGATCCCCAGCGCCTGCACTCTGGGTCTCTGAGCAAGACCCTTATCCCCAGATTGCTCCCGGGCGCCGCACATGGCAGCCCACTGCTCCCCTAGGGTGATGGGTTAAAAGCAGAGAACAAATTTAGTTGTAATGTTTGTTTCAATGTATGTTTCAAAGACAATAAAGATGATATTACTATTACATATGTGGCTAAATTCCATAGTGTAACCCACAAAGCTACTACTTCTTGGGCTCTAGCAGGTAAACCTAGGCAGGGCCCCATATTTGAACATAAAAATTTGTCTAATGCAAAATACAAATATGCTCTGCGCTTCAATTGACAGACTGAGCAAACCATGAGGACTGATTCCTTGTCAAAAAAGCTTATAGGTAAGGATACAAAAAACTTCTTTTTATTTTAGGCTTCTAGCGGTTTGCTTTTATTGACAGTAGACTGACAGGAAAGGGGTGGAAGAAGGGTAGAGACATGCGGCAAAGGACCGCGGGTCGGATTCGAACCCGGGTCGACCGCGTCAAAGACTAAAGGACACCAATCGGCGGTCAGAGAGCGGCTGAGACGGAGATGAGCGGCTGAGATCTCGCGAGAGCTGTGCGTAAGTAAAATAGAGGCGTTCATGTAATTCAAATCAAACAAGCTAAGGTAAGAACGAACCAATAACTGAAAATAATACAAAGTTAAAGCCCAAACATTTACAACTGTCTTATTTTCTACGAGGGAACAAACTGGACGAAGAGACCGTGACGAGCCTGGAGTGCTACCTGGACGAGTGTTTTGATAGCATCGTGATGGGGAAGGCCCAGAAGCCTATGGCTGCTAGCACACCGTCACTTAAGCGCACTCGTTCTAATTCCACCAGTGCGTCATCTTCATCCACTCTGTCTCCCGACAGGAACTTCAGTGACATCTTGGAATCCATCGACAAGAAGCTTACCAGCCTTGACGCGCGTCTCGCCTTGGTAGAGGTTCTACATAAGGAGTTTCAGTCTCTGAGAGAATCGGTGGAATTTAGCCAAGCCCAGCTAACAGCTATGGCCGCCGAGAATGACGCGCTGAGGGGGAAGGTTACGGAGCTGACCGAAGGGATTATCCAGCTTTCCGGCGAAAATAAGAAAATGAAGGAATCCATTCTGGACATACAGTCGCGAAGTATGAGAGATAATCTCGTCTTTGCAGGCATCCAGGAGCAGCAGGGAGAGATAGCAGAAGAAACGGTCCGGAACTTTCTCCAGCAGAAGCTAAAAATCCTGGCGGATCAGGTAAAAAACATCACTTTTCATCGAGTCCATCGAGGTAAGAAACCCGACAAAACCCGTCCTCGCCCGATCATAGCTAAATTTGAGCATTATAAACAGAAAGAATTTGTTAGAAGTTGCGGCAGGGAACTGAGAGGGACAGACTTTAGTGTTAATGATCAGTTTCCTAAGGAAATCGTAGATCGCAGGCGAGTACTGTTCCCAATCAGGAAGAAATACATGATGGACGGCGTTAAAGCCACCATATCGGTTGACAGACTTTATATTAATGGACAGTTGTTCAGGAATCAGAAGATCACCCCTTGGCTTTATTAGTTACACCACAGGTGGACTTAAAGCATGTTTCAATGACTTAAAATAAATAAATAAAATAAATAAATAAATAAGACGCACAGATCGGTACACGGTGATAAATAAAATACACGCACAGCTCAAGAGCACGTTGGTATGGTTGGTGTTCACGGTTGGGTGCACAAGGCACGGGCTATGGTTTATCCCTTTTCACACTCTCTTACTCTTTGCACTTTTTTATTTTTTTGTGTATTTCTATCTTATTTGTCTGCTTCTTTCCTGATCATCAGTCAATCACAAGCACACCATATGAAGCTACCTGGGTCTATGTATGACTATTTTCTCAAGGGCATGCACCTTCTAACTTCTCACTCACATCTATGGCGAATGTAAAGTTTGTGACATGGAATGTGCATGGGGCTGGCACCAGAGAGAAAAAAATTAAGATCATTAACCAGCTTACTAGATTAAAGGCAGATGTTGTCTTATTGCAAGAAACCCACAAATCAGCTACAAATGCAAGTGAGCTTAATTCACCTGAGTTCCCTGATGTGTTTGCGGCCTGCTATAACTCTAGACAGAGAGGTGTAGCAATCTTAATCCACAAAAACGTTAGTTTTAAAATATTAGATAAAACTATAGATCCTGAAGGTAGATACATAATAATTAAAATAGCTATCCATAACCAGAAGCTATGTATTGTCAGTATATATGGTCCAAATGTTGATGACCCCTCTTTTTTCCACCAATTCTTCCTTGCACTTTCAAAACACGGGGATTGTTCACTAATTATAGGAGGTGACTTCAACTTTGGTTTAAATAACGATATAGACAGGTTGAATACAACAGGGACTCAGTGTAGTTGGCAGTCAGTAAGTGTAGTCAAACAATACATGAGTGATTTTGGTCTTTGCGATGCATGGCCTTCTCTTCATCCTATTAGTAAAGAATACACTTTTTTCTCAAATGTTCACCATTCGTACTCTCGTCTGGACTACTTTCTAATAAGTAGCTCACTGCTGTCGGTTGTTTCAGAGACGGTAATTCATCCTATTGCTATCAGTGATCACGCTCCTGTTACTCTCACCTTAATTAATAAAAAAATAACCACACAAAACAAAAGCTGGAGATTTAATACCTCACTGCTTAAAGATGAAGAATTTATAAAATTCATTAAAGAACAGTGGGCCTCATACTTAGAATACAATGATCAACCAGGTACATCGGCATCGATATTGTGGGAAGCTGGAAAAGCAGTGATGAGAGGTAAAATAATTTCTTTCTCATCTCATAAAAAGAAAAAAGAAAACAAAAACATTCAGGAATTAGAAGAAAAACTTAAGTTACTAGAATCATCTCAAGAAGAAGGAAAGTTAGGTAAAATCCGTGAAGTAAAATTAGAACTAAACCACTATATTGAAAAGCAAAATAGATTTCTAATACAAAGACTCCGAATAGAAAATTTTGAACATGGCAATAAGTCAGGAAGCTTTCTAGCTAATCAGCTTAAAATAAATAAGGAGAAAACTACTATATTTGCAGTTACAGATTCAACTGGTAAAACAGTAAGTGAACCAGAGTGTATAAATAATACCTTCCGCGATTTCTACAAATCTTTATACACACCACAGATAAATCCATCAGAGAAGGATATTAAGCAATTTCTGGATAAAATTACACTTCCTAAATTATCAGATAACCAAAGAATGACACTGGATTCCCCGCTGACAACAGCTGAAACCCAGGAAGCTCTTAAAAGCATGCCTAATAAAAAGGCTCCAGGTCCAGAAGGATTCCCCACTGAGTTTTATAAAGAGTTCTGGAATATTCTAGCCCCAACGTTCCACAGAATGTTGCAGGAAATACAGGAAAAAGGTAGATTTCCAGCTAATATGAACTCTGCCACCATCAGCCTTCTGCTCAAGCCAGACAAAGATCCTGTGTTGCCCACTAGTTATCGTCCCATATCCTTAATTAATGTGGATATTAAGATAATCTGTAAAGCTTTTGCAAAAAGATTAGACAAAGTAACTCCTCTCATAATACATCCAGATCAAACTGGTTTCATCAGAGGAAGGCAGTCATCCACAAATACACGCCGATTACTTAATTTAATTGATTATTCCGACAGTAAAAACATTAAAACCAACATATTGTCTTTAGACGCAGAAAAAGCATTTGATAGAGTAAATTGGAAATTTCTATTCGCTACTCTTCATAAATTCGGTTTTGCCGATTTATTCATAAACTGGTTAAAAATTCTATACAATTCTCCAACAGCCTGTGTCAGGACAAATAATCAAATACCTTCCAGTTTTTGTCTACAGAGGGGCACCAGACAAGGATGCCCTCTTTCTCCATCACTTTTTGCCATCTTTATAGAACCTCTAGCAGCAACAATCAGACAAACAAAAGCTGTAAAAGGTATAAAATGCATGAAAATAGAGCACAAGATTAGTCTGTACGCGGATGATGTATTACTTTATCTCCAGCATTCAAATAATTCTCTTTTACAAGTAATTAGAATACTAGAATCTTTCTCTAAAGTATCAGATTACTCGTTAAACTGGTCTAAATCTACGGTACTGTCAATTAATTGCTCTCTCGAAAACTCCCTAGATTTACAAATGCAATCAGGAAATATTAAATATTTAGGTATTATTGTGTCGAATAAATTAACAGATTTACTTAAACTTAACTATGCCCCACTTTTAAACAGGATAGAAGAGGACCTTGAAAGATGGAAATCGCTTCCAATCACACTTATGGGTAGGGTAGCTTCAATAAAAATGATGGTCCTACCTAGAATTAATTATTTATTTTCAATGGTCCCCAATAAACCATCATCTGACTGGTTTAAATCTCTAGACTCTGCCATTTCTAAATTTCTTTGGAAAGATAAACCCCCACGTATTAGCTTAAAGACAATACAGAAGACTAAAGACAGGGGAGGATTAGATCTGCCTAACTTCCATAACTATTACTTAGCAAATAGGCTACAATACATCTCTAAATGGATAAAAAATAGTCTTTTAGATGAGCCTTGGTTAGATATAGAACAGGAAATGTGCAATAATATAATGATTTCAGATCTGCCGTTTATTAGCTCAAATATAAAACGGCATACATGCTTCAAAAATATCAACATTAGTTCTACTCTGACAGCATGGTGGGAGTTCCTTAAAATGACAAAGTCATCCCTTATCCCATGCAGTCGTACACCTATCTGGAATAACCCTGATATCCTACAAAATAATAAAACTTTACATACTGGAAGAATAAAGGTATTAAATATCTGGAACATCTACTTGACGGAACCGAGTTCATCAATTTTGCTAAACTAAATATGCAATATGGCATTAGTAAAAATAAATTCTTGGAATATGAACAACTTAAATCTATAATTAAAAATAAATATAAGCATATTAATGGTGGTTTACAAGTCCCAACTAATATATTAGAGTTCCTAGATTTACCCCCCCCCCCCCCAAACTACTGTCTAAATCATACAGGACACTGACTAAAATAGATGATTCCATATCTCTTCCTATAATGAAGTGGGAAAAGGATTTATCAGGCACCTTTGAACAAAATTTCTGGGCTCAGACATGTCTAAGAACTTTCAAATTGACTAGAAACACCAACTTACAACTAATACAATACAAAATCCTTCACAGAGTACACTACACAGGACAAAGATTATTCAAGATGGGTCTGGCACAATCTAATATCTGCCCACACTGCATAGGCAATCATCCTGATAATTATTTTCATGCGTTATGGTTATGCACACCAGTCCAGAGGTTCTGGACACAGATATGTAAGGACTTATCAAAGTGCTTGAGCTGTAAAATTACACCTTCCCCATCAGTTTGCCTGCTCGGTAATTTTGAGGAAAGTCCTCTGAAAAAAGAAATAGTTTACATGGTTTTTACTGCTTTATGTATCGCAAAGAAAACTATCCTCATGAATTGGAAAAGTAAACAAAATCTCAGTATCAATCAGTATAGAGATCTTTTGTTGGATCATATTAATCTAGAGACAGCATCTGCTTCCACATCTGATTGGTCTCTTTGGGCTCCTCTGATCAACACCATCACTTAGTGGAATAGGGGGCGGTGGGTTGCTTCCTGCAGGGCGCAGTGGCTGGATGGAGGGGTTCCTGGGGCCCTGGGGGCACTTGGAGTGGGGCGCCTGGTGGATCCGGCTCCGGGGTCTGTTGCCCCCATCTGGGAGGAGCTTGGGAGGCCTACGGGTGGCCTACAGCAGCCGCTTGCGGCGCTCTTTGGGAGCTGCGTGTTGACGGACGTGGGTTACTGACCTGGTAGCTGTGCTGCCGCTGGGTGGGGCCGGGGTGGGTCTGGGGGTCTGGGGTCCCTGGGGCGCGCCGCCCTCGGGCGGGGGCCCCGGCGGGGCCTCGGGGGTTCCGGTTCCGGGGGGTGTGCCGCTTTTGGTGTGGGCCGGCGCGCGCCCGGGTGTCCGCCCCTGCACGGGGCCTCTGGTGCGCTGGGGGGCCTCGGGGCCCGTTGAGCTGGTAGGGGGGCATGGTCATTAACATCTCTGGGCAGATGCTCTTCTCCTTCATTGGATAGGCACTCTGCCAGTGGGGGGAGGGGGAAAGGAGGGGGAGTAGGGACCTACCCAGCCTGGATGTCTACTGTCGAATGTATGGTGAGTTGTTTGAACGTTAGTGTTGGGGAGGGATTAAATCTACGGGGGTGGGGGGTGGACGTTCTGGTGGGCTTGTGTCCGGCCCCCTGTCCCGGTCCTGGTCCGTGTCGTCTTCCGGTGCGGGTTTCACCTGGGGGGTGGGGTTTGGGATGGCTCGTGCGGGCCGGCTGGCCAGGGTCCCCCCCTCTTATTTATTTATTTATTTATTTATTATTATTATTATTATTATTATTTATTTATTTAGTTAGTTAGTTTTTTTTTCTTGGGGGGGGGGGCAGTAGGCTTGGTGGGTGGGCTGGGGGGGGTTGAGGTGTTGGTCCTGGTGGGTGGTTGGCTGGCGGGCCCTGCGGCCTCTCCCTGGCCCCCGGGCTACGGTGGTGCCGCTGGCGAGGCCCCCTTCTCTGGGTGGGGCTTTCGGGGAGCGGGGGTGCCTATTAGAGTCAGTAGGGGAGCTGGCTCCCTGGGTTGGCTTCCCAGTCATTTGCTCCCTATCCCCGGACTCCTCCCTCTGCCTGCTCCATCACGCCGCCACACATGTAGGTCCTGGGGGAGGGGGCGTTACTGGAGGTTGCCACTTTCTGGTGACGCCCCTCTCCCCAATTTTATCATGCATCTTAGACACTTTCACTTCAAACATTTTTCACATCGCACACTCATGTAGGCCATGGTAGGGGGGGGGTGGGGGGAAGACGTCTGGGGGGGGGCTTATGTTGTGTGAGCCTCACCTCGGACGGCTCCCTTCACCTCCTCTCCCACTTAGACATTGAGGGTTCTGGGCAGTCGCCCGGAGGGGGTGCGCTGGCAACAGCTTCCTTCCGGAAGGGGGGTGGGCTGTGCCGTGCATCCCCTTCGGCGCTCCCAGTTTTTAAACGCACTTGAGAACAACATGCAACAACACAACATTTGAGCAGGCGTAGGGAGGATCGGGGTCTTCTGCACACCCCCGTTCTCCGATGGCGGCAAGGAGTCTGGGGCCTGGAGGAGGTGCGGGCCACTGTGTCCGGGGTCTTGGCGGGGGGCTGCGGTGTGCAGTCAGCGGCTTGCCAGGTCTGGGGCTGATGCCTCCGCTTCCCCCAGGAGGGGCGGGGGCAGGGATGGCAAGGGTAAGGTGGGGGAGGGAGGGGGTTTATTAGGTATTTAGGGGGAGGGGGGGGCTCTGGCCGGGTGGCTCGTGCGGGTCGTGTTGGCCCGCCCTCTTGGGGGGGCCCGGTCCGGGGGGCGTCTGGTCAGGGGCCGGGGGTCGGGCACAAGCAGTCATATAGTCGATTTGGGGTGACCCCCCCCCCCCTCTGGTCAGTGTTGGATGTGAGTGTTATGTGGGAATGTGTGTACAGCGTCTTTTTCTTTTATCTTTTTTTTTTCTTTTTTTTTTCTTTTTTCTCTGTGTGTGGTGAGTGGGGCACAAGGGAGGGATGGTGTGAATGAGCTTTCCATTTTATTTTATTTTTCCCAGGTATGGGTGTGGTCCGCTCCCTCTCCCAAGAACATCTCAAGTCTCCGTTAGGTGCGGAGCCCATCCCCCCACGTCCTGCCCTCCTCCACTTCGTTGGCGGGCGCCTTGGCCCTCTGGCGCATTGGTTGGCTTCGGGTTTGGGGCGGGTTCCCGGGCATGCGCCGGCCCACTCCCGGCGGCCTCTTCGCGGGGCCTGGCCCCCCGGGGGGCGGCCGGGGCCCCCGTCGCGGGGGCGGGGCGCCCCTGGGGCCTCTGGCCCTCAGGGCCCATGGCCGGGACCACTTCAGCGGGGCTAGCTGCCGGCGGAGCCCACGGGCTCGTCCCCGCGGCTCTTGAGGGCGTCGGCATTGCGGTGGCTGGGGGATTTCCTCGGGGTCGTCTCTGCTCCTTCCTTGGGGGGGGGGGGGGGTTGCAGATATCCTGTGTCGGCCCCTCCTAGGCGACCTGCTTTAGGGACCCCTTTGGGAGTCTGGGGTTACGGGTCCCCTGACGCCTGCCTCTGTGCTCGGGGAAGGTGGGTCTTCGGTTCTCCACAATCACTATCAAGCTATTTCTGGATAATTTTCACCTAAACTAGTGTACTCTCACATCTCCCACAGGTGCTGGGTCCCAGGTATTAAGTGTTCACTTATATACAGTAATCTTATAATTTATTTATTTATTTATGTTCTTTCACTTTCTTTTTTCAAATATCACATTACACATGTCAGCTTACATAATAATATATATGATTTAGCAATGCTATCAAGGTGTTACACGATTGTATCTGTTGCTTTATGTCTGTTGGTTGTGCTGTTCTTTTTGTGTCTCTTTCCAGGTGATGGAGCAGACAAAGAAGGTTTTATCATTCTCTCCCTTTTATCTCCTCTTTCTCTCACCTCTACTCTTTTTTTTCTTTTCTTTCACTTTTTGTTCTTCCTTTACTCTCCCATTGTCATGTCCATATAATTTGAAATTCTCCTTGCAGGAATCATAATAAAGCTATTTACAAGCATAAATCAAGTGGAGCACTATGGCGGAAGCTGTACGCTCCACTTGTAAAAGCAAAATCTGTCGAGCTCTGTCTGGCATTGAGACATCAATTCCTATTGCCACATTGCTAGACAGGACACTGGGGAGGAAAAAAAAAAAAAAAAAAAAAGACTAAAGGCCTCCAAACATGGGTCGCGCTACGCCACAAGCGCGCCCAAAACTTTTTTTTGAAAAGAAGTGAAAAGCAACATTATTGTAAATCTGCCCTCCCTTGTACTGTCAATGGTGTTTCTGGGGCGCATATGATTGTAGATTTTTGGCAACAACACCACAGCAAGTTATTTACCTGTGTACAGAGTGAACCCTTCCAGGCTGACAAGGTTAGTAATGTAGAAACCATCAAAACACACACGGTCTATCAAGCAATAAAATAACTATCTGCAAGTAAATCTATAGGAATGAATCTTATTGTAGCTGATCATCTCAGATTTGCAAGTCCAAGGGTAGTCCCTTTTCTTGCCTTGTGTTTCACTGGTTTTATTATGCACGGTTTTATCCCTAAAACTCTGATGAATGTCCTCCTACTTCCTGTGACTAAAAACAAAGCTGGTAAAATTGGCAGCTCTGATAACTATAGACCTGTAGCCCTAGCTAGTATACTGTCAAAAGTCTTTGAACTAATTCTTTTGCCAAAATTTGCAAAGTTAATTATGTCTACAGACAATCAATTTGGGTTCAAGTCCAAACATGGCACTGATATGTGTATATATAGCCTAAAAGAATTACTGAATAGATATAACAGCAAAAAATTCCACAGTTTTTCTGTGTTTTTTAGATGCCACTAAGGCTTTTGATCGTGTAAATCATGGAAAACTATTTTTAAAATTGTGCCAAGCTGGTGTGCCCAAATATATAGTAGGATGTCTGTCCTATTGGTATGCTAATCAAGATATGCAGGTCAAATGAGACAACCGTGTCTGCATCCTTTTGTGTTGGCAATGGAGTCAGACAAGAAAGCATTTTATCTCCTACGTTGTTTAATTTTTATATGAATGACCCCTCTAAGCAGCTATACCTGTGTAGAACTGGCTGCATGGTTGGTGATACTATTATTAGGCGCCTGCCATAGCGTTTGCAATGAGGAAGCAGTGCTGTGCGAAACTAACAGAGTACACTCACCCAGTGATACCGAACACAACCATGTTAGCGGCTAACGTTTAGCATGTTGCTAACCGGAAGTAGCTCTAGGAAGCCTGTACAAACTTCCGCTTGACAGATTTGGTGAATTTCAGCATTTTCTCCCTTTTTAGGCACTTCTCAGTACAGGATTTCAACCAAACTAACAGAGTAACATCACCCGGTGATACTGAACACAGCCATGCTAGCGGCTAACCGTTAGCATGTTGCTAACCGGAAATAGCTTTAGGAAGGTCCTATGAACATCTGCTTAGCCAGAGTTCTTCTGCCTTTACAGACAGAGAGGGCTGCAGCTGTCAGTGAGTCTCCATGACAATGTTGCTAGCAAGAGACTCCTAGGAGGTCCATTGACTTAACATGGCACCTTTCAACGGCCGCTGCGAGGGCTGTGAAGACCGTAGGAACCTGAAATTCGCAGTGTTACTTCCTGTTGCTATTTCTGACGGTACGGTACGCACCAAGTGGCAGGCGCCTTGCTAAATTTCTTCAGAAATTTTTCTAGTTTTTAGGCGCCTGCCATAGCATTTGCAATGAGGAGGCAGTGCTGTGCGAAGCACAGCACTGCCTCCCATGCAAATGCATGGAGGCACCTATTACTATGCACCTCTAAACGCGTCTCTATCTTATTAATATTCTTAATTGTTTGACGCTTAATGCGGCCCGAACCGTAGCGTGCACCCCCACAACATAGGGAGCAAAACTTCCGGCTCAGTCGGGAATAGTGTGCTACTACTTTTATTGGGATTTCGAGTTACCATGGCAACAAAATTAGCGAAAAACCAACCCCCAAAAAACCCATAATAATCAATGGAGTCGGGTAGAAAGAAAGCTTCAAAAAAGCCTCCAAATGACCATTTTCAAAGCTGTACTGTGTCGCCATGCTTTCACCTATGAACACCGTTTAACTTCCAGTTTGTAGATATGTATGTGACCTACTCAGAAGTGAAAACGGGATGTGGATATCTTTTATCGTCTTTTCACAGTTACTCCTCAAAGCTCATGTCCAAAAATCAGTGAAATCATCGTTTACAATGAAAGTCAATGACGGAATTCTCCAACCGCTAGAGTGGGCCACTCTAGCTTTTTTAAAGATTTCAAAACTCCGAACAACTTGAGCCTACTCGCTCAATTTTCACTCTATGTAGACAAATTATACATCAAAACGTAGGTATTTTTGTCAGGATTCGGGAAATGTAACCCTCATTGGTGTGGCATTTATAGATTTTTCGCAAATCACCTCAGACCGACACAAACCCGAAACCTCCCCCATTCATTTCCTATGGAGCGGTTTTGAAAAATGACGTCTAAAAGTCCAAAACATCACATGTTTTCGCATCGTCGCTACTCCTAAACCGTTTTATGTACAGACATGAGACTTTGACACATGAATGTGCCAACCCTTCTGGCACTCACAAAAAAGGAATTTTGTGGATAACTGTTACGGTTTTTCCGCAGGAACAATTTGTACAGGAGTAGCGAATGTGCAAAATCCTAAAAACGCTTTGGAGCTGCATTTTCCCAAATCATCCACTTTTTTACATCGTCGCTGTGGCTACACCGATTCTTGTACAAACATAAAAATGAGCTTCCTGGTCCTCAAAAGCCTGCTGATACTCATGGTGAAAGAATTATTTTGATATCTCTTATACTTTTTGAGCTACAGCGATTTGTTCGGGACCGTGTTTAGAGGATTTCTGAAAATCCATAAAAATCGCCTTTATATCATAATTTTTTACGCCTTTATTAAACTTTTTCCAGCAAAAAACTATAGCTTTTCTTCTTCCCCTATCCGTTACGAACTAAACACAGAAAAAATGACGTCTCTACCATTTATGGATCAAGAGATATGAAGCGTTGTTCGGGGCAAAGTTCTCCATTATAATCCAATGGGACTTATTGTGAGCAAAGTCTCTGCACTTTGGTAGACTCGCCCGCTGCAGGTGTGTCAGTGAGTTTCCATGACGACGGAACTCTGGGAGCCAGAGGGAGAAGTTCCATTGAGATACAATGGCAACTTTCGACGCCCGCTGCAGCGGCTGTGATTAATGTAGGAATCTGAAATTCGCACAGTCACTTCCTCTTAACATTTTACAATTTTCATGTGACTTTCAGCCATGTGTCAGTTTTCTGTCCCATTTGGGATTTTACATGCTTTCCTATTGGGCCTTTGCTTCCAACAGGACCTGGCATGATAACCAGACACGACCCAATTGGCCAATACAGCACCACCCACATGTGGGAAATGGCACTACTGACCATTTTGGTCAAATATTGAGTTCTGGGCCCAGATGTGGTGAGGCTGAGTTGCTAAAGGAGGCCAATCTGACCCATGAACTTTGGTCACGTTTGGTGACATTAAGTATTGGCACCCCTATTTGATGCACTTCCCAGTACAGGATTTAGACCAAACTGACAGAGTACAATCACCCGGTGGTACTGAACACAACCTTGTTAGCGGCTAACGGTTAGCATGTTGCTAACCGGAAGTAGCTCTAGGAAGGTCTCACCAACTTGTGCTTCACAGAGTCTGTTCTTCCTTTAGAGAGAAAGCTCCACAATAAATGTGGGCTACGTGGAATAAAGCATCTCCAAGCTATGAGGTGTCAAACATCCAATGCTTTTCAACGGGAGACCAAACCCCTTATGGTCCCAATAATGCATGCCCATATATGGCGCTACAGTATAGCTCAGAGGGAGAGTGCAGGCTTAGCATGCAAGAGGTCGTGGGATCTATTCCCGGTGTGGGAGACTTAGAGTTTTGTATTATAATCCCCACAGTGTGTATATTAAAACATGTGTGCTGATCCCATGAAGTATTTTTTTGTACCACCTGCCATTTTGAGTTACCATGGCAACGTTATTAACGTTTTTTTCTCCCTATTTGAGGCTCATCCCAGTACAGGATTTGGATCAAACTAACAGAGTACACTCACCCAGTGATACCATACACAACCATGTTAGCGGCTAACGGTTAGCATGTTGCTAACCGGAAGTAGCTATAAGAAGCTTGTACAAACTCCTGCTTGACAGATTTGGTGAATTTTAGGATTTTCTCCCTTTTTAGGCACTTCTCAGTACAGGATTTCAACCAAACTAACAGAGTAACATCACCCGGTGATACTGAACACAACCCTGCTAGCGGCTAACCGTTAGCATGTTGCTAACCAGAGTAGCTTTGGGAAGGTCCTACCA
Organism: Fundulus diaphanus; assembly: GCA_037039145.1. Classification (NCBI taxonomy): domain Eukaryota; kingdom Metazoa; phylum Chordata; class Actinopteri; order Cyprinodontiformes; family Fundulidae; genus Fundulus; species Fundulus diaphanus. The sequence goes on from CM073131.1 coordinate 52,100,341, forward strand.
ACTGCTGCTTAGCCAGGGTTCTTCTGCCTTTACAGACAGAGAGAGGGCTGCAGCTGTCAGTGAGTCTCCATGACAACGCTGCTAGCAAGAGGCTCCTAGGAGGTCCATTGACTTAACATTGCACCTTTCAACGGCCGCTGCGAAGGCTGTGAAGACCGTAGGAAGCTGAAATTCGCAGTGTTGCTTCCTGTTGCTATTTCTGACGGTACGGTACGCACCAAGTGGCAGGCGCCTTGCTAAATTTCTTCAGAAATTTTCTAGTTCTTTACTTATTCTTCCTTCACGATTAATGCGGCCCGAACCGTAGCGTGCACCCCCACAATTGAGGTATAAAAACGTGCGGCTCGGTCTCGAGATGTGTGCTACTACGTTTCTTGGGGTTTTGAGTTACCATGGCAACAAAATAAGCGAAAAACCACCCCCAAACAACCCCATAGGGATCAATGTTATCGGGTAGAAAGAAAGCCTAAAAAAAGTCTCAAAATGACCGTTTTCAAAGCAGTACTGTGTCGTCATGCTTTCACCTACGAACACCGTTTAACTTCCAGTTTGTAGATATATCTGTGAACTACTCAGAAGTGAAAACGGCATGTGGATATTTTTTATCGTCTCTTCACAGTTACTCCTCAAAGCTCATGTCCAAAAATCAGTGAAATCATCGTTTACAATGAAAGTCAATGACGGAATTCTCCAACCGCTAGAGTGGGCCACTCTAGCTTTTTTAAAGATTTCAAAACTCCGAACAACTTGACCTTACTCACTCAATTTTCACTCTATGTAGACAAATTATACATCAAAACGTAGGTATTTTTATCAGGATTCGGGAAATGTAACCCTCATTGGTGTGGCATTTATAGATTTTTCGCAAATCACCTCAGACCGACACAAACCCGAAACCTCCCCCATTCATTTCCTATGGAGCGGTTTTGAAAAATGACGTCTGAAAATCCAAAACATCACATGTTTTCGCATCGTCGCTACTCCTAAACCGTTTTATGTACAGGCATGAGACTTTCACACATGAATGTCCCAACCCTTCTGGCACTCAAGAAAAATGAATTTTGTGGATAACTGTTACGGTTTTTCCACAGGAACAATTTGTTCGGGAGTAGCGAATGTGCAAAATCCTGAAATCGCTTTGGAGCTGCATTTTCCCACATCATCCACTTTTTTACCTCGTCGCTGTGCCTACACCGATTTTTGTAAAAATATGAAAATGAGCTACATGGTCATCAAAAGCCTGCTGATACTCACAGTGAAAGAATTATTTTGATATCTCTTATACTTTTTTAGCCAGAGCGATTTGTTCGGGACCATTTTCAGAGGATTTCTGAAATTTCATAAAAATGTCCTTTAGATCATAATTTTTTACGCCTTTATTAAACTTTTTCCAGCAAAAACCGATAGCAAGTCTTCTTCCCCTATCCGTTACGAAATAAACACAGAAAAAATTACGTCTCTACCATTTACGGTTTCGGAGAAATCGTGCGTTGTTCGAGGCAAAGTTCTCCATTATAATCCAATGGGACTTATTGTGACCAAAGTGTCTGCACTTCGGCCGCTGCAGGTGTGTGAGTGAGTTTCCATGACGACGGAACTCTGAGGGCCAGAGGAAAAAGCTCCATTGAGATACAATGGCAACTTTCATCGCTCACTGCAGCGGCTGTGATTAATGTAGAAATCTGAAATTCGCACAGTCACTTCCTCTTAACATTTTAAAATTTTCTTGTGACTTTCAGCCATGTGTCACTTTTCTGTACCATTTGGGATTTCACATGCTTTCCTATTGGGCCTTGCTTCCAACAGGACCTGGCATGATAACCAGACACGACCCAATTGGCCAATACAGCACCACCCACATGTGGGAAATGGCACTACTGACAATTTTGGTCAAATGTTGAGTTCTGGGCCCAGATGTGGTGAGGCTGAGTTGCTAAAGGAGGCCAATCTGACCCATGAACTTTGGTCACGTTTGGTGACATTAAGTATTGACACCCCTATTTGAGGCACTTCCCAGTACAGGATTTGGACCAAACTAACAGAGTACACTCACCCAGTGATACCAAACACAACCATGTTAGCGTCTAACAGTTAGCATGTTGCTAACCGGAAGTAGCTCTAGGAAGGTCTCACCAACTTGTGCTTCACATAGTCTGTTCTTCCTTTTGAGAGAAAGCTCCACAGGAAATTTGGGCTACGTCGCATAAAGCATCTCCGAGCTATGAGGTGTCAAACATCCAATGCTTTTCAATGGGGGACCAAACCCCTTATGCTCCCAATAATGCATACCCATATATGGTGCTCCAGTATAGCTCAGATGGAAAGTGCAGGCTTTGCATGCAAGAGGTCATGGGATCGATTCCCGGCTTGGGAGACTAAGAGTTTTGTATTATAATCCCCACAGTGTGTACTTTAAAACATGTGTGCTGATCCCATGAAGTATTTTTTTCTACCACCCGCCATTTTGAGTTACCATGGCAACGTTACAAACAACGTTTTTTCTCCCTATTTGAGGCTCATCCCAGTACAGGATTTGGACCAAACTAACAGAGTACACTCACCCAGTGATACCGAACACAACCATGTTAGCGGCTAACGTTTAGCATGTTGCTAACCGGAAGTAGCTCTAGGAAGCCTGTACAAACTTCCGCTTGACAGATTTGGTGAATTTCAGCATTTTCTCCCTTTTTAGGCACTTCTCAGTACAGGATTTCAACCAAACTAACAGAGTAACATCACCCGGTGATACTGAACACAGCCATGCTAGCGGCTAACCGTTAGCATGTTGCTAACCGGAAATAGCTTTAGGAAGGTCCTATGAACATCTGCTTAGCCAGAGTTCTTCTGCCTTTACAGACAGAGAGGGCTGCAGCTGTCAGCGAGTCTCCATGACAATGCTGCTAGCAAGAGACTCCTAGGAGGTCCATTGACTTAACATGGCACCTTTCAACGGCCGCTGCGAGGGCTGTGAAGGCCATAGGAACCTGAAATTCGCAGTGTTACTTCCTGTTGCTATTTCTGACGGTACGGTACGCACCAAGTGGCAGGCGCCTTGCTAAATTTCTTCAGAAATTTTCTAGTTAATAATTTTATGTATGCTGATGACCTAATGGTTTTTAGTCCTAGTTCAGCTGGTCTGCAGAAGCTGCTTAATGTCTGCTCAGACAGGAGGACCCAACCACATGTTTCTATTTTCAGGAAGAAGGCGGTCTTTATTCTGAGGGTCAGACCGTGAAGAGGCACCATGACTGAAACATCTCTACAATATCTGCTCTGTAAGTACAAAACCTGTTGTTGTTCATGCAAAGTAAATTTACTGTCTGCTCTGTTCTAACCTGAGTCAAAGAGTTGGACCAAAACTTCAGACTGAATTCAGATGAAAGAGCTTCTACACATCAAGCAGGAAGAAAAGTGACTTTACTGCCTCTTTGTAGCTCTTAGTAACACAGCGCTGGCTTTCATGGACACACCTGAGATAAACTGAGAACACTGAACATGACTGAGATATGAAATTACAGGATAATGATGGAGAAGATGATGAAAAAGAGAATAAACTATTTAAAATAATTTAGATGCCAAGTCTAGTTACTATTTAATTTGATTAAATAAATACACATTTAATGAAGATCAGTGTGATGTAATAAATTTTTATGGAGGATAAAATGTCTGGGTTGTGAAGATCTCATAAACTTTTGTTTGTTAAATTGTAACCAAAAAGTTTAATTTCTCTTCAGTTCCTTGTTTGCTGCTTTGCTGCCAAACAAATGAAGGTTGGTTCATTTTTATCAGCATTAAAACTCAATTAAAAATTTCTTTATTTCAGTAAATATTTGGGAGGGAAAATGTAAGATGTAAGTGGAGGGATTCTTTTAGGCATATTATTTTGTAGCAACAAAAATCAATATGCTTCCCATTTCAGTCCTCCCAGCTGGTCTGACTGTGAGTCCCAGCAGATCTCAGTTCTTTAAAGGAGACTCTGTGTCTCTGAGCTGTGAGGAGGACAACAGCTCTGCTGGATGGACTGTATGGAGGAACACAACCAGAGGAACCAGGACTCAGTGTGATGAATGGGGAGAAGCTGCTGGTTCTACCTGTAACATCAGCAGTATCAGAGAACATGAGGGTGGATTTTACTGGTGTGAGTCCAGAGAGGGATCAGCCAGCAGCAGCATCCAGCTCACTGTCACTGGTAAGATCAGACTGTGGAGTTAGTGTTGATGAAGCTGTGTGGAAATGGATGAAATGCTGTAGTTTGTCTCTGTGTTGAGGTGGATCAGTGATCCTGCAGAGTCCTGTCCTCCCTGTGATGGAGGGAGATGACGTCACTCTGAGCTGTCATACAAAGACCGCTCCCTCCAACCTCGAAGCTGCTTTCTATAAAGATGGCTCCATCATCAGGACTGATCCTGCAGGTCACATGACCCTCCACCATGTGACCAGCTCTGATGAAGGCCTCTACAGGTGTAGCATCAGCGCTCATGGAGAGTCTCCATCCAGCAGGATCTCTGTCTCAGGTCAGGAAGTAAAAACAGAAATCCTTCATCTCTAGAGTAAATATCTGAACTGTGGTGATAATTTAATTAATATTTTTATTTTAGAGAATCCATCAACTTCTCCTCGTCCTTCCCAGTCTCTTCCCTACCTGCTCCTCTCTCTTCCATTTGCCATCGTTGTGGTTCTGCTGCTGGTTCTGGTTCTGATGGTGAGACGATGTGTTCAGAGAAAGTCTGAAGGTGAGACAGGCTTCTGGATCTAAATGCACAACTTGTTCTGTGCAACAATTCATAAATTTAAACCCTCTATGTTGGATTTTTACAAGTTTTCCAGCTACAACCTGAAACTTTGTTCTTATTCTAAAAACATTCTGACTCAGTAAATTATGATTCAATTAATTTCTCTTCAGGTGATCCAGAAGGTGGGGAGGACAACATTACTTACAGCGACGTCAACATTTCTCATCATCGACGACAGATAAACAAAGTTAACAAAGGTTAGATTGGGTTTATTTTCTTCTTTTGTAGCTTTTTGTGATGTTTTATGTTTTAATCATTCAGTTGGTTGAAAAGGAACCATTTCTCGGGAACTGGTTTAGTTCTGAGGTTCTGTTGAGTCAGAGCTAAAATAGTAATGGAATATTTGAAGATTTTAGTAAACAGGAACATCTGTAGATAATCTGAATCTTTTAGGAATGTTTTCAGGAATATTTTTGTGTATTTTGTGATAATGCTTTAATTTAATCTCTAATCTTCTTTAGTTTTTAGTTGGTTGATATTTCAGCAGATCACAGTTAAATTAGCACCTTCTGTGCTGCACGATGTGTTTCAATTTGTGGCTTTTCTGCTGATCGATGCTAAACAACTGTGTTGTTGCCCTGTTCCTGTTTTTGTGTTTTAACTAAATATGGACATGCACATTTTCCATTAACAGTCATATATGTTTTTTTATGACCCTTGGATTATAGTTACACTAAACATGTTGTTCAGTTTCTAATAGAAGAGAATGTTGATTTATTTAATTTAGATTCAATGGGATTCTGATCGTCACCATGTTAAATAAATTATAATAACAGTGCAAAGCTTCCATTTTTACAACTAATTTGTCCCTGTTTTTGCTTCTGGGCTAAAACATGAGGCAGATTGCACCAAGGCAAACATCACTGGTTACATTTAAATTTTATTTTACAAGTATGTTGGAGAGACTTGGAGGGTCAGCCCCATTTTCTTTCCCAGGGCCACATTATCCAATAGTCATTGAAAGCATCATTTTGTCTAGAAAACCAATAATAATGAACAAATAAATCATTTAAAAATGTATTGCCTGACAGAGAGGATCAATGGTATTACTCCGGCTTTGTTGAAAACCAACTCTCTGTTTGCTACACTTTTTGGCAACATTTTCTCTTTAAAAGTCTCATTAATGGTTGCTGCTGATTATCTGTCAGACACGATTCAGATCTCTGTGATTAAAGGATCAACTGCATGTCAGTGAAGGACCTGTAACAACAATGTAGCATCCATAAAATGTCCAAACTTATGAAGGTGTTCAACATCATAAGTTTGATGGTCATAGGTTTAAAGGGCGATGTGGCACAGAGGTTAGGGAGTCTGTCTTGCAATTGGCGGGTTGCCGGTTCGATTCCCTGCTCTGTCTGTGTCTGTCGTTGTGTCCTTGGGCAAGACACTTAACCTGCATTGCCTGCTGGCGGTGGTCAGAGGGACCGGTGGCGCCGGTGCATGGCAGCCTCACCTCTGTCAGTCTGCCCCAGGGCAGCTGTGGCTACTAACATAGCTCACCACCGTCAGGGTGTGAATGTGTGTGTGAATGGGTGAATGACTGAACTGTAGTGTAAAGCGCTTTGGAGGTCGTCAAGACTAGTTAAAGCGCTATACAAGTACAAGCCATTTACCATTTACCATCATTAGTTGTCTTTGCTAAAATCTTTATGATATCTCCATCCTTTATAAAAAAAAATGTCCAGTTAATTTTGGTCCAATACAGACGTTTGATGTGCAGCAGACTTCAGAAATCTTAGTAATAATGTTTGTTTTAGGAGTAACTCTATGCATTTATGTTCCTATCTATGAGCTTTACATCATGAAAACAACAAAACATCATAAACCTATCAAAACAGTCACTGGTTGTGAGACGATAAAAAAAACAATAAATTGTATCAGGTGAAAACATCAATACACATCTAATATGTTTGTCAGTGTTCCTCTTATTATGGCTGAAAGCAACTATAAACGTGTGGCTTTTCAGTCTTTTTTATTTTATATTTAATCATTTCAGAACACACAAGTCCAAACAATCATACACAAGGGCTAGGGCAGGTAACAGACAGTCATACTGATGAGCATTACAATTTATTTATTTATTTGAATAGGGACAAAGCACATTAATGAACATCAGTATAAAAACAAATGTAAATATGCCGGATTATAGCTACAAAGCTACTTCTCATCCGTAGTCCCTAGGCAGGCAAATACATAAGAAAGAACATATAATATACAATATAAGCATCACAAGGAAAATGTTAAAAGTTTAGTGGTCACATGACTGGTTTGTTTTCATCCATAGTTTGAGTTGAGCTCTAAAGCTGATCAGTGTAGGGCTCTCTCGTATGTGCAGAGAAAGACTGTTCCAGATGTTAGTGGCTCTCACAGAGAGAGTGTTCTGACCAAAAGTTGTTCTTCTGTGAGGGACCTCACAGTCTCCTCTGGAGGAGATCCTGGTTCTCAGGCCACTTGAAGACTTAGGTTTGAACAGGGTAGACACAGACATTTTACCGTATGGAGTCACAAGGAGTGAACAAAAAGGAAACTTCCTAGTAGTCTGTCCGAATAATTTGGAATCACAAAACAAAAAAGAAAATTAACTGTTACACACCTTTGGCAATAAAATTATCCCAAAGTTTTTCTCGTTTCTCCTTCTGGAGCCTTATTGTAAAAGTCAACGTTTCCATATTGTGAATAGGGTGGCCATACGTCCGGTTTTAAGACGGACAGTCCGGTTTTTAAAAGGTCTGTCCATCATCCGCCGTTGCTTTGAGACGGACGCCCATTTGTAAAAAGTATACATATTTAGGAGCAAATTCTAAAAATTATATACACTTAAATAAAAAAAAATTATTCCATCATAATCCACTGTTGCAGATTCCATCAATCTATCCGTTTTCTGACATGCATATCCCTCATGAGATCGCAAGGTTGTGGCAGATTATTGGATGAAATTGTTAAATAAATATGAGACATTTAATTGGTCAACGGTACTGAACGGTAATCAAATCAGCAATGTGTACGTGCTGATGTCAGCTCAGCAGCTGGTAGTCCAACGGAACCGAACGCACCTGCAGACCGCAAAAATGCCTAAACGGAAGACAACATTTAATCCTAAATGGACCAAAGACTATGGATTTATATCTAAAAGCAGGAAGGATGATTCTCATGCATATTGTATGCTGTGTCGATGTGACGTGGATGTGAGCAGTAAAGGTAAAGGTGCAATCGATCGACATGCTAGCACAGACAAGCACAGGAGCAACAATCGAAGTGCGGGAACCTCTTCACTTTTTTCATTTTTCCACGAAGCCACGTCTCCGCAGGATGACAAAATATCGGCTGCAGAACTTTGCAAAGTGTATCACGCCGTCAAGCATCACCAATCATACCGGAGTGTAGACTGTGGAGTAAAAGTTGACAGAGAAATCTACAATGACCCATTAATAGCCAAAAGGCTAACCTGTGGAAAAACGAAAGCTAAAGCTTTGTGTGAAAATGTTCTGGCTCCTTACTCCATCCAGGCGCATTTGAACTACTTAAAAGAAAACGATCTGCATTCTTCACTGGCGACTGATGCGTCAAACAAAAGTACGATTGTAAGTGTTTCCCCGTGGTATTGAGATATTTCCACTTTAAGGCTGGTGTGCAGCACGCTTTGCTCGATTTCTACAGCGACAGTAATGAGACATCGGAAGCTATAACAAATCAGCTAATGACAAAACTCCAGGTGTCTGGTCTGGATTTGGAAAAAATGTCAGCATACACAGCAGACAACGCAAGTGTGAACTTTGGAAAACACAACAGTGTTTATCAAAAGCTTAAAGCAGCTCAAAGTGACGTGCTTGCCGCCAACTGTTTAGCGCATATTTTGCACAATACAACAAGATATGCGGCTGGCAACTTGGATCTAGACATTGAAAATGTTGGGTTAAAAGTATCCAGCCATTTCAGTGTCTCAGCCAGCAGAACAGCGCAGCTGAAAGAGCTTTGTGAGTTTGTGGAAGTGGATAAGTGCAACCTGCTGCGGCACGTCATCACAAGGTGGCTGTCTCTGTTGCCGGCCGTCGACGAATGCTCAAGTGTTGGAAGCCTCTGACCAGCTACTTTCAGACCCTGGGTGAAGAAGAATGTCCTAAGAGTTTGTGGAGTTGCTTTGCAGAGGACAGCACTGAAGTGTCTGAGATGTATTTCCTTTTCCTCAGTCACAATCTTAAGGTGTTCTCAGACTGCATTGAAGCACTAGAGGCCAAATAATTCAAGATAACCTCAGTCTTTAAAGTGATGACTGAACTTAAAGCGAAACTTGAGAGGAGGCTGAAGCACCATTTTTTCGGCTTTGCTGTAAACACCAGACTTAATCAACTAACACCTGATTTGACAACGAAATGTGAAGCTGATTTTAGTCAGTTCTATGAAAGAGCACTGAAATATTTGGGTGTGTCATGATTTGTGTTTGGTTATAGTTTTTGTTTGTATTGGATCAATTACTTCACTCTCTTGCCTTAAGTTCAGTTTCTATTTTTGGTTCTGTCTTAGTGTTTGATTTTGTTTTAGGTTATAAGTTTATCCGGCCTGCTCAGACCATTTCTGTCACCAGTCTAAGTTCAGTTCACCTGCCAGCATTCTTTTGTCTTCCTGTCACTCCCCTTCACCAGTCACCATCCAATCGGCTTCAGTTTACTCCCAAGCACTTCCCTGTTCCCGATTAGCTCCACCCATGTCAGTAATTAGTTTCACTCCATTCACCTGATCACTCCCTTACTTATACCTGCCTCTGCCCCCTGCAATTTGCCACATCTTTGTTTGTTTTTTCTGTGCCCAGTTGGTCAGTCAAAGTCAGCTTTCAATGCTCTCTGTTTCCCTGTTCTTCTGACCCTGTTTGCCTCTGGATATTTGAGTTAGCCTGTCCCCTGTTTTTGTTAATAGTTTTGTCAGTGATTGCTTTTTGTAAATAAATGTTCTTTCACCTAACCCCTGCTTGTCTGGTTGAATACTGGGTCAACCTGTCTCTGATTCGTGACAGGGTGATAGGTATGACTTCTCTGAGAACAGCTTTCACAGCAAAATGTCAAAGCTCGGCCTCACAACTGCTGTATCCTATGAAGAGTACAGTGATGCAGTCCAGGCCTGCAAACTGAAAAACATTGATATGGATGGACTGTATGAGGAATATGGCATGGTGGAAGTTATTCTCAGCTCCCCAGAAGTGGAGGGTTATCTGAAGCTGTTTTCCAAAGCTGATGTTCCACTGGTAAACTTAAGAAAAGTCAGTGCTTACATCTTCTCTATTACATGCAGCAATGCACATACAGAGCGCGTCTTTTCAATGATGTCCTCAGCATGGAGAAATGAGAGAAATCGTCTTGATGTGGAAAGTGTCGAGGCAGAGCTATAAATTTGTGTCAACTTCACACTGGAGTGCACAGACATACAGGACTTTTCTCTCAAATAAGAAACTATTGGAAGCAGCCAGGAAAGGACACACATATATAAGAAGTAGATCTTAACATCTTTGGTGAGTACAACAGTGCGCTACTATGTTATAGGTTTGATATTATGTTTTTATCCTAGTTTTGCAGTTTTTTTGAAAAGTGTCCTCCTTTTTGGTGTTATGAAAATGGCCACCCTACTTGTGAATCAGGTTTATAATGTTCACAATGAGCTTTAGACTAGGGGGTCTAGGATGGAGCCAACATTTAGTAATTGCTTTCTATCTTGCAGTCAAAAGTATCTTCAACAAGTATGTGTAAAAGCCATGAGAGGGGAGGGGGGAGATTGAGTAAATGAGCCGCAGACACATTTTTCCTCTGCTCCAGCATGTATTGACTGAAGACGAAGTTCCGCTGCTGTTTACTATGGCATTCTCGCGCTCCCCCTGCTGGTCATATACGGGCATTACAAATGCTAATAAACATGACTACAGTTAAACCAAACTCCGTTCTTCGTACGCCACTAACTCAGTTAGCTGGATTTGATTGTTGACGATTTGGCATGATCTTGGATCGTTTGGTTCTTCGAAACTCATCCTGGACTTGCTGTCATAGCAACATGTGCGCCAGCTTAAACCTGCTCGAGAGCAGGCTTATTTCATGTAAACAGGATTAGATCGCAGCTGTATAAGCGGAATAGATAGGGAAGTCTGTCGTATCCATGTCGTCCATTTTTACGACAGCAACCTGTTGCAGAAGGTGTAAGAATAATTTGCAGAGTTTTTTGAATTAATTGCGTATTGCGCAATAGACAGGATCCTTTAGCGCAGCGTGACAGTGTAATTGTAGAGAGATTTCTCTTGGTGGCTGTTATAAACAGACAAACACATCATTTAACTGTGGCTTTTAAAGAGGAAAACGTGATGTTAGAGCCATAAATAGAAAATATTTAAGTTATTTGTTTGGTGGTTTGCTTTTTATTTTATTATATTCAGTAAGAAGATTTGTTCAGGCCATTTTATTGTGAAGTTTAGTTTTACTTTGAAAGGCTTGCTTCCTGTCGAGCCGTATATTGTATTAGAAAAAACTATGGATGGATTATCTAGACACGGAGCAATACAGTTTTACAGTGTAAACTGTGGATGACTTGGAAAAGGAAGAACTTCATTTTTTACAATAAAGAATTTTAATTAAAATTCCCAGTTTGCACTGGGAATTCCTTAGACACTTCTAGTGTCTAAGGAATGACACCAATATTGGATGTCTTGACATAACAAGTGCCTTTTTAAAATAAAGTATAACAATTAAAGGCTACCATTTTGTAGAATATTATTATATTTCACTTTTACTTTTTCCCATGTTCTAGTGGGTCCCGTGGAGTCTCTGATATAAAAGAACAAAGTAAATATTAAATTATTAAAATGCAAAAATACATACTGTAGAAAGTGATAGAAACATCTATCATGGAAAGTATTTACGCATTAATTTGTCTGCTACTTTTTGCCAGCCCTCTCTCCTGGCTTTAACAGATTTTGAGGTGTTCACTGTCGTTTTAATTAATGACTCAAATTCAGCATAACCTTCCATTAAAAGCTCTTGTTCTGCTTGGGAGAAAAACTGTGGGCGTTCTTTGGCCATGCTGAACAGCCAATAGCAGCGTTGCTGATCATTGTTTCTACTATCGATACATTTCCCCTTTTAAACAAACGCATGAACGCGCAGTTATCTCAAATAACTCAATCCAGCCATACTAATCATAAACAACAGGTGTGTTGGAAGAACCCAATTAGCCGGATCAGGATTAGCCGGATGAAATCATCTTGGATGTCTCATTTGATCTCGGATGTTTTAAGCAACGTATGAAGAACGGACCCCTGGTGTCAGGCTGAACACTGACTGAAGTAAACGTTCAGACTAGGAGAGGTAACTACAGTAGCTAAGTAGCACAGGGATCAGAACAAATCAATGTTCACTTTTGCTTACAAGCAACCCAAATTTCTTTCATTTGGCTGACTGATTTGGTTATTTTCCTCGTGCTTCCTAGCTGCCGAAGCTAAACCTCTGAGCATGAATGTTTACTCTAGTGTTGATGTTCCCAACAGAAATTAGTGGCGCAGCTCACTCTTATTTGCTCAGTTGCCACTTCTCCTATTTAGAAAAAATTCTGAATATCGATGCAGCAAAATACATGTAAGTAGGCCGTGGATGTAGTGACCCAGCCCCAATGCCACTCAGTAGCTGGCTAGCATGTTGCTTTTCTTGCTGTTTTGATTGGTTAAATTGTATGAATGACAAATCAAGACAGGAATAACACAAAATTGGAGACTCAGGTAAAAATATAAAACTCAAATAAGAGTTTTCGGACCAGGGTGGGTAAAATTCTGATTACACACCATTCAGTGTAAATAAGTATCACCTGATATGTGACATTTCTAGTATGAGGAATGTTGGTGATTTTGAGACTGGCTCCATGCTACTCTGCACTGCCACATGTAAATTCTCAACCTATGAGAAGCACTGTACTAAATGTTTTCTTTTCTTTCTGAGATGTTTTTTTCCTTTTGCTGTAGATTTAAACTTTAAAATTAAGCTTTTGAATTTTTGTTTACTCTTCAGTACTGTATGTCTAAAAGCTGTTTTCCATTTACTTGTTTAAGCACTGTCACACATAAATGTCCCCATTATTAAACAGTAAATGTATTCATATAAAAGCACTGATTCTTGTTGGTTGCAGCAGGTTGAAACTGGTCAGATCTCACCGTGATCTGGTCTTTTGGCTGTTGATCATGTTCAAGCTTGTGTTGAGCAAGAAGCTTTTTATTTCCTGTTTTGTGGTGTGACATCAAGAATAACATTTTATGAGGAAGTATGTGTGTTTTCAAGTTTCAGATCAATTTCCAGTTGTTAAATATAGTAGATAGTTACAAATGTAATAAAGATCCACAACTGTTTAAATATGCAGCTGTTTAAAAAGTCTACCTCATAATTATACACAGGGTGGTTAAAACAAAAGTTGCCACCAAAAAAGGGCACACACTTTAATAATTAGTTGGACTGTCTTTAGCTGTGATCACAGCATGCATTTGCAGTGGCATTACTTCAATAAGCTTCTGCAATGTCACAAGGGGAGTGGTGGCCTAGTGGTTAGAGCAGCGTGCTTGCACTCAGAGAAGGATGCAAGTACCCGGTTCGATCCCCACAGCCTGCACTCTGGGTCCCTGAGCAAGACCCTTAACCCCAGTTTGCTCCCTAGGTGCCTCACAGTGGCAGCCCACTGCTCCCCAAGGGGATGGGTTAAGATGCAGAACTGAATTTCTCCATTATGAGATCAATGAAGTTCAATTATTATGATTTATTTCCATTTTCTCCACAATCTTGCAATGATGATCTAAGAGTCCATCTGCTGCGCAAAGCCTTATTCAGAACATCCCAAAGATTCTCAGTGAGGTTAAGGTCTGGACTCTGGTGACTAATCAACGTGTGAAAAGGATGTCTCATGCTCCCTGAACTACTCTTTCACAATTTTAGCCTGATATATCCTGGCATTGTAATCTTAGAATATGCATCTTGGAAGAAAACATTCATTGATGGAGTAACTTGGTCATTCAGTATATTCAAGTATTCAGGTCATCTGCTGACCTCATTCTCTGAGCTCCTACTGTTGCTGAGTCTGGACCTGACAAAGTGCAGCAACCCCAGATCATAACACTGCCCCCACAGGCTGGTATTGTAGCTATTCTTCCTGGGGTCCTCCAGTCTTCCATGTGACAATACAATGTATTACATCACGTTACACACGATACATACAAGACATTTACACAAAATGTAATACATATTTACATTTAACACCATTTATCACTAAAAAGTAAAATAAATAAATAATGAACATAATTAACATAAAATGTTGCTACTTGTCAGGTTTAAAGCACCTAAAACATTCATTAATCCACACACAGGGAAGAAAGAAAAGAAACGTTAATTTTGCTCTCGAGAGGAGAAACGACAGAGATCTGCTCCTTTACAAATCTTCCATCGCTCTGAAGCACAACTCGTCATCACCTCTCTTTTTATTTCAAAAAGGGGAGGTCCCTAATTACAAAACACAGTTACAGCACTAAGGAAGTAGGGGAACAATGACATCCAAGATAACATAGCATGATTTAATCACATCTCTTCCAGGCACCTAATGCAGACCATTCACTACTCAGAGAATTGGTCACAAGTATCACAGATAACTGGGTGCATCACGGTTACACAAATTCCTTGTATCATTACCAACACAACATGTTTCCTGTCTTCTGCTGGTCTCTTAGAATGGCAGAAGATAGTGAAGGACACAAACAAACAATAAAGCTACAACACTAACCACCTCACATATATATTCCAGTAAATATATGATGACAAACCCAATAACTCATTAACACAATAAAAGAAATACAAAATATTTACAACACTACTCCAGATAGATCTATATCAGGGGTTCCCAAACTTTTTCAGCCGCGGACCCCCTTCCATGTCCCAACCGGCTTGACGCACCACCAATCTTCAAAAAAATAAAAAATAAAAAAAATATTATATATATTTATTGAGCTGTAGCAGCAGCCCATACGTCACAACAAAGGTTATATAAATAAAATTAGACCATAATTTGAATTAAATTGCAATAAAGTTACACAGAAAGATCGGTCAAGCCTCCACAACCTGAAACTTCTCTGAAGCAGAGACCAGGTGGCTTCTCAGACTAAACTCTGATGATCTACCTGTGTGTGTTCTCACTTTGTATTTTGCGGCGTAAATTGTGAGTCAGACTGAGATTAAGAAGCTGGTACTAAACATGAAGAAGTTTGATTTAATTTGTGTCCGATAACGAGCGAATCAGTATCAATTGGTAGAGCACCACAGAGTAACATTAACAGAGCGCTCGCACACCCCCTAGTGGCAGCTCGCACACGCACCACACTTTGGGTATCCCTGATCTATATCAAAGAACTAGCAAACAAGAACCCTACAAAGTATATCCTTAATTAAATGAACATTAACTATCCACATTTCTTTTTAGGTAATATTTCTTAAGTGAAGTTTTGAAACCATAGAGAGTGTTTTGTTGTATGATAGTCTTTGGGAGTGAATTCCATTCACACATTGCCCTGTACCTAACTGAACGTTGAATTTATTTTGTTTTAACTCTAGGTAAAATAAAACCATCTCCTACTGCATGTCTTGTTGAATAATGATGTGTATCAGTTCTAAAGGATAGTTTTGTATATAAATTGAAAGGCGTTTTATTTGTTATAACATTATATAGAAATACCATTACTGAATACACCAATCTATTTTTAACTTTTAACCATAAAAGGATATCATGCATTTTGTCCACATTTGATCTAAACCCACATGAAAGAGCAACACGTGCAGCTTTATTCTGAATTACTTGTAGTTTTTTCATATTAATTGATAAAGTATTTGACCTAACCACTGAGCAATAATCAAGGTGTAAAAAAAACAAAGCATCAAGTACTTGTGTAACAACCTGCGGTGTAAAATATTTTGAACACCTTTTAATAACCGATAGAATATTACCCATTTTAGTTAACAAGTTCTGAGCATGTCTATCCCAACACAATCTATTATCAATTATCACTCCCAACAGTTTAGCCTCTTGTTTTTGATCCACAGAATTTTGCTCTATGGTTAGTTCAAGTTCCGGTTTGGAAAGTAAAGAAAAAGGAGTTCCAACCACTAAACAGGTAGTTTTAGGTGCATTGAGAACCAATTTGTTACTCCTTATCCAGTCCACCACTAACTGTAGCTCTCTTTGTAGTTTTGTATTTAACTCACTAATATTAGTTTCTGCTAAATATATGGTGGAATCATCTGCAAACATTGAGATGCTTGCCTTTTCTAAAACTGATGGAAGATCATTTGTAAAGATTGTGTACAAGAGCGGCCCAAGACAACTTCCTTGAGGCACGCCATGTTCCACAGCCCTTACATTTCAAAAACTGCCATTAAAATAAACTAGTTGTCTTCTATCTGACAAATAACTTTTCATCCATAATAATGCAGTTTGTGAAAAACCATAATACTCCAGTTTTTTTAACAGTAATTTGTGGTCGATGATATCAAATGCTGCAGTGAAATCAAGCATTACAGCACCTATTATTTTCCTCTCCTCCGTATTCTTGAACCAGTCATCAGTCAGGGCAGTGGCTGTTCAGTGTTTTTCTCTATATGCACGCTGAAAAGTTGTAATCAAATCGTTATTCTTAAAATAAGACTGAATCTGTTCAAAAACAATTATTTCCATTATTTTACCAAGAATTGGTAATAAACTTATTGCTTTACTGTTTGATCCAGAAAAGGGCATTTTCTTATTTTTAGATATTGGCACTACTTTACATATTTTCCATTCTTGCAAACATATATTGTGCATGAAACACAAATTAATTACATGAGCAATAATAGGAGCAATAAAAGCAACTATTGGTTTAAGCAACGTATGTTCAAGGTAGTCTACACCAGGTGGCTTCTTTTTACAATTCATCAGAAGTAATTCCACTTTAGAAACACTGACACTCTTGAATTTAAAGCTACAGGTTTTATCTTCCAAAATATTATTTATTAGTGTATTTGATAACTCTGTCTTGTATAGCTGTGTAGTATCTTTCAGTTTATTTATTTTGTTCATGTAATAATCATTAAGATGATTTGCTATATCACTTGGTCTAGTAAAAAATTCACCTTCATGTTCTAAATAAGCCGGAATTGATTTATTATTTCCTCTTAATATATTATTCAGTGTATTCCATAATTGTTTACTATCATGTTTTATTGCTAGAATGTTTTTAATATAGTACAATTTATTTTACTTCTTATTTACCTTAGTTACAAAATTTCTAATTTTACAATATACTTGCCAGTCCGATTTAAATTTACATATAATTGCTGCTTTTTTTGGCTAGATCTCTCTCTTTCATAAGATCTTTTTATTCTTGATCCAACCACGGGGTGTTAACATTTTGAACAGTAAAATTTTTAATTGGTGCATGATTTTCTACAATTCTCATTAAGGTTTGATCAAAAAGCTGAAACGCCTTCTCTGGATCCTTTTGTAGAATTACCTCTGACCAGTTTGCATTCTTTACATCATTTTTATATTGTAAATGATTAAATTTTCTAAATGACCTTTTTATTATTTTGGACCCAATTTAGGAACTTTTGTTTTTCTTACAATTGCAATAAGATTGTGGTCACTAAAACCAACTGGCACCGAAAAGCTATTTGTGCACATTTGTAGTCTATTTATAAACATATGGTCAAAACAGGAAGAAAATAGAGTACCATCCTTTTTTACCATCCACTGGCTTCATGTGGAATCTCTTAATGTATGTTCATGTTTTATTTTGCAGGGAGCGACCCATCTCCAGTGTACTCGGCTGTTAGGACAAATCATGTTACTTATGGAGAGATAATCATCAGAGAAAACAGGAACTGAGGTAACACCGTTGTAAATGTATTACTCTTTGTCATGTCCTCAACCTCCTTCGCCTTGTTGGAGTCGACATTCAGAAAACCTCCTCTCCAAAATGACCACACAGACAAGAGGGCTTGCGTTGACTCCCAGTAAAACTGGGAAATAAACATACAAACTTTCAGAAATACACAGTAGCAAACAATACAGCACATAAAAGTACAATAAATTTGCTCCAGAGAAAATAATTATCTCGTATTGCTTTATACTAATGGCCACATTATTCTTAGTCAACAAAATATCCATTGCAAAATTGAATACATACCAACAGTGCTTTCAAAGACCAACCAAATCCAAGTTGCAGTGTAACTGAGAGAAAACCACGCTTTGTATTGTCCTGCCTGGTCTGCTTTTTATGACATCATCAAAAATGGCAGACTCTAAAATGTAGTATGTAAATTGCGGCAGTAGACGGCAACAACTAGACACTGCTATAGTATAAATCTGTGAAATGTAAACAAACTGACATGCAACAGCACACTCCCCGTCTGAAACTACAAATGTTTCACCTTAAGAAATAAGCAAAACTATTTCACTTGCAGGTTGTACGAGCAACTTTACGCCATCTTCTCTTGGCACTCTAACCTGAACTTTCCGAACAAGTCCATCTTTACTGGGGTACACCTCAGCAATGATGCCCATAGGCCAGACATTGCGTTTCACTGCGTTGTCTCTTAGGAGTACAACTTCTCCTGGTTTTAAACTTCTGTGTTCAGAGGTTCACTTTTTGCGAGGTTGCAGAGTAGATGTGCCATCTGTCCCAGAACGTGTCAGACAGACTTTAGACCCTGCGCCACTACTGTCTGGACAAGTCTTTGTCATCAAAGTCTCCTACAGGAGCCGGACAAGGACCCACTTTCTGTGTTAACAATGTTGCAGGTGTCAGAATGAACGGATCCATAGGGTCATAGGAGACAGGAATTAATGGTCTGTTGTTCACAATGGCAGTGACTTCCGCCATGAAGGTTACAAGCACCTCGTGTGTGAGTTTGGAAGACCCCATCTGAAGAAACATTGAGTCCAAAATGCGCCGTGTGACACCAATCATCCTTTCCCACACTCCCCCCATATAAGAAGAGTGTGGGCTGTTGAAGGTCCAAGAGCAGTCATGATCTGAAAGAAATCTCTTCACAGAATCTTCATCAATGTTTGATTGGATACCTAGGACCCTTGAGGCTCCGATGAAATTAGTTCCTCTATCAGAGCGGATGTGCTTTACTGGTCCTCGGATTGCCAGGAACCTTCTCAATCCATTTATGAAACTGGAGGTATCCAGAGATTCAATGACCTCAATATGGATAGCTCTAACACTTAAACAGGTGAATAGAATAGCCCACCTTTTGCTCTCCGCATGACCTCCTCTTGTTCGTCGGGCAGATACAGGCTAGGGGCCAAAAAAATCTAGGCTGATATTCAAAAATGGCGGCTCCATGCTGAGCCTGTCGGCTGGAAGATCTGCCATTTTTTGAACTTCACACCTTCCTCTGAGCTTTCTGCATGTGATACACTCAAAGATGAGCTTACTCATGCATCGTTTGCAACCGAGGATCCAAAACCCTGCAGCTCTGATGGCTCCTTCAGTAACATGCCTCCCTTGATGTCGAGTCTGTTCATGGTAATGACGAACTATCAGGGAGGTGACATGATGACGGCCAGGTAGAATCAAAGGTCTTTTTTCTTCAGATCCCAAGCTTGCTTCCTCAAGACGACCGCCGACCCTCATAACTCCCTTTTTGTCAAGGAATGGATCCAGAGACCATAGTGGGCTGCTCTTTGGAATGCTTTGATTAGAAGCCATCAGCCTCAGCTCTCCTCTAAAGACTTCGTGCTGAACAGTTTTAAGGATGATTGTAGCGCTGCGGTTGAGAATATCCAATGATAAGTGTGGGGAACACAAATGCCAGCCTTCACACTCAGTTGAGAGATCATCCTGTTGCTTTTTTAAAACATTGAATGATGTGAATTAAAGCCCCAACCGCTTTAACAACTGTTCTCCAACATGAAAAGTGTTTGAAACGATCAGATCCAAGATGCTGAGACACCACTGTTGACAGAATTGTCACTTCCCTTATTTTAGGATCTCGCTCTGGCTCCAAAAGCTCAAATGTTTGCTTTACAACTGATGAGTCTGTAGGTTTGGACAAAAAAAGCTGGGCCAGTGAACCATATTGTGTCCCTCAAAACATAATTCAATTTACACCTCATGTATCAGACAAAGTTTTGTAACAGGTCTCTCAATAATATTGTTTTTAGTCTGCAGTTTAACAGAACGCACCATGCCCCTTTTGTCAGGAAAGATCTCCAGCACTTTGGCAAGAGGCCAAGAGCCACGTGGTGCTGAAGAATCCATAATGAGAACAACATCTCCAGCTTTTAAACTCCTTTTCCTTTGATGCCACTTCTGTCTCTCTTCCAGTAATGGCAGGTATTCCCTGATCCATCATTTCCAAAACAAATCTGACATATATTGAACTTGTTTCCAACAATGTTTCACATACATGTCTGAGGGTTCAAATAGACCAGGTGGTAAGGCGGGTTTTCCTTTTAGCAAAAGAAGATAATAGTAATATCATCTTTATTGTCATTGAAACATACATTACAACAAAATTTGTTCTCTGCTTTTAACCCATCACCCTTGAGCAATCTGGGGTTAAGGGTCTTGCTCAGGGACCCAGAGTGCCGGGACTGGGGATCGAACCGGGTACTTGCAACCTTCTCTGACTGCAAGCGCGCTGCTCTAACCACTCGGCCATGACCCCCCAGATGATTTGGCGTGAGAAGCTCCAAGTCATTTGGCCCATCAGACAGCTTTGTAATTGGTTGATCATTTAGAATGGCTTCTACCTCACACATAATGGTATGAAGTCCATCATCATCCAATATCTGCTACTTCAAAACAGAGTTGAGAATGCGCCTTACTAGGCGGATCATACGTTCCCAAACGCCACCATAATGAGATCCTGCTGGTGGATTGAAACTCCATTCAACTCCTGCTGAAATCAAAGCTCCTTGAATTTGATCATGATTCAATGTGGCGAGAGCCTCTCTCAACTCTCTGTCAGCTCCACTAAAATTGGTTCCATTGTCAGATCTAATATGGACAGCTTGGCCTCTCCTGCTGATGAAACGACGTATGGCATTAATGCAGGCATCTGTATCAAGTGAATTTGCCACCTCCAAATGAACTGCTCTACTAGCCATGCAGGTGAATATTACACCATAACGTTCGCAAGTGTTTCTGCCATTCTTAATTCAATTCAATTCAATTCAATTTTATTTATATAGCGCCAAATCATGAAACATGTCATCTCAAGGCACTTTACAAAGTCAAGTTCAATCATATTATACAGATTGGGTCAGATTATACAGATTGGTCAAAAATGTCCTATATAAGGAAACCAGTTGATTGCATCAAAGTCCCGACAAGCAGCATTCACTCCTGGGGAACCGTAGAGCCACAGGAAGAGTCATCTGCATTGTACATGGCTTTGCTGCAATCCCTCATACTGAGCAAGCATGAAGCGACAGTGGGAAGAAAAACCACCCATTAACGGGAAAAAAAAACCTCCGGCAGAACCGGGCTCAGTATGAACGGTCATCTGCCTCGACCGACTGGGGTTACAGAAGACAGAACAGAGACACAACAAGAGAAACAAAAAAGCACAGAAGCACACATTGATCTAGTAATCTGTTCTACATTAGATGGTAGTAGCGGGTGAGCCGTCTTCTCTGGATGATGTCACAGTTAACAGAACGCCAGACCAGGTGTACCTACTATGAAGAGAAAAGAGAGAGAACAGAAAGTTAAAGCAGAAATGACAACACATAATGCATAATTGAAGAACAGTAGAACTCAATATAGTGAGAAAATTAGATCCTGATATACTCCAGTAACCTAAGCCTATAGCAGTAAAACTATAAAGGTAGCTGAGAGTAACATGAGTCACTAGTTATAATTTTTGTCAAAAAGAAAAGTTTTAAGCCTAGTCTTAAAAGTAGACAGGGTGTCTGCCTCACGGACCAAAACTGGGAGTTGGTTCCACAGAAGAGGAGCCTGATAGCTAAAGGATCTGCCTCCCATTCTACTTTTAGAGACTCTAGGAACCACCAGCAGACCTGCGGTCTGAGAGCGAAGTGCTCTGTTAGGAACATACGGGGTAATCAGAGCTCTGATATATGATGGAGCTTGATTATTAAGGGCTTTATACGTTAGAAGAAGAATTTTAAATTCTATTCTTGATTTAACAGGAAGCCAATGAAGGGAAGCTAAAATTGGAGAAATATGATCCCTCTTGTTGATTTTCATCAGAACTCTTGCTGCAGCATTTTGGATCAGCTGAAGGCTTTGAACTGCATTTTGTGGACTTCCTGATAGTAAAGAATTACAATAGTCCAGCCTTGAAGTAACAAATGCATGGACCAGTTTTTCAGCATCACTCCTGGACAGAATGTTTCTAATTTTGGCGATATTCCGGAGGTGAAAAAAGGAAACTCTGGAAACCTGTTTAATATGGGATTTAAATGACATGTCTTGGTCAAAAATAACACCAAGATTTTTTACTTTATTACCAGAGGCCAGATTAATGCCACCCAGATTAAGTGATTGGTTAAGAAGTTTATTTTTTGAGGACTCTGGCCCAAAGATTAAAACTTCGGTCTTGTCAGAATTTAGATGCAGGAAATTTAAAGTCATCCAGCTTTTGATGTCATCAAGACATGACTGCAGTCGAAGTAATTGATTGGATTCATCAGGATTTATGGATAAATATAGCTGAGTATCATCAGCATAACAGTGGAAATTAATCCCATGCTGTCTGATAATTTTGCCTATCGGAAGCATATATATAGTAAAGAGAATTGGTCCAAGGACTGAACCCTGTGGTACTCCACAGGTGACCCTAGAGTTTGAGGAAGATTTATTATTAACATGAACAAATTGGAATCTGTCTGACAGATAAGATTTAAACCAGCCTAATGCTTTCCCCTTAATCCCTACAGTATGTTCAAGTCTTTGTAGGAGAATATTGTGATCAACTGTATCAAACGCAGCACTGAGATCTAACAGGACAAGTATAGACACAAGTCCATTATCTGAGGCCATGAGAATATCATTAGTGACCTTCACCAGAGCTGTTTCAGTGCTATGATGAGCTCTGAAGCCTGACTGAAACTCCTCAAGTAGGTCATTACTTTGTAAATGTTCACAAAGTTGATTAGCAACTACTTTCTCAAGAATTTTAGATAAGAAAAGAAGATTAGATATAGGTCTGTAATTTACTAACTCAACTTGATCAAGAGAAGGTTTCTTAAGTAAAGGTTTAATAACAGCTACTTTCAAAACCTGTGGTACATATCCATTTACTAAGGATAGATTAATCATGTCTAAAATAGTGCCACTGATCAAAGGGAATATGTCCTTAAACAACTTGGTTGGGATTGGGTCTAACATACAGGTAGAAGGTTTAGATGAAGCTAAAATTTTAGATAGCTCAGAAAGCTCTACTGCTTCTAAACAGTTCAAACACTGCACAGATTCTAAAGATTCCTCCAATGCTGCCTCACTTACTGAGGACGAGGTAATCATGTTTGGGAGGATGCCAATTATTTTATTTTTAATGGCATCAATTTTATTTATGAAGAATCCCATAAAATCATTACTACTAAGAGCTAAGGGAATGGATGGATCAACAGAGCTGTGGCTCTGGGTAAGTTTGGCAACTGTACTAAAGAGAAATCTAGGATTATTTTTATTCTCTTCAATTAATGATGAAAAATATGCTGCTCTAACTCTGCGGAGGGTCTTGTTATACAACAATAGTCTGTCCCTCCAGATTAAGTAGGATTCCTCTTGGTGTGTAGAGCGCCATTTTCTCTCCAATTTCCTAACATTGTGCTTCAAGGAACGCAGCTCTGAATTAAACCAAGGAGCCAGCTTCCTGTGAATAATCACCTTCTTTTTCAAGGGAGCTACATTGTCTAATGCAGAACGCAATGAGGAAGTCACATTGTTAGCAAAGGTATCGATTTGTGAATGGGAAGAAACAGCAATGCTGCCATCTACAGGGCATTTCTGCAATACTGAGGATATTAAAAAGGGGACAGACTCTTTAAGTTTTGATACAGCATTATCCGATAAAAATCTACTATAATGGAACCCTCTTTTGGGGGTGGAGAATTCAGTTAGATTAAACTCAAATGTTATTAAAAAATGATCAGACAGGACAGGGTTGTGAGAGAATACTGTTAATTCTTCACAATCAATGCCATATGTCAGAACAAGGTCTAAAGTATGGAGCCGAGAGTGCGTCGGTTCATGCACATTTTGAGCAAAACCAATTGAATCTAGGATAGTTTTAAAGGCTACACTAAGGTTATCACATTCAGTGTCAACATGGATGTTAAAATCACCCACTATAATAGCCTTATCAGTATTTAACACCAAATCAGATAAGATTTGGTGTTAAAGATCTTAATTCCCAAAGGTCAAAAATAATCCACTCCAACGTTTGTAAATGGAGGCAACTCTGGAATAATTCTTTCCCTTGGAAGATCTGCCATCTTTTGCTCCAGAGCTCTCCCATTATATATATCTTTTGCAAAAACTGCATTCAGAGATGATTTTCCTCACAGCCGCATTTCCTTTGGTAATCCAGTATTTCCTTCTGAGAACCGACAGAGTATGATTTCGTCCACTGTGTCGTAATAACTGATGGGTATCTTTGATAATAAGCCTGGAAATATGCTGATCTTTTGAAAGAATGATGGGATGTTTTTCTTCCAACAGCATTGCTCCCTTACTTAACCGTCCTCCAACTCTTAACAGGCCATCTTCCAAAATCGGATCTAGTTTGTAGATGGAACTTTGTCTTTTTACTGTTTGCTTCGCAGAGAGCAAAGAGGAGATTTCATCCTCAAACCTTTGCTGCTGACTATAACGTATGACAGCCAACTCAGCTTCCAACAAATCGTTGGGCCTTAAGATGTTACTTATTGGAATGACTTCATTTTGTCCAACCACAACTTTATCTTTTGGATCAAAGGTCTTCTGATCCCTTTGCTGACAAGTGAGCTGCAACAAATGTGCTTTCAATTTAAGAAGCCAGGCAACAGTCACCTTAAGTTTCTTCCAATCTGAGAAGTACATTATAAGACGGTCTGTGGCACTGGGTTCATGAGCAACAGTGGAATTCACCAAAACATCCATTTTGACTTCTAGATCATCAAAATCCACCTTGACATCAGCAAAAGTTTTTGGCCAGTATTCCTCTGACCTCCAAAGAAAACTGGGGCCTTCCAACCAACAGTGGGTTTTGAGGAAATTGACCACTTTCATTCCCCTGGATGCAGCATCAGCTGGGTTGTCTTTGGAACCAACATGCCTCCATTGGGAACGACTTGAAATCTCTCTTATGGCAGAGATCCTATTTGCCACAAAGGTTTGGAATCGTTTATCTTCATTATTAATGTACTCCAAAACCAACATGCTGTCTGTCCAAAACACAGATTCATCTAGCTGGAGTTGAAGCTCTGCCTCTAGCATCACATTCACTCTGGCAGCTAATGTTGCAGCTGTAAGTTCCAGTCGGGGTATTGTCACAGATTTTAGAGATGTGACTCTGGACTTTCCCAGAAGGAGAGCAACATGCACATTGTATCTGTTATCCTTCAGCCTGATATAAGTTGCTGTCCCATAACCATCTTTACTGGCATCAGCAAAATGATGTAATTGGCTGTGCATGACATCCCCAAATTCCTTAGGCTTCACACATCTTTCCACCTTAAATGATGCCAACAACTTGATCTCCTCCAACCATCTTTCCCAGTGTTTTAAGATATCCAGCGGCAGGACGTCATCCCATCCACACCGCCGTCTGCAGAGCTCTTGCTGCATCATCTTGGCAGGCAGAGTGGTTGGTGACAGAAAACCCAAAGGATCATAGATTGAGCTGGTTGTGGACAACATACCACGTCTTGTTAGAGACCGCTTTTTCACTTCCATCTTAAATTTGAAGGAGTCTGACTCAACACACCAAAGCAGACCTAAAGCTCTCTCAACCGGAAGATCATCTCGATCCAAATCCAGCTCTTTTATATCCTTAGCTCATCGATCTTCTGCAATTGACTGCAACATTGCTCGACTGTTACTTATCCACTTTTCGAAAACGAATCCACCTCTTTTAGAGAGAGTGCCAAGTACCTTAACCATTTTAATGGCCTTCTCCTCTGATCCCACGCTCCTCAAACAGTCATCAACATAAAAGTTCTGCTTTATGGCATGGATGGCTTCATTAGAAAAATCCTCTCTGTTGTCACCAGCAGTTTTCCTTAGTGCATAACTAGCACAACTGGGGGATGAGGCTGCTCCAAATAAGTGGGGAGTCATTCTGTAGTCCTTAAGCTCTTTGGTGTAGTCTCCTTCAGGCCACCAGAGAAAGCGTAGAAAGTCTCTGTCTTGTTCTGCAACCTTCATTTGATAGAACATGGCTTGTATGTCACCCATAAAAGCCACAGGATCTTGCTTAAATCGAATGAGAACTCCAAGCAGGGAATTGGTGAGATTAGGACCTTGCAATAGTTCATCATTCAACGATTTTCCTTGATATGTGGCCCCACAATTAAACACCACTTGTAGGGAACCTTTTCCCTTGGATGATAGACGCCATGATGAGGAAGATACCAAACCTTTCCTCCTTTACCTTTTAATTGCAGGTCAGGTACTGGCTCGGCATAACCTTTACCAATGACATCCGTTAGACAACTTGCATATTCTTTGTGAAACTGTGGGTTACATACAAACTTCTTCCTTAATCCAACCATCCTCTGCTTTGCTACTGAAAAGCTATTTGGTAGGATGACATCTGCCATCTTGAAGGGCAATAACTATCATCTTGAAGAGTGACAGAGGATTCCATTATTTCCATAAATCTAATGTCTTCTCTGGACATCTCCTTTTCCACTGAGGCCTTTTCATTAAAATCATGGGGGTACTGATTATTGAGCAGGAGCTCGAGGTTAGACACAGAAATTTTATTTACCACCACAGGATGCCGCTCCACATCAATACTGCTGCCTTTTCCACTTTTATTTAAAGGGCCGTTGATCACCAACCCAACACTGTTCTTATAGCGTAAGGGCCGTATTTCCAAGGTTCCAATTACTTGGGAGCGTTGGTTCCTATCAACAAGTCAACATTAGCCTTTAAGGTGGGAATGTGAACCTTTGACAAATAAGGCCACTTTTTCATATCTTCAGCAGTGACAATATCATCTGAAGTGACTGGCATCTGTTTCTGTGTGAGGACTTCTGGTAGAGGATAAAAGGTGTTTCCTTCCAACCCTGATACCTCTATGCCAGACAAGGAGAACGTTGAAACAACATTTTCTTGCCCCGTTGTTTTCAAAAGCACATTAGCTCTTTTTCCTGTGATGTTCAATTTGTGCATGAGGTGTTCTGAACAGAACGTAGCCGTGCTACCTGGATCCAGAAATGCATATGTTTGTATGACCTGAATTCCCTTGGAGGACTTCACCTGTACTGGAACGATAGATAAAATGCAACAATCCTTTCCGGCCCCTGTATGCCCACAAGTCTGAAGAATAATTGCTTTATCTGTTTCCTTTGACTCATCTGCCGTTTCTGGACCAACATTTGCCTTTGGAATATGAAGCACAGTAGGATGTTTTTGATCACAAACTTCACAGATCAAGCGGCTTTCACAATCTCGGCTTATGTGTCCAATACATAAGCATCCAAAGCAAATCCCTTTCTCCTTTAGAAAACGAATCTTCTCTCTGTGTTTCTACCCCTTAAACTGTTGACATTTTTCCAAAAGATGAGCACGTGAACAGCAATGACAGAAGAATCTTTGTTTCTTTGGGCTGGTTGTCGTAGCATTACCTTCAGAGGGATCCACTGATGTTGCTGTAGTAGCAAAACTACTTCCCTTCACTCTGACCTTTGACTGCAACTTTAACTTGCTGGAATGTCTTAAACCACCTCTATTTTGTGGTACACATCCTGCAATGTCTCCAAAGACTGGGTCAGACAGAATCCTCACCTGCTTCTCCAGAAATACAACCACATCGATAAACTGAGCTCTCTGGTTGTATGTCTCCAAAATATCATGAGCAGCAGTTCTCCATCACTCTTTGAGTTTGTATGGCAGTTTGGAAATCACCATTTTCATGTTGCTTGGCATATTCATCTCCTGTATACATTGCAGCTCTTCCATTGCATTACAGCATCCTCGTAAAAACAAAGCATAAGCTTTTAGAGCTTTAACATCCTCAGACTTTATTAATGGCCAAGCTAGTGCTTTGTCTATATATACTGTTGCTATCTTGTACTCATTTCCAAAATGTTCTTGAAGAAGACCTTTTGCTACAATGTAGCCACGTTCTGGATCCATGTGCTGGCAGCTGCGAACCAATTCCTTAGGCTGTCCTCTGGTGAACTGCTCCAAATAATATAAGCAGTCAGCTTTACCAGCTTTAGCCTCCACTCCTTTTTCAAATGCTTTAATAAAAGCTTTATATTGAAATGAATCCCCGTCAAACACAGGAATGTCGCGTGCCGGCAAAGACAGTAAGCGCTGTTGGTGCACTAGAGCAGCTGTTATTTCATTTTGCTTATGCAAAATAGTGACAACATCTCCAGATAGAATTTCATCTGATCGTTGATGACTTGTCTGTTGTCTACTACTTTCATTTCTCCAAGCAGTTGTTGTACCATGCTGCAAAATCTGTGATGTTTCCAAACGATGCTTTGCTGCTGAAATCTTTTTCTCTGTTTGTTTTGGTCGAACATCCATTATTTACCTTTTTGCTTTTTTTCTTTTTTCTCTGATGTTTTTTCACAGGTTGCAGGCTCATATTCACTTGCCATGGCGTTAAAAATATTGACTGATGCCACTTTCTTCTTTTCCTTTTCAAAATAAGAGTTCATGCCATCTGTAAGAGAGAGACACCGTCCATCCGATGTCTGCAAAACTGCTAATTTAGCAGTAGATGCAGCTAGCTCGGTTTCCAACGCAAGCTGCTCCTTTTTATCAGTTGTTCCTGTTCCTCCAGTGCATGGCGTTCCTTTAAAACAGCCATCCTAGCAACAAGTGCAGCTCTTTCTGCTGCTGCTTTAATTTGTACAGAAGAAGCGGTACTTGATCTACTGCTGCTAACGCTTCTGTTGCCATGTTTACCCACATTGGAAACACTGTCATTAGGGTCAATATCATCATTAACAACACCATCATGAATATTCAAATGACCAGTACCTTCATTTTCTGACACAAATTTCCTTTAGATTTGACCGACCCTCTTATACTTTCAATAAATTTATCATTAAACATCATTTTTGCCTTAAACCATGTTTCGTGTTTTTCTTTTTCATCAGCTGGCAATAAAATTATTGCCTACCTATCAAAGAAAAGTTCCCCCCTTAAAAAGACATGAACGCTAATTACCCAATCAATGCATTTGCGCTCCTATAGTGACTGTTGTGAAATGGATGTCAATTTCAGAGACAATAACCTCAGACAAATTCACTGCTATAACTGCGGCACAAAGCTCCAGTCTGGGTATAGTATATCCAGGCCGTGGAGCAAGCCTTGCTTTACTTGCTATCAAACCTGTGTAGCATTTTCCCTGTCCATCCACAGTCTTTAAATATGCAACCGCTGCCACTGCTCTCTCCGAATCATCTGAGAAGACACTAAGTTCCATGTGCTTAGCAGCAGATGGCGGCACATGTGTGTAATATTTAGGGATCCTAAAATGCTGCAACGCTTTAAGAGTGTTTCTCCAGCTCTCCCACAGCTTCTCTTTTTCTGGGGGACGGGGGGCATCCCAGTCCGGGGAGTCTGTGGTGAGTTCACAAAGAAGTGCTTTACCCTGAACGGTGATAGGAGACACAAATCCAAGTGGGTCATACAGACTGTTTACAGTGGAAAAGATTCCATGCTAAGTGAATGCTTTCCTCTCCTCTTGAACTTGGTAAGTAAAACCGTCTGAATCCAAGTCCCACAGCAAACCCAAACTGCGGGGTTTATCGCAGATTATCGCAATCAAAATCCAGGTCTTTCAGGTTTGTAGCATGATCCTCACAAGAAAAGGCTTCCATAACCATTTTACTGTTAGAAGCCAGCTTATGTAGCTTGAGATTTAAATAAGCTAACTTTCCTGCGTCTTTCTCAGAAGGCTGATGGCATCATCTGGAGAAGAAAGAGATTTCAGGCCATCGTCCATATAGAAATCACGGACAACAAACTGTCTAGCATCCTCTCCAAAATCCTTTTTACCGGCCTCTGCTGCTCTTCTAAGACAGTAAATAGCTACTGCGGGGGAAGAGCTATTTCCGAAAATGTGCACCTTCATGCGGTAATCTCTCCTTCAAGGTTGTTATTCTTGAACCAGAGAAACCGGAGAAAATTGCGGTCTTCCGGCTTCACAGTGAAACAGTAAAACATTTGCTGTATGTCTACTGAAAAGGCTATTGGTTCCTTTCTGAACCTCAGAAGAACCCCGATAAGGCTATTATTGAGGTCAGGTCCTGTCAAAAGTACCTGGTTTAAGGAAAGTCCGTTATGCTGTGCGCTAGAGTCAAAGACAACCCTTATTTGAGATGGTTTTTTTGGATGAAAAACCCCAAAGTAAGGTAAATACCAATGCTCCTCCACGGTTTCAGCAAAGGTCCTCTTCTGCATGCCCATTCCTGAAGATTTTTTCCATGAAGTCGAAGAACTGCTGTTTCATCTCAGGTTTCCTTCTGAAATTTTGCTGCAGTGAATGGAGTCGCTTGAGTGCCTGTAAACGGTTGTCTGGAAGCCGTGGTCGCCATGTCCTGAAAGGAAGAGGAGCGACCCAGTTGTTCTTTTCATCCTGGTATACTTCTCTGTCCATGATAGTAAGGAATTGAATGTCCTCTATTGAAGGAGCCTCCAAATCATCATCCTATGTTTGGTGAAAGACATCAACATTAGAGCCAGAACAAATGATGAAGCCTTTGTTTAAAGAAGAAACTGAGATGGGGTCATCACAGTGACATCGCTCGCTCAGTAATAAAAAATCTAAATCTGAAGACTGTGTGATAAAGAAAAAATAAGGCACTAGTAAGGGAAAAACAAAGTGTGTTATGTAATTCAAGAATACAAGTTTATTAACATTTCTTAAATGGGATGAGTTTGAAAAATACCAGCAAATCGATCTTTGAAATGTTGGGAAGGAGAAAGCTCCAGAGAAGAAGCAGAAGGACTGAAGAGTCTGGACCTGTGGTAGAGAGGAAGTGACCCAGTGAGGTGAAACTCTGGTTGAAGCACAGATCTGCATCAATTCTCAGAGGCATGGAGGAACAAATCAGATCAAATGTATTTGAATAATCACAAATGTATAAAAAGACTAAAATGCCAATGGTTCCACACCTTGGACTTATACTTGACTGAACTTTGTGCAGGATTCGTCAGAGAAGATTATTTATGAAGCTTTTTGTGTTAAAGTATTATTTTATGCTTCCAGATTTGATAATTGTGTTTAAATTGTTTTTTTCCAGATATCCTACCAGAACCAGATGCTGTCTAACCCATCACCCAGCTCTCAGCTCACTTCCTCAGATCCAAACACCTAAAGATATTGTTCTACATGTTTGTGTCATACTTTAGTAGAAAATATGTTATATTCCAAACATGTTTTATTTTCAAATGTTTTTCTGTAGACTTTCTGAAATTAAGTATGACTTGCACACACATTTTCTCAATAATGACAGGGTATCTCTCAGTTTCATTGCCTGTTTTTCCCTACTAAAGAACCATTGCTCCACCTAGTGGTCATTTCTTTTAACCATGTAATTATATTTTTATGGCTCATAAAAGCATTTATCTCTATATAAACTGTCTTAGAATGTTTCAAAGTAAAGGTTGGCCAATTTCTAATCAGGAAATGCTGAGATGTTCCTTTTTGCCACTTCAACAAAGGTAAATAGGGGGAAAATGCTAGACTGTAAAGAAAATTCAAATGATCCTCTTTTCCACTTTCAGACATACTTTAATGATCCCAGGGAGAACTTACTTAAGTCGGTTTTGCCACAAATCCGGTCGGCATTAGCGCTCTGAGCTCATCTCTGGTGTAAACAAGGCGAGCGTGTCCCGGTGAACGCGTCATGATAAAAACAAACACAAAAAAGCATGAAAACTCAGTGGAAACTCAATGAGAACGACCCCGATAGATAGGACAGTGCTTCATAGAGTTACCGTGAAAGAATCAGAGCAATCAAAAAAAGAGAAAAGTAAGAAAGTTAAAAAACACGAACGGAGCAACATAACTTGCAGCATGCAGCCTTACGCGCATGCGCTTATTTCATTTACACCGACCAAAGATCTTTGCGGCGCCTTGGAAGAGTGAAATTTGGCTGTGTCTGAAAAGCTCTAATTGGTAAGGACTTTACAGCCAAAGTGCTGTCCAAATAGTGAAGTCAATAAGGAAAGAGGTAGGAAAAGGAGCATGTGTGCTTCCTATTATAGTTCCTTACTGGAATCAAGGAGCTATAAGGAATCCCACAATCCTTTGCATGACATGATGTATAAGCACACATAGGCCGTTTCTCAATTCACGAGAACGCGAGTCCGTACTCGCGTTCTCGTCAAGTCTGTTCTCGGTAAGAACAGCTGTGTGAAGCTGACACCCCACCCACGTCAAAAAATTCAGCAAATAGTCTGAATGGTTAGTGCTCCGTTTGTGCACGTTTGTGCCGTTGAAATTTTCGTTTGTGCAGTTTTGGTTTCTGAGATATTAAAAATTATTTTTTAGGTCATCTAGAGTTCACTATCCCCCCATATCGCTCCAAAACAAACCAAAGTGGGCTAGTTCGTTAGTGCTCCGTTTGTGCAGGTTTGTGCCGTTGAAATTTTCGTTTGTGCTACTTTGGTTTCGGAGATATTATGAAATTTACTTTCAGCCGATGACGTCATCCCAGCCCGCCGCTTCAAAACAAAGCGCTAAGTTTTTCTTTCTTTGCTGGTGCTGAGCTGGTATGGCAAGCCGTTTTAACATAAATTCGGTTTTGTCTGACTATCCGTAATTACGTTCCAGATATCTTAAAATGCATTTTGACTAGACAAAACTACATTTTGACTATCCGGAATGGTAATTTAAGATATCTTTATTTACATTCTGACTAGGAAGAATAATAATTCAAGATATCTTCAATTACATTTTGACTAGTCAAAATTCCTTTCAAGATATCTCAAATTACGTCACCGGATTCGTCATTGAAAGCGTCACACATCCGTAGATGTAATTTAAGATATCTCAAACGTAATTATGACTAGTCAGAATTACAATTTAAGATATCTGAAATAAGACATTGCATGTAAGCCCCTTATTGGCTGTAAGCTGCCCAAAGCTGCCTGAACATTCAATGGCGCTGGCTGTTTTCGACAAAATTGTAAGAAAATGCCACAATATAGAAAGAGCTTTTTAAGTATGGGATATGCAGAGAGGGCGAAAATAGTATACTTGAAGAATGCTTAAGAAATTTGCAAAGAATTTCGGATTTACTTGCTGCCGACGCACACAATGCACTGAAAAACGGCTAGCTGAAAGCGCTACTGTCGACTCATGTCCAAGCTGGAAATAAGGAATATTCCTCAGCCCGGACCAGTTCTGTTAATAACCAGATGCAGTTTTAATACTGTGGTAAAGCATCTGCCTCTTTGGAAATTATGGTAAAGCCAGCTAGCTCTTGATTTTCACATGCGAAACGGCACAAAGCATTACAGCACCCTCCTTTAGCTTCTCTGAAAACAAAAGCGCACGCCTCCGGTTCCTGTGTGATGACATATGGCAAGCCGTTTCGTAATTCAAGATATCAGTAACGTCATTTTGACTAGTCAGAATGTCAATTTAAGATATCTCAAATGGAAAAGCTGAATAATTCAAGATATCTCTAATTCATTTAGAGATATCTTAAAAGGAATTTTGACTAGTCAAAATTACAATTCAAGATATCTTAAAAGGAATTTTGACTAGTCAAAATTACAATTCAAGATATCTTAAATTTATTTTTTACTAGTCAAAACTGCATTTCGCCTATCCAAAAATACATTTAAGATATCTTGAATTATGGTGGCATTTGAGATATCTTTAATTAGAATTATGACTAGTCAAAACTCAATTTAAGATATCTTGAATTGTAATTTTGACTAGTCGTAATTTAATTGTAGATATCTGAAATGGGTATTTCAGATAGTCAGTAATTCATTCGAGATATCTTGAATTGACGTCTCCATACAACTCAATGGAAAATCTGATGTCATTTCGACTAGTCAGAATGTAATTAGAGATATCTCGAATAGGTATTTTGACTAGTCAAAATACAATTAGAGATATCTTAAATTGCTAAAACGTCTAGTCATAAAACAATTTGAGATATCTCGACCGTAAGGGCGGTAAAACCGAATTTATGTTAAAACGGCTTGCCATAGAGCTGGATCCAAAACCAAAGTAGGCTACTTTTTTAGTGCTTCGTTTGTGCAGGTTTGTGCCGTTAAAATGAGCCTTTGTGCTGCTTTGGTTTCTGATTCAAACTGTATGCTTTATACTTTCAGGTGATCACCTGACCAACTGAATTGATTACACGTGCATAAATTTCACCTGCTGCTGCTGTTTCACGCTGTTTTTGAGCCTGTAAATTCTTGTCAGCAATTTAGTCTGGGACAAAGGTAAATCATATGTTACTGCCAACATTGGAAAAAACGTATGTCTTTTTGATATATTTCTACTGATAAACTAGTAACATTACTATGAAGTTGTGTCATTTACCGAGCCTGTTTTCCCCCCTACAGCGTTCTTATTAAATTGTTTATATATTCCTGCTTATTGACAAAGATCTCTTGGGAAACGTGTTTATATTGTTTTGTTTTTTTTAGTTTCCGCTGTTAGAAGTATGCTTATTTTATATAGTGGCTTGGTTGGCACACGGAAAGAAAAGTGATTATTCAACAACAGCAAGCCATGAAGTCGACACATGAAGGCAGTTTCCCCACGAGTCCCATCTCATGGATCTCAGCCTCCTGACTGAGGGGAGAGGCTGGAACAGTCCATGTGCAGGATGGCTGGCGTCCTTAATGATGTTCTTCATTGGTGTAAAAAGATTTGGTCAGATCTACCGTTTGGTCTCACTTTTCTCAAGAAAAGCAGTTATTAATTTTGTATTTTTGTTTTGTCATGCATGTTATTTAAGCTGCTATTGTAAAATGTCTTATTGTTTTGTACTTTATTCCTTTAATAAATATTACGATTTATTCTGTCTCATTTAAAGAACTTTAGGCAGCAATGTCAAGTAACCCACCAATACATTTACCTTTCTCCAAAGTAATTTAATATTATCCTCTCAGAAATGAAGGGGGGAAGCACCTGCCTATACACACGCCTTGCTCAAAACCTCACGATCTGCAACCGTTATGATATGCTTATAACTTCTGAAACTATTTTACCTGTTACTTATATTGTATTTTAAAATAACTGGGCTTTTTTTAAGGTGGTTTTGATAATCCTATTCACATCGTGGACAGTTATTTTCCGCATATTCGGCAGCAAACGGGTAAAAAAAAGCCAATGAAAAAAACGGAAGTGCACGTAGGCAATTGAACTAAGTAATTTGGTTCAATTGAACCAAGTAATTTACTTTTGTTTAACATTTGAAATGCTTCAAATCTTAATTTGCAATTTCTCACCTTAAATGTAAGAATTTTTAGAACGGCATTAAGCGTTTGGCAAATTTGATATATAAAGTCGTGAATATTCTTTTTTTTTTTTTTTTTTTTTTTTAAGATTCTGCAAGTTTATATATGAAGTCCTCACGCAATGCCATAGGGAGTGACGCCACCCAGTGAGCCAGTGATCTTGTCTAGGCGGCAAGAGCATTAGCCTTTAAAACTTTGAATAGTCTTATTTATTTATTTTTTGGCTTAAAATTGACATTCTTGGAATGTTTTGGACATCTGTCAAATGAGATTTTTGGAACAAGGTAAGAGAATAAATAGTGGGATATTCTTGGTTAAATGCCATACATACAGGGCTAGCTACCACATGGGAGTAAATCCTAGCACCAAATAAGTTATTTTTAGTCACACTTCACATGACAACTATGTCATATTTAGCTAACTTGGCCAGGGGATCAGGAAGTTAATTTCATACACTGCAATGCATATTTCTGGAAATCCACAATTCAATTACATTTTAAGTCCAGACTTGAATTTCTTGAAACATTCTGCAAGGCTTCACAATGATTAGGTGATTAGGCACATCTGTAGACTCCAGAGCTAAGACACATTTTTAAAGTTGAACTGATACTTTAATTGAACATTAACAAGTAGTAAAAATGCATAAATGCCATCTAGAATTACGTAAGACGACTAAGGTTTCGAGTTGTAACAATTCTATAATATTAATTTTTCGTGGCATGACAGATATTATAGGCCAGCATGTTTGATTTAATGCTAATCAGTCTTTTTATTCTTTAACTAGATGCCTCGACAGCCATCCGTAGACAGGGATTCCCTTTTTGCAGTTCTCTGCACTTCAAAAGAGGCCATCTTTCTAAATGGCAAAATAGCCACTCCAGCTGCCACTGTTTGGAGAGAACTAAGTCAGCAGCTGGAAAATAAGATGTCTCCAAAAGCCCTGAACACTTTTGTAAAGTTAAACAGACACAACATCTGGTCATGTTTGGAGATCAATGAGCAGGAAACTGATCCTGAGAGCAGTGTGGACACAGAGTTTGATTCTGGCTCCATTTCTCCTGGACTGGACAGCTGCTCAGTTTTTCAGCTTGAAGTCCCTTTTGAGGAATGGATGAAATTTGTACCTGAAAAAGTACAATACAATGACAAGTTTTCATCATCCGGCAAAAGGGAATATCTGATTTTGAAGCCAGGCACTTGGAGTCATGTACTCAACCACCTGATCTAGAAAAAAGTTAAAAGTACATGCACATTTGTGTTCCAGAGAGCAAAAGTTTATTCATCTAGAACCAACAACTACATAGACATTAAGGGCTTCTGTAAAGAGTGTCAAGGCCATGTTAAAATGACATGTGCCAGAGAACCAACAGTCAACAGCCCAATGGTTCTCGAGTGTTCCATCGAAGACACTGATATCTCCCTGCACACCGGCCGTTCCAAGAGGTTCATGTCTGGAGACCTTCGTGCACAGATTTCAAAAGAGCTGTGTGAGGGCAGGATGGAGCCGGCTG
The DNA here is from genome assembly GCA_037039145.1 of Fundulus diaphanus. Classification (NCBI taxonomy): domain Eukaryota; kingdom Metazoa; phylum Chordata; class Actinopteri; order Cyprinodontiformes; family Fundulidae; genus Fundulus; species Fundulus diaphanus. The sequence continues at coordinate 52,137,318 of CM073131.1, forward strand.
TATGGAGGTCAGCGAAGGCATCAGATTTGATGGATATTGGAGATCCTGAGCCAAGTCACCTACCAAATTTGGCGACCCTACGAAAAGCAAAGCAAGAGAGAAGAGATTTGGAATTAGGTGACAAAGATCCAATTTTGTCTTTGCAATTGCTAAAATATAGACACCTCACAGTGGTTGTATAAGAGACATTGGTCTAGACAAGTTCTTCTGCCACTATTGGAGTCCAACTCAGCTCCATGTGTATAGAGCATTGTCCAAAAAATGCCCCTCTGTAGTTTGCTTTGATGCAACAGGCTCGGTTGTGAAAAGACTTGTGAGACCAAATGGTACATCTGGCCACATCTTCCTTTATCAGGGCGTTCTGACAGGGGACAATTCCTCAGTCCCAGTTGTGCAAATGCTGTCAGAGAGACACGACATTAATGCTATTGCAACATGGCTGACAGAATGGCTTCGTACGGGTGCTGCTGTACCAAAGGAAGCCGTGAGTGACTTTTCTCTGGCTATTCTTGGTGCATTGGTGAAGGCCTTCACTCCTTACCCTGATCTGAAGACGTACATCAACGAATGCTTCCGTGTGCTACTTGGGAACCAGTCTGGGAAACTTCCGCCTTGTTTTATCAGGGTGGATGTCTGCACCAAACAATAAGGCAATTAAAGTATACAGGCTTATATAACGCAGAAAACATACCCAAACTAAAAACAATAGCAAAAAACCTGCCAAAAACAAATAATCACACGGTTAGCCTCTAAAATCGAACAACACTGTAAGGAACAATCTCCTAAAACGTTCCTTTGTCCACCTAAACTAAACCTTTAATTAGGCTGAAGGACCACTCCAATTTTTACTAGCTTTATGCATGAAGTGGGAAATATTGTTCAACTATGAACATATTGACTGTGTTATCAGCTGAAAGTATAAAGCATATAGATTGAATTAGAAAAGCCTAAAAAAATAGACCAATTTGGTTTGTTTTGTATTGAGCTCAGCACAAAAAACGTAGCGCTCCGCAAAAACTATTGGGCTGCAAATCTTAATTAAACATTTGAGTTTACTCCAAGGTTGTCGTTGATAATTGGAAAAAAAATATGGTTGCTATTGCCCTGGTTATATAAGACTTGTGAATTATGAATCAAGCTTTAAAAAAAACGAAGAGCTCCAGTTCATTTTGCAGTGTCGGGCTCTGATGACTTCCACTGTCGAAATAAAATTCATAATATCTCCGAAACCAAAGCAGCACAAACGCCAATTTCAACGGCACAAACCAGCACAAACGAGGCACTGAAAAAGTAGCCTACCGTGGTTTGTTTTGGATCCAGCTCAGCACCAGCAAAGAAAGAAAAACTTAGCGCTTTGTTTTGAAGCGGCGGGCTGGGATGACGTCATCGTCTGAAATTAAAATTCATAATGGCCGTTTCTCAATATGCGTTCTTGAGCGTTCTCGTGTGTTCGTGACACGTCATCAGCCTCAGACCGAGCACTGTTCCAAGACCGAGAACGCCAAATCGAGAACGCGCCGAATTCCCCGGATGTTGTTCTCGCCCCGCCCTCTTTATCGAGCATGCATCAGAGCAGACTTGTGCGTTCTTCAGACTGACCGCTTGCCCAGAATGCACCGCGGCCGCAGCTTGATTCGAGACAGCGCAAACAGAGATCACAGCGGTAAGTTGAAAATTTTCTTTTCTGCTGCTGTTGTTCTTCAAAAGTACGTTTTAAGATCGTTTGAGGCGAGAACATTATACTTTTAAGCTTCCCTATGTGTAGGGTGACCAAACGTCCGTATTTCCCGGGACATGTCCGTATTTCACGTCCTGTCCCGGGTTTTTTTTAGAAAGTGAGGAAATGTCCTGTTTTTTAAATTACCTTCATTGGACCATTAAATTGACAGGCACTAGGGCACTGCGCACAGCGCTGCGTGTGACGTAATCCCTGAGCCGCGTCAGTGCGGGCAGCCCTGTTATTAATCAGAAGATAGATAGCGTGGCTGTCAGTACGCCAACCAAGGACCGCGGAACCGGTAGGGCCGCGGTCCTACCTACTTTTGATGATCAAGTCCTCCCTCGCGCTTGTCGGCCGCGCTTGTCTCTTCACCCCCTTTTAAAAAAAGTAGTGTGCATAATACCGCTGGTCATGATTTATTTGTTTTGTTTTTATCTGACTGACGTGTGTTGCTTTATTAACTCAATACTTGCTGGAATAAATTGTAAATGTCTCCCTAGGACGACAGCAGCATATAAAATAAATAAATAAATACATTCTACAAATGTTTTTCCTATCTAAGTGAGTTTATTTTGAGTCAGGACACGAATAATTGAGAGGAGAAAGAGGGAAAGAAAATAATAGTAATAATAGTATATGAAAAAACAGAAATTTATTTTATACAAATGTTTTATCTTTGGAACAGAATGAAGGTGTAATATATTCAACAAATTATTAACAGTTACTAACATGGTTTAAAACAAAGAAATAACTCGTATTAAGATCTCATACAAATAGACAATGCCTATAAACTTACAATTAAAAATAGTTGGAATGAAAATTTATTTACTCATTATTTTATGTATTTTTACAGGTGGTGAAAAAAAAAAAGAAATGAAGCAGCATGTGAACATGACTCCAACTGATCTACATAAGGTCAGGTGTAGTCATGTTCACTTAAACATGCAGCCAGCTGGATCCGCGCCGTCTTCAGCTGCTGGATGGTCATCCTCCTCTGGGTCAACCTCCTCGTCCTCCACGTCAAGCTGGTCCCCTGCCTCTATACAAATGCTGTGGAGGATGCAGCAGGCGGTGATTACTTTTGGGGCAAACGTCAGGCGGACCTCCAGCGCCCTGAAGAAGATGAAACGCCACCGTGTCTTCAGACCACCAAAGACACGCTCAATGATGTTAATCAGCCTTGGCGTGGTGCCTATTGTAGCGTGCCTCCACTTGACCTGTACCAAATATAAAATTAACTTGTAATTTAGGTAATATGCTGATATGTCTTAATCTTCTATCCAATTAATATCATCTATGTATCAATTGTGTGTCATTGCTGGCTCTATTTAAGGCTAAGAAGGTAAAAGATCTTACTGGCAAGCTGTTTCCCTATAGGATGCACCGCAGGCCAGCCAGCAGAGGGTCACCAGCACCTCTATCTCCTGTGGCCATCCATGGACCTTCTGATGGACAGCAGCTGAAGGAGGAGGACGATGGTGGCCCTGTTTAGCCTGAAGGCTTGTTCAGGTCCCCTTCAATAAAAAATATTTGGAGGATTGCCACAGAAGTGTTTATCCTCACATATTTTGTTTCTGTTTCTTCCTGTAAATAAAAAATGCCAAATGTTACCAGAATTGTTTTTTGTCACCTTTTCTATGCATAAAACTATACCTGTTTAACATGCAGATTATTATAGTTCTCAAGAAAGAAAAGGTAAAATGTATAGTAAATGTAGCAAATGGCTTCCCTTCTCTGGTATTTTTACCATTTCACTGAAAAAATGGGCTGAACTAACAGCACATAATTTATAGATTAATCACTGTAAAGGTGGACAGACATAAAAATGTTTTTTTTCCTTTCTTAATGATCAATGCTGTGAAAGTCAGGAGGTGCAATAAAGTAGCTTAACCCTACTGTTATTAATGTTAAAATTGGGTCTTCATTTTTATTAATATAGGAAAAATAGTCACAATTTCAACCTGCTCACGTTTTTAATATCATCATCAATGGGTTTTTTTTAAAGATAAAAGTAGGAAATAGGCTGTCAATCTTAAATGCCTACCAGTTGGCAATAGATGGGTGAGCAAAGCCTGCCTTCTGAGCCTCTGCCGCATCAATCTTCTCCTTGCTCGGATTTTCCTCCTCAACTGCATCACCTCCTCTTCAGCCTGCTGGTAAAGCTGACCAACGACCGAAGCAACAGCAATATTGCTCGTATTCCTCATTTTGCTTCTGTAAAGTGCTGATTTTTAAAGAAGATTCAATCGCCTCTATAACTAGAACAATTACAACTCCCCACAAATAAATTCACCCACAGTTCTGTAATTATTTTAGATATTTTTTTATAGTTTTTAGAAATTAATTTAAATAAAAAACGTTTTCAATAAGATATGATGGTGTAGTGTATAAATAGTTTTGAACGTTAAAGGAATGCTCAAGAGCTGTGGGTGTGATGACGTCACGAGTATACTTCTGTTCCAATGCACAATACGTGCTGCGTGCTCGCGTTCTCGTCAAGTCCGATCTTCCTGTGTTCTTGCCGAGAACAGACTTGACGAGAACGCGAGTACGGACTCGCGTTCTCGTGAATTGAGAAACGGCCTATGTCTATGGTTAGCTCAGTGCTATGGTTCAGGCTCGTTTCTGTAGAAATCACGTGATTTACAAGAATCAGCGAGACATGCGCACTGGCCTCTGTAATCAGATATTAGGGCGTTGCTCTTTATATATGTCTATGGTTGCACTGAGCTCAGTGGGGCGTTGTCCGTGTTTATGGTCTTGCTGCAGAAAGATCTCTGATGGCTTTTAAAGCAGGAGCAGCTGGATCAGATATCAGCGTGTTGGTTGATGCAGATGTTGGGCAGGAAATCTGTGGTGTGGAACTGAGTTTTTAACCATAGACATAATGTCTATGAGTTTAACGGTAACGATGACGTCAGAGGGCGCGACGATGTTTAACGTCAGACACGTTGTTTAATAAAGACATTTTTAAACTACAGTTGGACTCATGCAGTTATTAAAGTAACGCAATAAATATTAAATAATGTTCTACTGAAAGTTGGTTTATGGTGTTTGTGTGTGTGTTTTTTTCTTATTTTATTTATTTATTAATTTGAGATAAAGCTCCTCCTGTCAGCTCCACCTTCTCCTTCCGGGAAACCGTCTCAGCGACTTCTCTGTTTCTCTCCCCTAGGAACACTAATTCTGCCTATGTTAGGTTAGAGTTCTCCTTTAACCATAACGGAGACTGAACAGAGTTTAATGTTAAAGTTAAACTCTGTTCTCTGCTGTTCCTCAGAGGATTTTATTAAACGCCGCTTAAACTCGCTGACTTCCTGCATGAGGAAATGGCTGCTTCTCTGACTGCGCCCTTCCTCTGGACTCTGATGGTTCTCAGCTCCTTCATGCTAGTTTCTGCTGGTAAGTTTGATTTCTAAAATGAAAACGAAATAATGTTTTACTGTGAGATGATGTGATTCACTTTAAAACTGATTTTACAGTGACTTAACAGAGAGTTTCTTTACATCTCACAACCAACGGTCTGTTTCTCTTCGTAACCTAAGATAAACCCTAGATAAAGTTGTGGTGTTTTAACGCCATCTTAAAAGTTTCAGTCAAGTACTATGCATCTATTTTTCATAAACAGAATTTTGGGGGTTGCATTCTTTTTTTCTTTGCTTTCCATTAATATGACAGAATACATATTTATATGAGCAGCTCTCATCTGTCTCTCTTAACCTTTCTCTCTTTATCAATCTTTCTGTCTCTATCATGTATTTTTATACATGGTTATATTCTGAAGCCCACCTGCCTTTCTTCCTTCCTACTTGATTGAATGAAAATCTCTTTAAAATCTATATCTGCCAGAGTTTATAATATTTTTGAGCATTACTTTATTTAATTTAAATTTTATTACATTTGGAATCTGCGTCTGATCCATTAATGGTGTCTATCTAGCAACAAATATGTGTTTTCCAAGAATAAAGCAGCCATTTTGTTCCAGTCACCAGGGGTCCGTTCTTCGTACGTTGCTTAAAACATCCAAGATCAAATGAGACATCCAAGATGATTTCATCCGGCTAATCATGATCCGGCTAATTGGGTTCTTCCAACACACCTGTTGTTTATGATTAGTATGGCTGGACTGAGTTATCTGAGACAACTGCGCGTTCATGCGTTTGTTTAAAAGGGGAAATGTATCGATAGTAGAAACAATGATCAGCAGCGCTGCTATTGGCTGTTCAGCAAAGAACGCCCACAGTTTTTCTCCCAAGCAGAACAAGAGCTTTTAATGGAAGGTTATGCCGAATTTGAGTCATTAATTAAAACAACAGGGAACACCTCAAAATCTGTTAAAGCCAGGAGAGAGGGCTGGCAAAAAGCAGCAGACAAATTAATGCGTAAATACTGTCCATGGTAGATGTTTCTATCACTTTCTACAGTATGAATTTTTGCATTTTAATAATTTCATATTTACTTTGTTCTTTTATATCAGAGCCTCCATGGAACCCACTAGAACATGGGGACAAGTAAAAGTGAAATACAAGAATATTCTACAAAATGGTAGCCTTTAATTATTACACTTTATTTTAAAAAGGCACTTGTTATGTCAAGAGATCCAAATTTCAGTGTCATTCCTTAGAAACTGGAAGTAAAGAACATGTGCAAACTGGGATTTTTAACAAATTATTTATCTATTAAAAAAATGAAAATTTTCCTTTTCCAAGTCATCCACAGTTTACACGGTAAAACTGTATCGCTCCGTGTCTAGATAATCCATCCATAGTTTTTTTCTAATACAATATACGGCTCGACAGGAAGCAAGCCTTTCAAAGTAAACTAAACTTCACAATAAAATGGCCTGAACAAATCTTCTTACTGAATATGATAAAAATAAAAAGCAAACCATCATACAAATAACTTAAATATTTTACATTTATGGCTCCAACACCACTTTTTCCTCTTTAAAAGCCACTGTTAAATGATGTGTTTGTCTGTTTATAACAGCCACCAAGAAAAATCTCTGTCGTAAAAATGGACATGGCTACGACAGACTTCCCTATCTCCTCCGCGTATAAAGCCGTGATCTAATCCTGTTTACATGAAATAAGCCTGCTCTCGAGCAGGTTTTAACTGGCGCACATGTTGCTATGGCAACAAGTGCAGGAAGTCTTTCGAAGAACCAAACGATCCAAGATCATGCCAAATCGTCAACAATGAAATCCTGCTAACTGAGTTAGCGACGTACGAAGAACGGACCCCAGGTCTCAGGAAGGTGGATTATTTTTTCCACCAGACAGACTTTTGGTGATTTGGAACAATCAAAGCAAATGGTATTTTTTTGCTCTATTTTCATTTCAAAATGGCTAAACAACTGTTTACTTGTAGAGAACCTGCTGTATTGAGCATTTATGCTTACAATAATCGAGTTTAAACACATGATCATCATCCTCGTATCAGGCAAACGTTCTCGGTATATTGAAGTGATCAGTGCAGCACGTGTTCCCCATCAGAACAGCCTCCACCAACATCTTCACAACCAGGAGACACACAGCCCTACTGACTACTTTTTAGTACAACCATCCTCAGAAGCTGGTACTGTAGGAGCCATACGTTGTTTTATGTTCGTCTTGTGCTCTTCTGACAATATCCTCTCAGAATCAAGTTTATTGCCAAGTAGGTTTGCACTTACAAGGAATTTGACTTAGTTTTGATGGTGCAGACAAAAAATAAGAATACAGTAAAATAAGAAGTAAAAGGATATATATACAGAAGCTGTATACATTCAGTAAACTGTGCGTTAATGTAACGCAGAAGCTTGTAAGTCCTGAACGGGGGAGAGAGGCAGTGTCCAGATTCACGGGTGGCTCTTGGTCTTGTTGATAAGACTGGTAGCAGATGGGAAGAAACTGTTCTTGTGGCGTGAGGTTTTGGTCCTGATGGACCGCAGCCTCCTGCCAGAGGGAAGTGACTGAAATAGTCTGTGACTGGGGTGAAGGGATCAGCCACAATCTTCCTGCAGCCTCAGAGTCCTGGAGGCGTACAGGTCCTGGAGAGATGGAAGATTGCAGCCAATCACCTTCTCTGCAGACCTGATGACACGCTGCAGTCTGCTCTGGTCCTTAGGAGCTTGACAGACTGGTGACTGGAGGTGCAGCTGTTGGTGTACAGGGAGAAGAGCAGAGGAGAAAGAACACAGCCCTGGGGGGAACCAGTGCTGGTTCTCAATGGGTGTATGGGCATGAGCGTGTGACGTCACTGGTATCTGTGGGTGGCCCCGTGGGTGTGGTGTCATCTGTATTAGTTTGTTTGCTCACTGAGTTCAACAGCGACCTGGATTACGGCGGCTGGGTGAGCTTAGGGAGAAACTTTCTGTTACCGTCATCAACGCACTGTTTGATGTATCCATGCATGGCTCATAATGTAAGTAAAAGTTTTGTGTTAAGATCGTGAGATGGATAAATAAAACCACATCAACGTGTGTAATGGTTCAGCGTGACGCGTCGTCAGTAGCCATTACCCCTTGTCTCAGCCGGCCACGGCATTTGAATACATTTTTAAATTGATACGCCGCAATATTTTGTCAACAGAAAGTTTTTTAAGTGCAGACTTAAGCGTATTGTCGTTACATCGCTGGATGTTTTTTGAGCGCTTTCACAAAGTTGTAAATGATAGACGTGAGCGCACGCTGGATTAGACGCCCATTCATTCACTGCTACTCCGCTCGTTCTGTCATCACACTCACCTACGGTGAAAAGATAGACTAACTTACATCATTTTGGATTGGATCTGTTGTGTTTTGCGTGATTATATTCCCTGCTAGGTTCAGCGGTACATTCACATAAGGTGATGTACTGGTTTTGTTTGTTTGGCACTTTTTGTAGTGGTTTGTTTTGTGTGTCAAGCGGGTGAAGCATTGCGCTTGGGAGTGCCGCCGTAGTTCTGGTTTAAGACTATCGGTATAGAGGCACATAAATACCCACCGCTAGTATACACAGAAGACTAGGGGTGGGTATTGCCAAAGAAGTCACGATTCGATTCGTATCATGATTCACATGCCACGATCCGATTCTATCACGATGCATCACGATACTTGAATTATTGCGAATCATTGCGATATTTTCACTGAACACTGTTATAAAAAAAAATACAGCCATTACCAGTGGCTGACTGGCTGTGTATGATCTGGATAGTGTCTTTAATTGATACATAACTGAAAGAAACTGAATTCACACATAGCTGCATTTATTGAAACGACTTTTGGAGGTATTGCCATGAAAACAAATATTACTATTACTGGACTGGACACACTGACAAAAAGTGCTCAGGATTGATAAAACTTAAAATAACAAAATAAGGCTAATCAGTGCCGTTGAGATGGCCTCAGCGGTCCTTTAAACCAATGAAGTTGTATTCCACTTGTTTTTTGCAGATGTTCGCCAACCATTCATGCAATAGCGTACTGCGAGCGAGCTATTTTTAGGAACGTAACGTCACGATGACGTCACATCACGTGGTACGCAGTAGGGCAAGCTTGCATAGTCCGCCGCTGTTTTGCTGGAAAAGAGACGTGCGTTACCCTTGGTTTTACTCGGTAAACGACTGCTTTTTCCAAATCTAAGACCATGGTTTTTAAACATTGTTGCTATGGAACGGGCAACAGCGACTCGAGTTACGCTGATCGGCCGCATATGAAGGATGTTTTCTTCAAGACTGCCAAGGAGAAATGTGTGCGCTGGGTACACCAGTGCGGTCGGCCTAGATATGTAGCAAGCATTTTGTTGGAGGAAAAGGCACAACCGAAGAACATCCTGACCCAATTCCAGCGACATCAAGTAGTGAACAGGTAAGAGTATTTTGGTGGCCGACATGTTAATATTGAAGCGCCTGCTACCATGATAGCATATAGGCTATCATGGTAGCATGCGCTAACATGATAGCCTGCTACCAGGATAGCTTACTCAAAAACATTTCAAATAAGACAAACATTAAACATATACCCATTCCTGGACGGTGATTACAAACAAAAAACGGCCGACGTACAAACAAAAAACGGCGCCATGACCGCCGCTTAGGAAAAAAAAACAAAGCTTACCGTTCATCAACTCGGCCAGTTTTCCAGTGTTTTTAAACCCTTGACACTCAAGCCATCGTTTGAGCTGAAGGTTGGTGTGTTCTTCGACAGTGCGACCAGTAAACCGTGTGCCTGGGACATCGTCTTGGGAAAGTTTAACGGCTGTAAAGTCGTCATATTGCTGGTTCTGTTGTGCGTGTAATAGCTGGTTGCTACGTGCGTTCTCTACCTGTATGCCCTACCTAAGCGGCAAAAGGGGCGTTGCTCTTGAGTTGGTGACGTCACGTGCGCGGTACGCTATTGTATTTATTAATTTTTTAAAATTAATAATCGATACTTGCTGTCAAGAATCGATGCAGTAGATCGCGAAAATTAGAATCGCGATGCATCGTCATGACGATTATTTTGCACACCCCTACAGAAGACTAGGGTTGAGTTTAGTTTAGCCCGGCTGGATAGTTAGAGGGAATGAATGACAACGCGTTGCGCCTTGTTCACGTGGAACCTAAGCCATAAATTAAGCCGCTGTGTGAGTACAAGTGGTGTTACAAGCAGATATTTTTGTGGTTTGTGATTTTTGGATTGTTTTGGTGAATAAAAAAAGATGCTTTTAACGTGATTTCAAGAGAGGTTGAGACTTGGGCTGGATTTTGTTTTAGTTGGACATGTTTTACATTGTATTTTCAATTCAATTTTATTTATATAGCGCCAATTCATGAAACATGTCATCTCGAGGCACTTTACAAAGTCAAAATCAATCAGATTATACAGATTGGTCAAAATTTCCTATATAAGGAAACCAGTTGATTGATTCAAAGTCTCTCCAAGCAGCATTCACTCCTGAAGAAGCGTAGAGCCACAGGGAGAGTCGTCTGCATTGTACATGGCTTTGCAGCAATCCCTCATACTGAGCAAGCATGAAGCGACAGTGGGAAGAAAAACCTCCAGCAGAACCAGGCTCAGTATAAACGCTCATCTGCCTCGACCGACTGGGGTTACAGAAGACAGAGCAGAGACACAACAAGAGAGACAAAAAAGCACAGAAGCACACATTGATCTAGTAATCTGTTCTACATTAGATGGTAATAGCGGGTGAGCCGTCTTCTCTGGATGATGTCACAGTTAACAGAACGCCAGACCAGGTGTACCTACTATGAAGAAAAAACAGAGAACAGAAAGTTAAAGCAGAAATGACAACAGTCATTTAAATGCAATGCAGAACTGAAGAACAGTAGAACTCAGAGTGAGAAAAATAGGCCCTGAGGTCCTCCATCCTAATGCTTTTCCCTTAATCCCTACAGTATGCTCATGTCTTTGTAGGAGAATATTGTGATCAACTGTATCAAATGCAGCACTGAGATCTAACAGGACAAGTATAGACACAAGTCCATTATCTGAGGCTATGATCAGATCAAGATCAGCAGATTAATTCCTTATTTTTATGTGTCCTGTCTGGCAGTGTAGCACTAAGAACTGTTGTCTTAATGCCAAAGAGCTCCCAACAGATTTACTTTCACAAGTGGAGCATTACTGCTTTCACTATAGTTCTCCGCTTGATATAAATGCAAAAATACTTTATTACATATTATGAGATTATTTCAAATTCAGTGAACACGGGGGGGGGGGGGGGCTATAATGGAAATGCCTACAAAGCTGGCTGGTTGGAGTAGAGCTGATGGGAAGGAGCTGAGAGATGCTCTGATCAATCAGCCAGAGATGGAAGCAGAGGCTTCTGGTTCTTCTCTGGTCTGGACCATGTTGAAGATCTGCTGAGACCTGGGGACCAGAATATGGTTCTGATCTGGTTTCAACTATTAATAATTAAATTAGAAAATAGGATTGTTTCCAATCAGCTAGTGTTTCTGTTTCTAAAGTAGGATTAGAGAATATATTCTTCTTAATATTCAGGACTCCTCTTTAACCCCTTTTATCTGTTGTTTTCTCTCCTGTAGATCAGACAGTCATCAGAGCTGATTCCAGAAAAACCGTCATTCTGCCATGTAGAGCTCCTGGGGACGGAACTGTTAGAACTGCAGAGTGGAGGAGAGCTGATCTGGAGTCAGATCAATATGTTCTTTTTTACAGGAGCAACAAGATTGACACAGAGTCTCTGTGTCCATCCTTTAGGAACCGTGTAGATCTGAAGGACGTGAAGAATGGAGACGTGTCTTTGGTTCTGAAGAACGTGACGACTGATGATAGAGGAACATATGAGTGCAGGGTTCAGGACACTGGCCCCCCCATCAGCACCATTGGTCTGATTGTTAAACCAGGTGAGTCTGTTTGTCTCTGGATCAGAACCTCCAGCAGCTCCTGGTTGGTGATGTCAGAGAGAAACATCTCAGATCAGATGTTGGGGTTTTCTAAGGTGCTCCTCGAGGTCTGCAGCTGCTGAGCTTTAGATGGACAGAAACAAACACTTGAATTTCTTTATTTGTCCCAGTGGGGAAAATGTTGTTTCAGTACAGCCCATTAGGAGAAAGACATAAGTGGGTAGATGGGAGACTACAGCCGCAGCCTTGTCAGGCACCACCTACTTGCAGAGTGGAGAAAGGGTTACATTAGGATGGGTGAGGGGAAAAAACATTGCTTTAGTCCAGGGGTTAAAGTTCTCTGTCGCTGTGACAGATTTCTGTCATTTGAAAAATGAGCACAAATTGTTCCGCTTAGACTTTTCTTTCAGAGTTTTAAACTGAAGCTGCTCTCAACCAATGAAACCTGACAGAGCCGGGACATTAGCCAATCAGAAGGGGAGTAGGGCGGGTCTTTACAAGGCCGACATCTGCCAATCTGAGCTCCATCGGTGTTTAATCATAACTTTTGGAAGAACATCTGAAACTGACCACAGATAACATAAATGAAAGTAGTGGTGGTCAAAGGTTTGTTTGGATTTATGAACCAGCAGGTCATAAAAATCAGTGAATAGAACAGCTCACAACAACTTCCCTCGGTAAGTGTGTCTGTCTGCTCCTGCAGTTAATTAATTAATTATTTCCACCTGTGGTCACGTCACCTGTCAGCGTTTATTCCCTCGCTTCCAGTAACTTGGCTAATAAACACGGACGACCGACCAGGGATCTCCCCATGATTCACTGTTATGTTTTATTTAAAACTCAGAGTATCGCACTAGCTCAAGCTAATTTACCATGGCGTGTTTTTTTAAGAAGGGTCAGATTGTGTAACAATGTCCCACATTTGACTGGGTCAAATTTGGAAAAAGTAAATAAAATAAAAAAATTCCACCTGCGCCTTTTTGAAACAAAGGGCAGAGCTGCAGTCAGAGCGGCTGTCAGTCAATATGCAGCAGCTTCCACCTAATTAGCCGCTGAACCAGGACACTCCTTAAATGATGGATACAAATTATTAAGGAAACTACGTCAAAAAGATTAATAAAAATAAACTGCAGCTACAACATGGACTGGAGAACGGGTTCTAACTGAGGGAGACCAGAGGCGAATGTCAGAGAGCTTTAATTAATTTAATTCTAATTTTTACACGGAGTGGAGCGCCATGTGAAGCTTCACTGTAGAAGCGAGTCGTACTAGAAACGGCTGAAAAAGCCTCCTGTGGATCTATAGACTCATTTTACTCTAACCCAAAAACGCCTGCCAGACAGACAAGCTAGAGCAGCCAAGATTACGCAATACTTTAATAAAATTTTGCCAATTAACAATGTTCATATTTAACAGCAAGTTATGTTTTTTCTTATAAAACTTAACAATTTTATGAATCTTTAAAAATTTAACATCCCAACCGTCATCGATTTTCTATACCTGCTTTTCTGTACAGGTGTGACGTCAAGCCGTATCTGATGGGGAAACGCTGCTTGACGTAACACAGGGTCGGGGGAGGGGTGGGGGGGGGGGTGTCTGGTGACCATCTCCAGCAGTCAGAGAGCGAGAGGCGGGGACACAGAGTCCATCCTGGACATGTCTCCAGTCACAGGGCTAAAAGTTAGCAGTTTTATTAAACTTTAAATTGTTAAGTAACGTGCAAAGCAGAGACGGATTATTGTAATGTGAGGTCTGTGTTAAACTAAAATGTATGACATCATAGTGTTGGTTATGTGTCCTGCATTGTCCATGGTTGTGGTTGGCCTTGCATGATCATAGGATTGGTTTATATTGAATGTGACAGGGAGCCAGAGGAGTTGATGTACAGGTGTGAAGTAGATGATGTGATGATGAAGCTGCTGTCTTTGTACTAGTTGAAGTTTATGGAGGTTTTCAGGAGGACAGAGAGGGAAGGGAGCTGAAACTGTAAAGTGGAGAGTGGACCAGTTTTGCTAAAGTCTGAAGGAGGAACTTGATGCTGCAGAGATGAAAGTTAACCAGGTGATGATGTGGTAAGTGAAGGAGAGGATGGAGAGGCTGTCCAGGATGACGCCAAGGCTCTGAAGCTGAAAGGTGGGACAGATACAGGAATTTTCAATGGATATTTTAAAACTACCAGATTTGGTTAAAGTTGACTTTACACAATAAGCAAGTGAGGTAACTGATGTGGCATGACGTCCACGGCCCTGAGAATAAATGGGCTGACTTGAAATTTTTTCAGTCAAACTGATTATTTTTGCTTTAACCCCTGCTTTAGTTGCACTGTCTCTATGACGGTAAAAGCAATGCAAGTAAAAACCCTCAGCACAAAAAGGCAAACATACAGACAACATCATAAGCAGACATTTTTCAGGTGGGGGGATGGGAGGTGGACATCCAAGTCCAGTACCCCAAGTGAGAAGCATTACCCAAACATCCAACCTAAGTTCCTCTCCCAGGGGGGAAAAAACAATCAGGCACAGCAAACGGGGTGAGTCGCAGGGAGGTTTATTTATCTACATGTGGGTGTGTGTGTGTGTGTGTGTGCATGTCAGTATGGGCCATGACTCTCCAAATGCCCCCCTCCGACCTTAGTCTTAGATGGTAGATTATCAGCAGTTCACAGGTCACTGTCTGAGTTCACAGGTGGGTGGGCATAGAGCGTCTTGTTTGCAAAACATCCATGAAAATGTATAGCCAGCTCCAATGCCAGTCATCAAGGCACCAGATTCAATGACAAGGAGATTGTTTTGTGTGTCAGGCTGACCGTGAATTTTTGTCAGCCTTCAAGTCTCTGCTGGTCCATCTGCAATTTTGATCACTAATTATCTGAGTCTGAGTGATGACAGCCCGGTTCAAACCCTCACAAACTTCTGGCAGCCTTACCATGGCCAAAGCTGCCGTCGCCATCTTCCGTATTTCCCGATATATCTGGTAACCACCAGGTCCAATAAGCAAAAATCCTGTTATCATAAATCCTATTATGTTATTATCCTATTATCCTATTATATCTTATTATATCTTCCACATCCTCAATGGACAAAATAGACAGACACACCATCTTCCAAACTCCACAGGAATCCATGAAGTATCCAGCAGCATGTGTCCCCAGAGTAAAGCTCGGCTCCCCTGCGTCTTTTCTTCTCATTGAGAAAATTTGATCAATTGCATTGAGCAACCAGCTGATCATATTCATGGTTTTTGATTTGGATGATCTGCAGAAAAGGCTCAGTAAGAGTTAGAATGCATGCAGACAGAGAGGCAAGCAGGAGAGGTGCGGAGTAGCGTCCATCGTTGCTGAGATCAGATGTTGGTGTTTTCTAAGCTGTTCCTCCAGGTCTGCAGCTTCTGAGCTTTAGATGGACAGAAACAAACACTTCAGTCATCCATGGTCTCCAGATCCTGAAGAACTGAGATCTGATGGTTCATCTTTCACCTAAACTTGCTTATCTATTTATTATCACATTAAAATGATTGTATCTGCAGATTTACGAGGTCCATCATTGGTTGTTTGCTTTAGTGTCTTGTTTCTGACACTTTGAAAACATCTGATCCTGCTGGTGTGAGGATGAGGCCCGGTTCCTTTATGGGTTCCTGAAGATGTTTGTCCAGAATGTGGACAAACCTGTTACCTTTGACCCCCCGGGCTGGTTTTCTTTGTTTCCATCATGAAGGTTGTTATGTGGACTACGTCTTCTGACCACACAGGAAGTTGCACCAGAACACCATTATTAACAGATCAATAGATTGAATAGTATATACTTCTTTGTCCAGTAGAGGAAATCTGTCATGGACTCAATTGTGCGTAGTGCACAGTAGTAGATGCTCTTACAGACGATAAACAACATCGAATACATATAACAGCTGGAGGCGTACTCATTAGGGCTGTAAGATCTTACCAAAAATCAAGATTGCACTATATTTCAACCATTACTGGGATTTAATTTTCTCTGCATTAACAAACAACAAAAATGGCTTGTAGATAAAGATATTTGTAAACAAGGACTATTGGACATCAATTCTTGTTGAACGTAAAGTGCAATCAACAAACAACTCTATGTATTAAACAGTCTGACCTCTACTTAATGTTGTGGTGAGATTCCTGAAGGTTTCTGGTGAAAAATATGATTATATAAACTCTAAACCAGTAATAAAACTAAATTATCTCTCTGATGCAGCTCTCTTCCCTTCTATGTGGAGCAAATCCACTTAAAACATAATTACAGACATCTAAAGGAAGTCTGATCCATTAATTGTTACATAGCCAAAAGTTGCTGACCTCTATAATTTCATAATGGATTTATTTAAAATTATGATTATATTGCATATGCAATTAATTGTACAGTCCTAGTACACATTTAGGATGCTTCCAACAAAAATATTAAGATCATAAAACAAGCTGAACATGAAGTTATTAACACTTCCCAGGCCTCAGTGTACAGGTCTACCTGACAGACTTATACAATGAGGGGAGACATGAACCACCCTCTCAACTTGAAAAATGAAAAAGAAGGAAACAGGAGTGGGTTAAATTAGCAAACATGTTAAAAAGACAGCAGAAAGATGGGTGGAGTAGAGGTTTGTGCAGGATGCAGCCAGTGCTCAAAATTAACCTCCTTTTTAGGAGGAGCTAAGGTCAGCCTAACTAGAGTCAGCCGGCCAGATGACAACACCGGACAGAGCTGCAGGTTAGAAAAGCCTCTTTACATGGAGCGATCATTACATCCCAGAACTGGCAGATAGTATGTCTGTGTTTTGCACATGATCAGGAGACGGAGTATTTAATGAAGCCTGTCAGTGAGACATGCTACGCCATACATGTGTAAATAATTAATAATAATAATAATAATAATAATCAGTGCAGTAGCCTACATCTTATTTCAGGCTCTGTGTTGTTTCCTCTCCTGCAGTTGAGGAACCCATCCCAGCTGACTCTGGAGACACCGTCATTCTACCATGTAGAGCTCCTGAGAACGATCCTGATGGAGACGTAGAGTGGAGCAGAACTGATCTGGAGTTCAGTCAATATGTTTATAGGTACAAAAACAAGACGGTGGATCATGAGGCCCAGTGTCCATCCTTTAGGAACCGGGTGGATCTGCAGGACATGAAGAATGGAGACGTGTCTTTGGTTCTGAAGACAGTGACGACTGATGATGCAGGAAGATATGAGTGTCGAGTCGTTCAGAGAGGAAAGAGCTGCAGGAAGACAGCCACTCTGGACACTGACCCTCTCAGTGTCATTACCCTGAGCGTTAAACCAGGTGAGTCTGTTTGTCTCTGGATCAGAACCTCCAGCAGCTTCCTGGTTGCTGATGTCAGAGAGAAACATCTCAGATCAGATGTTGGTGTTTTCTAAGCTGTTCCTCCAGGTCTGCAGCTTCTGAGCTTTAGATGGACAGAAACAAACACTTCAGTCATCCATGGAAGTGAAGAACTGAGATCTGATAGTTTATTTTTCACCTAAAGCTGCTTCAGAAACATATTAGGCACAAAGAAATAGCAAAATCACAAAATCTGATGATAAAAATTACCATTTATTACAATAAAAAAACCAAAATTGTTAACTGTTTGAGTTTTAAATAGTCAACAGTGGTTGAAGATATGAAGATAAAGTTTAGATTGAATAAAACTATCAGCATGTGATGGTGTTTTTCATTTCATCAGCTGTTGCTCTAAAAACTAAGTATAAAATCTAAAGTAAATGAACCTCAGGAAAATCATTAAATAATTTACTGACGCAGCTAATAGAAACAAGCAGAAAGGTCATACCTGTCCATTTCCTCCCATCGACCTTTGACCCCTGGATGTATATTGCTGTTTATCATCACATAAAAATTATGGTCCTTTAAGTTTTGATGTTTGCTCTTGTTTCTGACGCTTTGCAAACATCCCATGACCTAAATCTGCTGTTGTGAGGATGAGGCTCAGTTCCTCTTTGTGTTCCTAAAGGTTTTCGTCCTGAATGTGACTTCCTGTAACCTTTGACCCCTTAGGCTGGTTTTCTGTGTTTTCATTGTGGCTCTGAAGGTCGGGTGGTTTCTATGGACTACGTCCTCTGACCAAACCAGAGAATTAGACCAGAACAGCATTAATTTCAGGACGGTTCATAGCGGTTATGTCAGTGGTTTCCAACATGTGGCCCTGGGGCCATTGGGGACCCTAGGATGGATTTGGTGTGGCCCCTTGACCACATTTCAGGACTGGCTCAGACTGAGTTAAGCAGGGTGCAGGTACAGTCTGCCAAGGAGGACAGACTTGGTTCTTGGCTGCTTCCCTCATCTGAGCTCCCTGTTACAGATCTGTTGATGCTGCATCAGCCCTCCAGACCTCTTACATCTTCTAGTTCTGGTCCAGCAGCAGAAGCTCCAGCAGGCAAATTTCCTTTAAAGGTCACAACTGTACCTGAATATTTGGTGCCAGGTTCCACCTCATGTTCTGCTCTCTACATGCCCAGATTCAACCAAAGAACCTCATGAATGTTAATCTGGATCTAAATCAGCCAGGTGATGTTTGTTTTCTCATGGTGAAATGGTAACCATGGAGATAAAACAAAGAAACACTACAAAAATTACAGAGAGGAGTTTATTACAGTAAAAGCACAGATGTTGTGTCAGATGACAACCTCGCCAAGACCTCCCCCCCCCCCCCCCCCCCTTACCCCCCAAAAGGTCTTTTAGTGGCCGTGCGTGTGAGCGGTGCTATGGTGTGTTTCTTCTGCCATTGTGGGAGATAAGAAGTAATCTTTTTGTAAAAGCTTACAAAGATTATGCCTGTAGATTCTCAGTGATCCGAGTCGTTGCAACAGTAAACAAGCTTCAATTGGAGGCAACTGGACTTTCGCTCAGTTCTTTCTGAAGACGTTATGACATATATCCAGGAGTCTTTGTTGATTCTGGTGGGTCGCACTTGAGCAACCTGCTGTTGAGGTTTATCAGGACTTTAATCTTATAAAGATTAAGGTTCTGTTAAATAACATACAGACCTTTGCTTTGTCGGGGTTGAAAATACTCAAGTCATACCAAGGATTTGCAAAACTGATGCCTTGCTTTGTTTTAGATCACTTGACCTTGTAATAACTTTAATGATCTCTGGGTAACATATCTGTAAAACTGCTGGATAAATGGTCCCTAAGGCCAGAGATGGCACCAGTAATGTCAACATGTTTCACGTCAAGAAGGATTTATCAAAATGCATCACAGACACAAACGGTGTACGTAAATTAAAATCTCTTCCATCGGCTGGACGTGGTCTGGGGTTTCTTACCTGACTCGTGTTGATGATAAATATATTTAAGAAAAGACTTTTGTCTGTTCCTGCTTCCTCCTCCAACTACACGCTCTGTGGTTTGAAGAGTGAGTTAGGACTCAGCACCTGGTGGTGGAGCTACTATCCAGTGCATGTATTAGCAGAATGTATTGCTCCATAGCAGGGGTCACCAACATTTTGAAACTGAGAGCTACTTTATTAATACTGTGTCATACAAAGAGCTGCCAGTACTGACCTCCATTGACCATTGATGAGGCTGGAAGAAGCATCTGGTCTGAGATCAGTAGATGATGATCTGCAGTCATCTCCTCCCTGTCAGGTCAGACCCACCTGGTTCTGTTCTGCAGGGACCAAGGATGGAGGGAACATGACTGGACTGATGGTTGGTCTCTGCTGGTGTTTCTTTGTTGGGGTCATTCTTGATGTTTTGTTGCGCTGCAGAAAGCAGAGATCTTCATCACAGGAACCTGACCCTCCTCCAGCAGATCCAACAGGATGTAAAAGTCTGAGCCTCCATGCTGACCTGAGAGATGCTGTCATCACACCAACATGGAGGAGAAAACTGACTTCTAGCTGATTGGGTTTCCACCACTTTCAGCAGCTTTGTGGTTCTAGTAGTTTTTGAGTCTTCATCAGCTCACAGAGCTCTGATGGAGGATTAGGAGCGGGAAAATTCCCACGGAGGAGACACAAAAAAACTCAGAACTTTTTAGATTAATTTCACATGTTTACAATAAAAAAAATTCTGATTCAAAGTTGGCGATTTGTAAGAAAACAACATTTTCCACGAGTAAAAGCATAAATTTATGATATTAAAACCAGGATGTTTTCTGACATTATAAATTCAGACATTTGTAACAAAAAACCCTCAGAGGTTTTCTAAAAAATGAAGTGGGATTATTGTGACAGAAGCTGCCAGAAGTCCTCTCAGGTCTCAGGGTGAATCCAGGAGACGTGCATCAGGAAGTTCTTCACCTTTAATCATGGAAAATTATTTTTATAACAACTTCCTCCTCTGTGGCAGCATTATTGTTATTCTTTAAAGGTATACTATGCCACCGGGGTTGATTTTCCAGCGAGGCTCCCCCCAGAGGGCGAAAGTAAAAGTGTCGTAAAGATGCTCAGCTGTTCTGGTTCCTCTGTCAAGCCAGGCGCGGTTGTTTTGAGCTTAGCAGACAGGCGAACGCAACGAATCACCATGTCTACTAACACAGTGAAATTATGAACATGCACACAGAGAGAGAGAAACCATTCCAATGCAGTGTTTCCCCTAGGAATTTGAGCGGAGCGGGGGGGGAGACAAGCTTTGCGCGCATATGGAGTTCGTTTTTTTTTTTTTGGAATGTTGGGAGGCGGTAGCGTGAGGGAAACCCTACAATGTTACTTACAATCGCATCAGCAGAAACGTGAGGTCCGCGTCAGCCTTGCAGCCTTCTTTTTCTTTTAGCTCTCGCCATTCAGAAAAAGCTTGCCCGATGTTCAACCGTGTACGACTCCTCTCTCTGTCCAGAGCCCTTTTCCTCTTTCTTGCCTGCTCCAACATGGGCTTTCGCTGTTTTCTCGCTGGTTCCGCCATAATAACTGCACAAATCTAGCAACGAGCATGCCTTTCACTGGGGGCGTGTAGCAGTTCTCGCCGTAAAGCAAGACCGACTCTCGCGATGCACGAGACTTCTGAGTCTGTGGGCGCGGGCCGAGGGCTCCTGCAATTGCAAGTACGGTATTTCCCCCACAGACCACCAGGGCGGCCGAGAAAACCTTAGTTCGACCTGAAATGACTCATTTAATCATCCAAAACGATATGGAACACATTAATTAACTGAAAAATGTTGCATAGTATGCCTTTAATAGATGAGAGCCCTTATGCTCTGTGGAATAATAATATGGATTCTCATGGTGGGCTAACCTTAGATATAATTACCATGGTTGTATTAAATCACAATATTAACTTAGACTTAGACTTAGACAACTTTATTTGTCATTCGGTATGCACAAAGTACGTACAGAACGAAATTTCGTTTTGTACAGTATTAAATATTAACACAATATTGTTTAACTTGATCTGGTGCTGTTGCTTTAAACATCTTAGTCCTCACTGTAGAGTAAATCTGATGTTGATGTCTGATAATTATCTAAAACTCTGATAATTGTGAGCTAAAACTTTCTATCAGAGATGCTTTGATCAATCAGCCAGAGATGGAAGCAGAGACTTCTGGGTCTTCTCTGGTCTGGAACATGTTGAAGTTCTGCTGAGACCTGGGGACCAGAACATGGTTCTGGTCTGGTTTAAACTAATAATAAGTCAATAAGAAATGATTAAAATAGTTTCAGATGAACTAGTGTTTCTGTTCCCTAAACAGGATTAGACATTATTCTAATAATGAATGATCAGAGCTCCTCTTTAACTTCTCTGTTCTGTGTTGTTTCCTCTCCTGCAGTTCGGACAACCATCACAGCTGAATCTGCAGGAACCGTCATTCTGCCATGTAGAGCTCCTGAGAACGATGTTGATGGAGACGTAGACTGGAGTAGAACTGATCTGGAGTTCAGTCAATATGTTCTGAGGTACAAGGACAAAAAGTTTGATCCAGCGGTCCAGTTTCCATCCGTTAGGAATCGGGTGGATCTGCAGGACATGAAGAATGGAGACGTGTCTTTGGTTCTGAAGAAAGTGACGACTGATGATACAGGAACATATGAATGTCGAGTTGTTCAGAGTGGAAAGAGCTGCAGGAGGAGATTCATTCTGAACACTGACCCTCTCAGTGTCATTAACCTGAGAGTTGAACCAGGTGAGTCTGTTTGTCTCTGGATCAGAACCTCCAGCAGCTTCCTGGTTGCTGACGTCAGAGAGAAACATCTCAGATCAGATGTTGGTGTTTTCTAAGCTGTTCCTCCAGGTCTGCAGCTTCTGAGCTTTAGATGGACAGAAACAAACACTTCAGTCATCCATGGTCCCCAGATACTGAATAACTGAGATCTGATGGTTCATCTTTCACCTAAACCTGCTTCAGAAACATATTGAAACATAATAAGGTTAGATTGATTAGAACTATAATCGTCTGTTGGTGTCTTTCATCCACTCAGCAGCAGCTTTAGAGAACAAGTGCATAACATTTTAAATATAACTCATGAATTAATATTTGCTGATTCAACTAATGGAAACTGTCAGACCAACCTATTGTACCTGAGCCTATTTGACCCAATATTAGTCTTTTAAATTAAATTTAACAAGTGCAGCTGAAAGGCCTCAGCAGAACTGACACCCACTTATCGTACTCTAGAGATTTTACATCCACTAGCTGAGAATAAATGTCCAAATCAAGATTACTAGAGTGGGTGGGATTAAAAAAAAGAAGAGAAAACGAGGAAAAAACAAATAAAATAGTCAAAAATAAAATATAAAACCTACACGGCAGCTGTAGATGAAGGACCTTTGGAAACAAGAAGAGAGTTGTGATGAGTGAAAGAGATTAGGAAACCAGTTGAGAACAGAGTCAGAATCACTGTTACTCCAGCAAGAGAAGGTTCTGAGTGTTTTTTTAGTTTTAGGAGGATCAGTTTTTCTCCATTAAAGTTCTTTATTCCTTTAAACAAAATATCCTCTTTATCCCCTACAGCAGGGGTGGGCAATTAATTTCTTTAGGGGGCCACATGACAAATCTGAAATGTGCTGGAGGGCTGCACCACTAAAACGAATAATTTTATAATGCTCATTCTGCCTTTTTATGATTCTTTTGGTAATAAGAAATTTTACATATTCTGTAAATATGTATATAATGTATATATAAGTATATAAAAGTGATAGTGTAAAACAAACGCAATCATACTATAAGATTTTGATTTTTTTAATCTCTTCACAAATGAAAATGAGATTATTTTATAACGTGAACTTCTCCACCATGAACAATAAAGTCTTATTGTAAACATGAACAGCTTATCAACATTAGCACAAAATTATTGGAATTCAGTTAAGTTTTCAATGTGAAAAGTCCAATCTCTCCTGTGCTTCAACAAGTGCATTGAAGTCTGGTTCAATGTCTGATGCAGCTATGCGCAGGACAGCTGCAAGGTGGTCATCTGTAATGGAAGACCTGTATCTGGATTTGTTGAACTTCATCAGCGAAAATGTTTGCTCACACACATATGTAGATCCAAAAAGTACAAGGATCTTTTGAGCATGTCTCCTCAGGTGTGGAAAGTTCTCCTCTTTTAGTGAAGAGTAAAACTGAAGCAGTGAGACTGACTTAAAGTGCTCTGCCAAAAGTGTGTCAGCCTGCAGATCAATAAGTTCCATCTGAACATCACTACATGCATCTTCAACACTACAAGTGAAGGGCGAAGAAACCATGTTCATCTCACTCTCAACTATTTTGAAGTCTTGGAATCTCCTTGAAAACTCATTGTGCAGTGCATCTAACATGGATGAGTACCTCAGGAGCTGATCTGCTGATGGTGTAGCTTGCTTTAGTGTTGGCATGTGAGTGAGAGTATTATCCCTCAGCTGGCTTGAAAGAAGCTGCAACTTCCTACTGAAAGCCTTGACTGCACTGTACATTTGAAATACAAAAAGTCCCTTGCTTTGCAGTTTGACATTTAGTTCATTCATTTGAGCAGTCACATCTACAGTAAAAGAAAGATCTGCCAACCAGTCGGCCTCTGAAAGCTGGGGGATGTCCTTTCCCTTCCTCTCACAGAACTCCTGAATCTCGCTTCTCAGGTCCCAGAAGCCTCTCAGCACTTTTCCCAAGCTGAGCCACCTCACAGCTGTATGGTAGCTAATATCACGGTGCTCAGTCTCACATTCTTCTAAAAGTGAAAGAAATTGTCTATGATTAAGAGCTCTTGCTCTTATGAAGTTTACAGTTTTTGTTACAACTTCCACTACGTGATTCACATTCAACACGGATTTGCATAACACTTCCTGGTGTATTATACAATGCAAAAAAGTTAACTTTTGTTCAGGGTTAATTTCTCCCACTTTATCTTGTATTCTCTTCAATAGACCAATGTTTTTTCCTGTCAGATTTGGGCAGCCGTCTGTTGTCACTCCCACCAGTTTGTCCCATTGCAGTCCCAAATTTTCCAGACATGCATTTACCTCCGTAAAGAGATCACCCCCTGTTGTTGTCCCTTTCATTGATCGCATGCCCGCCAGCTCCTCTGTCACTGCGAAGCCTGCGTTGATCCCGCGCACGAAGATGAGCAGCTGGGCGGTGTCCCGTACATCACTGCTCTCATCCAGAGCCAGGGAGAAGAAGTCAACGCCCTTTGCCATCTCCTTTAGTTGTCCCTCCAGGTTTTTTGCGATGTCCTCAACTCTTCGCGTCACAGTGCGGCGCGATAGTGGAACGCTCTCAAAAGCGCCCGTTTTGTCCGGGCAAATGATCGCGGATGAGTCCAGTAAACATTCTTTAATGAACTCCCCTTCAGAAAAGGGTTTACTCTTTCTTGCTATCTTGTGAGAGATAACAAAACTTGTCTTGACCGCAGCAGCTCTAGATGGCAAGCGTTTTCTCAAAAGTGTTTGTTGAGATTGCAGCTTGGCTAGCAAAACTGACGACTCAGTGGCGCGCTCTTTATCAGAAAAGTTTTTGTATTTCTCCTCATGCTTGGTCGCGTAGTGACGATTCAGATTGTAATCCTTTAACACAGCAACTTGTGCGCCACAAACCAAACATAGGGCTTTACCTTTGACTTCTGTGAACAAATATTTCTCTGTCCAAGCCTTGTTGAATACGCGACCCTCAGAATCAACTTTCCTTTTTTTATGTGTCGAGATTTTGGGCGGAAAATATGCTCGCTGCGTGACCTGACCTGTCACTGGGCAGACTGGGGGAGACAGATAGCAGCGTGCACGTGCGTGCACGTACGTGCTGCGCGTGCTTGTAAAAAACGCGTCAAGCCCTTTCAACATAAAAGACCGTTGCGTCGCATCCACACTAAAGTACTTGTTTTTTGGACTGATGGTCCGCGGGCCGGACAAGGACGCCTCGCGGGCCGGATGTGGCCCGCGGGCCATAAAACGCCCAGGTCTGCCCTACAGGGACCTATGACATGACTCCAGGAGGGAGTTAAAACTAATTCACCATAAAATCTCAGAACCTGCCTTTAATTTATTACCCAGTCAAGAACCATAAACTTTATTCAAGAATGGAAGCACACTCACTAAAAAAGGTTTTTGAGTAAATAAAATGTTATCAGAAAAGGATCAAATTTATTAAAGATCAGTTAAAAGATATAAAAAAATCAGAGATGAAAGCGGCTAAGAACACACACTAAATATCAACTGGAAGTATTTATATGTATCAGAGTAAATATGCATGATTAACATACAGGTGATCTTTGTAATCGTTGAGTAAAGGAGAGAAAGTCTTTCATCCATGGGCTAAAGTTCTCCGTCTCTGCGACGGATTTCCATCAATTGGAAAATGAGAGCAAAGAATACAGATCAACTTGGTTACGTTTAGACTTATTATCCAAGGTTTTAAACTGAAGCTTTTCACAACCAAAGAAACCTGGCAGAGGCGGGACATTAGCCAATCAGAACGAGAGTAGGGCGGGTCTTTGTCAAGTGTACATCTGCCAGGCTGAGGTTTGTCAGTGTTACATCATTTTATCTTTTGGAAGAACATCTCAAACAGCACAGATGGCATGAACCACAGTAATGGTGGTCAAAGGTTTTCTTTGGATTTATAAGAACCAGGAAGTCAGAACGTTCAGCTGATTAAAAATCTGAGAACAACTTCCTCTGTAAGCGAAGCGTGTATCGCTGCTTGTCCCTCTTGTTAAATGAATGAGTAGTTTTAACTCATGTCGCCGTGTCAGCTGTCAGCGTTTATAAAGACGGAGGACCAACCAGGGATCTCTTTGTGATTTACTTTTATGTTTTTATTTAAAACATGAAGAAGAGTAACGAGCTAGCTCAGGCTAATTTAGCATGAACGTGATTTTTTTTTAGGGTCTGATACATCGACTGATGACGGAGGTGTTAAGAAGAAATGGAGGCTTGGCTGAGAGAAAATGATGATGATGGGAAGATTGTTGGTTGTGATGCAATAAGCTGGTGGGGGGCTATTTCCAGCAGTCAGTGGGCGAGGGAGGGACAGTTTCATTAACTTGCAAAAAGTTAAATAATGCCATTTTATAAACGCATGAGCTGTGATAAATAACTGCTGTGCAATAACAGGTAATCTTTGTTAATTCAAAATGTATAACTTGGTGTTGGTAATGTGTCCCGCATTGTCCCACATATGGTCACGTGAAACCTGGTGGACCTGGTCACCCTGTGAAACAGCTACAGAACAGAGGCTCCTGGATCCATGGCCAGCCATGTGTATTTAAACACAAAGTCCCAGTTTTAGTTTTAAATAACTTCCCTGTTGTCTTTAGTATTTCAGTAGTGTGGTTCCTCTTTTGTTGTAACATAATGTTTTATTTATAACCCCCTAAAGTTCACCCTCTGAATAAACATGGTACTAAATATGTTAATAAAAAGATAAATAACATAGCAAATAATTTGAAGTTGCATTAACTTGGATAGATATGAAGTCAGAAATTTACAAAAGGACAAGGTTGTGGTTGGCCTTGTATGTTCATAGGATTAATTTATACAGAATGTGACAGGGATCCAGTGGAGTTAATGTTCAGGATTGAAATAGATGGTGTAATGATTAAGCTGTTGTTTTTGTACCAGTTGAAGTTTATGGAGGAGTTCTGGAGGACAGGGAGGGAAGGGAGTTGACTTTGCACAATAATCAAATGATGTTGCGTGACCTCCACGGTCCTGAGAATGTATGGGCTGACTAGAAAAAGTTTTCAATCAAATTGATTCTTTTTGCTTTAACCCCTGCTTTAATGTGATGAGGCCAGCTGCTGGTGTCTTGTTACTCATCAGACCAATAGCAGATTTCTCCTTCTATCCTCCTGCCCTCTCATTCCCAGCAGGGATGACCTCTGGGACTTACAGGCTCACTTTCCTTTGCTGTCCCCTCGGCCTGTGCTAGGACCGATCAAAGTCAGCCAATCACATGTGATTTTGGTTCCTTTTGGCCCTTTGCACTGACGAGCGTGGAAACTGGGTGCTGACCTCTGACCTCAGGCTTCCTTTCCACTTTTCTCTCTTTCTCTTAGTTGCTGCTCTTCAGCGCTAAGATTTCCAGTATCAATGCTCACAGCAGCAGATTCACAACAGAAACACACTGCTATTTGCAGACTAATGCTGCAAATAGCAGAAACTAATTTTAGGAAAAATATGAATATTTACATATCAACAATGCAGTTACATTAATCATGTTCTTTTTATTTAACATGACCTGACCATAACAAATGTACAGTAATCTACCACTTATGTAGTAACGACTCACATGGTAGGCTGGGGAAAAGGTATTAAAGTATTAAAAAGATTGAATTAAGGGTTTTATGAATCGATATCGGATCATTCAAGGGAAAATTGATTCAAATCAATTAATTTTTTTTTTTTTTTATTCAGTCCTAGCAGGTACGGTCTGCCAAGGAGGACAGACTTGGTTCTTGGCTGCTTCCCTGATCTGAGCTCCCAGCATAAACCCTCCAGCCCCCTCAGATCTTCTAGTTCTGCTCCAGCAGATTCAACAGGATGTAATAGCCTGAGCCTCCATGCTGACCTCAGAGATGCTGTCATCACACCAACATGGAGGAGAAAACTGACTTCTAGCTGATTGGGTTTCCCTGTTTCACTCAGAGATTCCTGAAAGTTTTGACAACAAATCTTAAACACTCAGATTCAACCAGCTACATTCTGGGCTGCTTCTGACATTCAGCATTTATTTAAAGTTATATTTGTTTTTCTACATTCATCATCAGGTCTCAGAGCTATGATGGAGAGTTCAATGGTTGATGAAAGAATGAAAATAATGTGGCCCCATGGGAGAAAATTGAACCGAAAATTACTCAGAAATGGATGAATTTCTTTTGAATTTGAAATAAATAAATAATTTGCTATGATCAAAAACATAAATGTACGATATTACAGCTGACATATTCTCTGGCTTTATTGAGTTAGAAATCAGCACGGTAGCAACATAAACATTTACTGAGATTATAAAGTTCTGAGATCGTCTGGATATTTTCCAGAGCATAAGTAGAACATCTGGGCTCTCCTGGATCAGAACCACGTCTCCAGGGTCCATTCATGATGAACACTTTGAACAGGATCTAGAATCCATGCTGTAGCAGTGAGGAAGAAGCTGCTTCCAGCCTAAGGCCCGTTTTCAATGAGTTCCACTCACTTCATGAACATTTCAAATTTTGTTTATTTTTGTTTATTTTCCCACCAGGCTGTCTAAGTTAGTCCTCTCAGCAGCTGGTAGGAACAGAGTAGAATAGGACTGAGATGTTACGTGAACACACTGCTGTTCACTGATTGGCCGAGCAATGAGAAATGAGAAGGAAGTCAAGGGAAAAATTAAACCCAGGAGCCACAACATTAATATCAATATTACAGGCCACTGTGAACCGAGTGGGTCATACTGAAATTAAATTTTAGAAACCATGAACCTGAAGGAAAGAAAAGAAAAGCAAACTTCAGCTTTCTAAGCGCCAACAGACGCTCTCTATTTAATAAGCTAAATCAGATCCATGGTCCAGAGAGGCTTTCTCTCATTTTTAACTGATGCTGCTCTCTTCTCTCTCCCTCCTCCTGCGTGGAGGGACCATGACAAAATAAATAAAATAAAAACGATTAGGTCTTCTCTGTGTAATCTGTCTGACATTACTTCTTTTAATTTTAGCTATTAAGTCTTTTCAGATTGTTTGGTTCAAAAAGTTGTTCACGGCCCGATTGAACCACTGTGGGGAGGAGCTGCAGCTGGATCTGACAACCTGCAGAATCAGCGCAGCACAAAAATCCAACTTTTAAAATTAATTTTGTTGCAGTCAAACGTTCACAGTTTTGCATTTCAAATTCCTTATCGTTGTCTACATGGCTGAGGTTAAAACATTGAGATAAATCTCTAAAGTCTGGAGCAGATCAGGCAGACTCGTCTCCCCTCTCTACTTCTTTCAGAGTCAACAACAGAGTTTTAGACGTAGAACTGCTGGTTAAGTGTCAGTTATTGAAGCTAACAGCTGCTGTAGATCCAGGTCAAAGGTGATGATGTTCTTTGTGTGTCTCCACAGCACCGTTTCCATCCTGGGCCACAGCTCTCCTGGTTCTCCTGGTTGTGGTTCTGATTGTTGCTGCAGGTCTTTTATATTATTTTCGGCTCTGTTTCAAATCAGGTGAGTCTCTAAAACTCCATTACCCATAATGCTGATGGTCACTGCCTGGTCTCCTGTCGTTGCCACAACCTTCTCCATGAGGATCCTGAGCAGGACTCTAGAAGCTCCTCTGAGGAACCTTCTGGTGGATTGTGGGTCAGATCTCAGCAGCTTCATGTCTCTTTGTCTGGTTGAGGACAAGCAGAGGCAGAAACTGCTGAGTCAGTGACTGAGGAGGAAGCAGAGCTGCTTGGTCTGCTGTCAGTCAGCAGCTGGTTCCCAGTTCACCAGAAGCTCAGTGTGGAGATGGACAGAGATCTCTGAGCTGATGCTTCCATCATGGTCCATGAACACAGGACCTCAGAGGTTCTCAGCTCTCTGGTCATTATCTGCTCCACACTCTTTGATCCAGCAACACTTCTCACATATCCATCCATCTGATGGGTTCCTCAGTAGGTTCTGACTTCTTCTCTGGTAGCTGCTCCACATGTCCTGAAGAAGAAAACGCGTCTCCATCAGAAACTGGTTTAAACTGGTTTCTGTCAGACAGGAGACAGACGTCAGGTGAGCTCAGGTCACCTGGTTGGTCCACGTCCTCCAACAACCTGCTGGACCTTCTTCAGTCTGAACACTGAGAGTCCTCCACCAGCAGGAGACCCAGAGACAAGGAGGAGACGGTCATGTGACCATCAGAGCTGCTGCTGCTGTCTGTCCAACTCATCTTGTCCTTTGTTGTCCTCTAGAATACTACGTGGTGGTGGATTCAGGGGAGAAGTCTGTCCTGCTGCCCTGCAGAACCAGACCATTCCTGCCTGGAGATGCTAGAGTGGAGTGGAGGGATGACAGAGACAGGAAGGTCCATGTGTTTGAGAACGGTTCTGATCAGACTGAAGAACAGAACGAGTTGTACAGAAACAGAACCAAGATGAATGAAGACCTGCTGAGAACTGGAGACTTCAGTCTGACTCTGAAACATCCCACAGATGGAGACACTAACACCTACACCTGCATCGTCTCCAGAGGGAAGGAGAACATCCTGATGAAGAAGGAAGTTCATCTGAAGGTCAAAGGTCAGTGGGTTAAATCAGGAGACCCAGAGACAAGAAGGAGACCATCAGAGCTGCTGCTGCTGTCTGTCCAACTCATCTTGTCCTTTGTTGTCCTCTCAGTCCCACAGGTGGAGGTGGATTCAGGGGAGAAGTCTGTCCTGCTGCCCTGGAGAACCACAGTTACCCTGACTGGAGATGCTACAGTGGTGTGGAGGGACAGAGGACGCAGGGTGGTCCATGTGTATCAGAACGGTTCTGATCGTCCTGAAGAACAGTACCAGTTCTACAGAAACAGAACCAAGATGAATGAAGACCTGCTGAGAACTGGAGACCTCAGTCTGACTCTGGAACATCCCACAGATGGAGACACCAACATCTACACCTGCATCGTCTACAGAGGAGAGGGAAACATCCTGATGGAGAAACAAGTTAATCTCCAAGTCAAAGGTTAGTGGTTTAACTCTCTGGGTCAAAGGTCCGGCTCCACTGCTGGAGGAACAAGTTGGAGAGCAGAACCAACAGAAGGACCAGAGGAGAAAAATCAGCATTTAAGTTCCTGCAGCATGAAACCAGAACCTCTGTTTTCACATCCAAAAGGTCAACACATTCTCATTCCCTACTCTCCACATATTGACGCTTGGTCAGGGTCCCTTAGAGCAGAGATTCAGGTGCACGAGCTACCACTAGGGGGTGCGCGAGGTGAAAACCCGCGCACCCCCTAGTGGTAGACCATAAAGATGTGTAAATAAACATTTCCTTTGTACAGAATAAAATCATAAACTGTGAATTTAATCAGTAAATAAAATGTATTGTAATGATCCGTATTAGACTTTATTTACTACATTTAATGATAATTAAATTTTTGATGATTAGCTGTTTTGGCTGCACAATGGTGCAGTAGGTAGCGCTGGTGCCTTGCAGCAAGAAGGTTCTGGGTTCAAGTCCTACCCCTGGCCTGGGTCTTTCTGCATGGAGTTTGCAAGTTCTCCCTCTGCATGTGTGGGTTCTTCCGGGGGAATCCCAAGGCGTTCCCAGCAGAGACATAGTCCCTCCAGCGTGTCCTGGGTCTTCCCCTGGGCCTCCTCCCGGTGGGACGTGCCTGGAACACCTCACCAGGGAGGCGTCCAGGAGGCATCCTGACCAGATGCCCGAGCCACCTCAACTGGCTCCTCTGGACGTGGAGGAGCAGCGGCTCTACTCTGAGTCCTCCCCGGATGACTGAGCTCCTCACCCTATCTCTAAGGGAGAGCCCAGACACACTACGGAGAAAACTCATTTCAGCCGCTTGTGTCCGGGATCTCGTTCTTTCAGTCACGACCCAAAGCTCGTGACCATAGATGAGGGTAGGAACGTAGATCGACCGGTAAATCGAGAGCTTCGCCTTTTGGCTCAGCTCTCTCTTCACCACAACGGATCGGTACAGCGCCCACTTCACAGCAGACGCTGCACCAATCCACCTGTCGATCTCCCGCTCCATCTTCCGTCTACGTCTAACTTAACACTCAGCATTGACTCTCTTTTGGTGTCTCTGTGAAGGTTTCACAACCATTAGTGTCTAGAGTAGAATCTGTGCATTTGTCTCAGACTTGATGTCAGTTACACCCATACTAAATGGATAAAATAGCTGGAGATATAACTTTATAAACAGGATTATACTTTAATTATAACTTCAAAGTAGGGCTGCAACTAACGATTATTTTATCAATTAGTGGGTTGATTATTTATTGTTAATTTTTAAACATACAGGTACATACAATGGAACATGAGGGCTAGGGCAAGTTGCAGGCAGTCATACTGATGAGCATTACAACTTTACAGACATTTTACTGCATGGAGTCACAAAAATTATTTGGCAATACAATTATCCCATTTCCCCCAAAGGTTCTCTCCTTTCTCCTTCTTGAGCCATATTGTAAAAGTCAACATGTCCACATTGTGGATCAGTTCTATTTCATCCCTCCTGACCGTCAGAGGGCGGTGCTGAAAGCACTGAATGTTCCCTTCTGGCTTGCACAGTTCGAGTAATTATACCAACAGAGTCACACCTGTGACGCCGGATGACCACTCAGAGGCTATATAGCCTGGTGTCATCCTTGGCTCTGTTCCTTTTTTCTTCTCGCAAGCGGTTCGCTATCTTCCCCGTTGTTTGACGCCCTATCTCTCGGAGTTGCGGTTTTCCCTTCGCCCTCCCAGGGCTGCAACAGGTTGATCTGTTGGACGTTTTGGAAGTTTTTTTGGAAGGTAAGTAAGCTGTTTGTTGGTGACGATAGCGTGCGCGCCCCCTCTCCCAACTCACGGCTTCTTGTTACCGTGTTACCTACAGCTTGGGCTGTTTTGATTGAGTACTGGTGACGGCAGCGTTTTTCGTCTCTACTCCCGGTGTGACCAACTTTATTTTCTGAAGATGAGTACGGCTAACGTTGTTAGTTTCTTTGATTTATTAGCTTTATACCTAGTTACAGCAGTGTTTCCGCCCCCTCTCCCAGTGTGACCAACTTTGTTTACCGAAGTTTGAAAATGACTTATGTTGTTAGCTCCTTTGGGTTATTGGTGTTATAACTGGTGACGGCAGCGTGTCCGCCCCTCTCCCAGTGTGACACACTTCATTTACTGAAGATTGAACACGGCTAACGTTGTTAGTTTCTTTGGTTTGTTAGTTTGTATACCTGGTGACGGCAGCGTTTCCGCCTCCGCTCCCAGTGTGACTTACTTCATTTACTGAGACTTGAATACGGCTAACATTGTTTGTTTCTTTGGTTTATTGTTTTTTTTTATCTGGTGACGGTAGCGTGTTCGCCTCCTCTCCCAATATCAGCCTCCTTGTGTTTGCAGCCTCTCTCATGGCTCTGCTATAATTGGTGACGGCTGCGTTCGCGCCCCCTCTCCCGATTTGAGCTCATTTTCATTTCTTAATAGGGCTGAGCCTTGTCAACCTTAGACAAGGATGGCTTTCTCAGCTGCAGGGATTGTGGGGCTGCCCTCTAGGCAGAGGATGGCCACGACCTGTGCCCTACCTGCCTTGGACATGAACACCTTGCGGAGGCGCTTTCCGAGAACCCCTGAATGAATTGCAGTTTTATGCCACATGCAGTGAGGGTGGCTCGGTTGGCCCAGTCGTGCCCCCAGGAGGGTTCTGACCTTCCTCCCTCTGGACAGGTGGATCCCCCCAGGCGTTCTAAGCACCGTGGTGGGACCGCGGTCTCAGCACCCCCCCTCCCTTCGGAGGAGACGGGCCAAACTTGACCAGGGCCCGGCCACAAGGGTGGAGCAGTTGTCGGCGGAGTTGGCAGAGATGAAGTCTTTGTTGCAGACACATCCATCTGATGCCTCTCTTCAAGTGGCTGGGCTCTCCTCCCCACCCATGCCTGAACTAGTTGCAGAGGAGCACGTCATATCTCTGGCTGCCTCTGCTTCTCATTTTAGAGATGAGGGGGAGGCAGGGTCCTCTCAAGCCTCTGACACCGGGTCATTTTCATCCCAGAGAGCAGTTGGGGAGGCCAGTGACAGTTCCATGCGGGATGTCATGTCCATGGCCCTGAAGCAGCTGCAGCTGTAACTCCCACAAGGAGATGTCTCTGACTCCGGGAGTGCCTTTTTCAGGCGCGGACGGGCTCCTACTCCCTTTTCTGTACCTCCGTCAGAGGAGTACCTTAAGGAGTTGCACGCTTGTTGGCGGGACCTGAGAGCGTTGTCACGGCTCTCCTCAGACGGTCGGGTGTTGGCTGCCATGCACGAGTCGGTGAAGGCCGACCTGGACCGTATACCAGCAGTTGAACCCGCTGTCACCTCACTGATTGTGTCGCCAGATGAGGGCCTGCGTCCTGACATAAGATGCCCGCCGACTCAATGTCAGGTTACAGATGACCTCCTTTGTAAGGCATAAAATGCAGGAGCGCGTGCGGGACGTCTTGGCAACTCCCTGGCGCACCTCATGTTCGCCCTCTCTGCATCAGTTCAGGACGCTGGTGGTGCAGCTGCAGCGGTTGGTTTTAGCAATGCAGTGTTGCAGACCTTTGCGCTGATGACCAGAGAGCTTGGCCGTGTCGTGTAATTTCTTGTCCAAGCTAGAAGACAGGTCTGGCTTGCACAGTCTCCTCTCACTGAGGCATGCCGTAGGACCCTCAGGGATGTCCCGGTTGTGCCAGGGGAGTTGTTTGGATCAGCTGCCCTGGAAGTGCTGCAGCGCAATGTTCAGGCACGCCAGACCTGCCAGCAGCTTTCTGACCTTCACAGGAGTGTACCCGCCTTCCCTCAGTGTACGGGGCGCCCTGCTGCTATCACCAGTGTCTGGCCACGGCCCCGGAATGGTAATAGACCTGGTGGTTCCTATCCCAGTGATGTGCGGCAGAGACCCAGCAGGGTCTTTCATGAGTCAGTCGGCCGCCCAGTTAGACAAACCCGGGCCTCAGATCCTGGACGCCCTCCCCCCAGGGCTCCCAGAGGACGAGCAGTTAGGAGATGATGCC
This sequence comes from Fundulus diaphanus, assembly GCA_037039145.1. Classification (NCBI taxonomy): domain Eukaryota; kingdom Metazoa; phylum Chordata; class Actinopteri; order Cyprinodontiformes; family Fundulidae; genus Fundulus; species Fundulus diaphanus. Next base: position 52,172,429 of record CM073131.1, read on the forward strand.
ACCGGGCCAGCCGTCGGACATTTTTCCCATCAGTAGCTGAATGTCTGGGCTGCTCACACTGTTAACCCATGGCTACAGGCTTCAGTTCCGACGGCGGCCCCCTCTGTCACGCCGGCTCAAAATTACTGTTATCACCGACCCAGTGAAATCCCTAGCACTAGACCTGGAGCTTTCCGCTCTCCTGGCCAAGGGAGCAATCGAGGCTGTGGATCCTCTGCAGCAACCCAGAGGCTTCTATTCAACATACTTCCTTGTGGCAAAAAAGACTGGCAGTTTTCGCTCCATTTTAGATCTAAGGGGACTCAATCAGTACCTGAAAGTCCTTCCATTCCACATGCTCACCACAGCAGAGGTCCTTCAGACTGTTGTGGCAGGGGATTGGTTTACGTCAATAGATCTGACAGACGCCTACTTTCGTGTGCCAATTGCGGCAGAACATGGCCGCTTTCTCAGGTTTGCTTATCGGGGTCGCCATTGGCAATTCCGGGTGCTCCCATTCGGGCTCTCCCTTTCCCCAAGGGTGTTTACTCGATGCACGAAAGCAGTCCTCTCTCCTCTGCAGGCCTCTGGAGTCAGGATTCTGCCATACCTGGACGACTGGCTTCTTTGTGCTCCCACTCAGGTAGCTGCCTCTCAGGATAGGTCCAGGCTTCTTTTTGCAAGGTTGACTTTGAGGCCCAACCGTGACACCTGAAAGAGTTGTCTGGTTCCATCTCAGACAACTACCTTTCTTGGGCTGCATCTGGACTCCACTACCATGAAGGCCCGTCCATCTGTTCACAGGGTGGACGACATACTCCAGCTTGTCTGTCGATTCAGGCTGGGCAGGCAGTTTCCTTAGAGCATCTTCCTGCGAATGCTGGGCAAACTGACATCGGTCACTCGTGTCGTGCCCTTGGGTTTGCTCCTTCTGCGTCCTTTGCAGCGGTGGCTCAACAACTTTCGCCTAGACGCCAGGCTGCACAGGCGTCGCAGGCTCATGGTGACGACGTGCCTTTGTGCCCTAGCTCCTTGGCGGGACAGGACCCTTTTGTCCAGTGGCGTTCCAATGGGGTTAGTGGTGTGTCGAAGGGAAGTGGTCACCACGGATGCCAGCCCCAAGGGCTGGGGCGCCGTGTGGCAACACAGAGCGGTTCGGGGTCTCTGGGGTCCAAAGGAGCGCACCGAACACATAAACGTACTGGAGCTGCGGGCTGTGCACATGGCCCTCAGGTGCCTTCTGCCCGACCTAGAGGGAAGGCATGTGTTGGTTCGGACGGACAACACCTCTGTTGTTACCATATCAACCACCGGGGAGGCACCGGGGAGGCACCAGGTCAGCACGTATCCTGGAGGTGTCCAGGGATCTCCTGGAATGGGCGTTTCCCCGTCTGTCCACCCTGCACTCAGCATATCTACCAGGGCGGCAGAACCAGATTGCAGACTCACTATCCCACCAGGCACCTGCTCCAGGAGAGTGGTCTCTTCACCGCGACGTAGTGCGCAAGATCTGGAACCTCTTTGGCCAGGCAGAGGTAGACCTGTTCGCCACAGAGGAGTCGACCCATTGTCCTCTATGGTATTCCCTAACAGGAGTCAGGCGCGCACTGAGCCAGGATGTGCTGGCTCATCCATGGCCACAGGTTCTCCTGTATGCCTTTCCACCCCTCTCGCTGATTTGGCCTACTCTACGGAGGGTTCTCGAGGGAGGCCACAGGGTGTTGCTGGTAGGTCCGTTCTGGCCAGCACGCCCGTGGTTCCCGCTGCTTTTGAGTCTGTGTTGCAGTACTCCATGGCGTCTTCCAACAAGGAGGGATCTGCTGTCTCAGTTGGGGGGACAGATATGGCACCCCAACCCTCAACGTCTCCAGCTGTGGGCCTGGTCCCTGGGAGGCTGACTGGGTGTTCAGATCCTGTCAGACACACCATCTTGAGTGCCAGGCGCCCTCCACTAGGCTGCAGTATGATAACAGATGGCGTCTCTTTTCTCAGTGGTGCTCTGCCCGCGATGAGAATCCGGTTACCTGCTCAGTGTCCACTATTCTGGAGTTCCTCCAGTCTCTTCTTGATAGGGGCCGCTCTCCTTCGACCCTTAAGGTGTACATTGCAGCAATCTCATGTTGTCACCTACCTGTCGACGACCATACAGTGGGGCGCCATGATCTGGTCTCTCTTTTTCTGCGTGGTGCTCATAGGTTATGCCTGCTGCCAGCTCCACAAGTGCCCGATTGGGATCTACCATTGGTTCTGGCGGCTCTGTGCCACCCTCCATTTGAGCCATTGGCACAAGCAGACCTCAAGTGGCTTTCCTGCAAGACTGCTTTTCTGTTGGCTATCGTCTCAGCTAAGAGAGTCAGTGAGTTACATGCTCTCTCTGTCAGCCCTACATGTATCAGGTGGGCTCCAGATGGTTCCGGTGTTACCCTGTGGCCTAACACTGCATTTGTGCCTAAGGTGTTGTCTCCTTTTCACCGTAGCCAACCATTGCGGTTGGCTCGGTTTCAGCCTCAGTCAGGTGCAACTGAGGATGCGTCTGAGTTATTGTGCCCAGTAAGGGCGTTAGAGGCATACATTGCGGCCACCATCTTTTCCTATGCTATAAAGGTCCGAGGTTAGGCTGTCCTCTTTCCAAGCTTCGTCTGTCCCATTGGATTGTGAGTATCATCTGCCATGCCTACGCTGCAGGTCACTGCTCCCTGCCAGTCAGGGTGAGGGCACATTCCACCAGGAGCGTCTCTGCTTCCTGGGCAGCTTTGAGAGGGGTCCCTCTGGAAGCAATATGTGCTGCTGCATTATGGGCTTCCCCGACCACCTTCACGAGGTTCTACAATGTCAATGTGACTGCCCGTCATCCACTGGGTCAGGTCCTTTTGCAAGGTTCTTCTGGGCCCTCTCAGTGAGGTATTGTTTTATGAAATGTTTATTTCAGGATCGGGAGAGCTCGACAACGTACACAAATAAGGACAAACACTGTTTTGTTGGAATAATAATGCACACATTTATTGTTCCCCACAGAATACAGCACATTAAAGCAACAAGCTTTCAAACAGGCGTGACGCTCAACAGATTCTCAGAATCATCCCTTACCGTTGACACGGAACTGGGAGCCCTCAGTTCTAGGTTAAGATCAGCGTTCATGATGCCGGTATCCACACACGAACTCACGGCAGACTCACCGTGTTGAGGGCAGTCTCCTCTTTATATAGTTGTAAACAAAGAGTCAGATGTGGAGCGAGAGTGGCCATTTCTCCCTCCACAGCTGCCCTGCTTCCCAAAGCATGTTTCCTGAACAGAAACCGTTCCCAGCATCTCAACATTGTGTGAAGCAAAATAATATGAGTGCACTCAGAATACAGCAAATATAAGCAAAAAATAAGGAATACAGAATCAGTCTTTCCCACAACACATTGTCATAGGTTCCGACCACAAGTTAAAACAAGTTATAACAAAATAACACATGTTGTTAGCACGAGCATATATGTTGCTGAACTCAAAAACAAGTAATATAAGTCAAACAAGTTATATAACTGAGCAGGTTTTCCCATAATAAATTGTTAAAGAGCAAAAAATTATTTTTTAATATATCAGGTATGTGCTCAGGATTCCTTGTGACATTCCTTGGCATTAGTCATTCAGTGCTTCAGCACCGCCCTCTGGCGGTCAGGAGGGATGAAATAGAACGAAAGTTACGTATGTAACTACGGTTCTCTGAATCCCGGATGACCGCCAGAGCTTCTTTGTCACTCAGAATCCTTGCTTCATCCTTGGCTCTGTTCCTACAGAGCCAAGGATGACACCAGGCTATATAGCCTCTGAGTGGTCATCCGGCGTCACAGGTGTGACTCTGTTGGTATAATTACTCGAACTGCGCATGCCCGAAGGGAACATTCGGTGCTTTCACCACCGTCCTCTGGCGGTCATCCGGGATTCATTGAACCGTAGTTACATACGTAACTTTCATTTTATAATGTTCACAAGAAGCTTCAGAGTTGAGGGGTCTAGGTTGGAGCAAACATTTGATAATCGCTTTCTTGCTTGCAATCATAAATATCTTCAACAAGTATGCGTCCCTGCTACTGAGTCCCTCGGAAAGTATTCTGAGGAACATAGCAGGAAATTAAAATTACTCGATTAACATCCTTCCAGATGGTCTTTAACTGATGACAGTCCCAAAAGATATGAAAGCATCCTGCAGAGACCACACCACATTCCCTCCAGCAGAGGAATTGTGAACAACCCAGCTTTGATCTCTGCTAATAAATCTTATTAGATTCTTCTAGCAGAAATCACGCCATGTTAAGGAATTTGTGGTAGACAGTGTTCCTCCAGATCAAATTAAGTTAATTTGCATATTTAAACCAGAGTGATCATAAATGTCTTTGCCCTATTTGACAATCTTTCACTCTGTGAAGGTTCTTACTGAACATAAAAAATAATAAATTCTAGTATGTATGTTGTGTCCAGTGGAGTAAAAAGTAATTTTACGGTCATGTTTATGTAAATGTCTCCATATATATATATGAGTCCCAATTCTTGCAGCATTTTTTAATTGCTTTTCTAAGTGAGTCCTTCTTCTCTCTCTGTTAGTTTTATCCATTTTTGGGTTTAGAAGTAAATTAAAATCGCCTGCACATATAGATGTGCCGCTTGCTTCTGTGGCCACTAGACAATCAGATAAACCAGCAGCCCATTTGATAGACTGTTTCAGCACAAGCTTCATTTGATGTAAATACGACATGCTACATTTGTCCTTCTACATATTTTCTTCCAAGGACGTTTATAGTAAAAGTTTTCTCATGTCTCTTTGAAGAGTCAAAAGGCTGTTACATATTTAATACTTTTTATTTCTTCTGATTTCCATGTTTGAGGGTGTCCTTTAGGGATGCTTATGTCTAAATTTTCTTCAAGTGTTTTTAATTTGGCTCTGCCTCTTATCATTCTGAGTGTCTCACCAAAATTTCATTATGGTTACAGAACAATAAAGACTCTTTATTCTTGAAAATTTAGTTTAGAGCCCTGTTCCTCTCTCCCTTACAGTACCTTCACTCAGACTTAAACCTAACCAACCATTTATTACCATTAGAATTTAATTGTATTCCGATTGAGGGGGCTGGTTTATGATCCATAATCCAACCAGCGTCCATCTAAACACTTGTTCTGATTACCTCAAGTTAAGTGACCTTTATTCTTTTAAAATTATATAACTTACTTACCTATAAGTTACTTACTAACTTATAAGTTACTCACTTGCCAGTTGATGCTGCACATCATTGTTTAACAGAACTCTGGTTAACATGCAACAGTGTATATAGTGGCACAAGAAATAAGATGCATTTCCCTTTAAAAGCCCCTTTAAAAACTGAGTTATGTACCTTCCTGGCACTTTGTGGTATGATTGGGGGATGATTAATGTTCTTGATGACTCTGGAACAGACTGTTGGTCTGTATTTCTTATATCTATCCATCCATTTTCTTGCTTGCTTATCCCTCATAGGGTCACGAGGGTGTGCTGATGCCTATCTCCAGCGTTAAATGGTGCGAATAATTTAAACGTAGCCTGCTTCTGTCAGCCTAGATGCGGTAGAACATGTGACAGAACTAATAAAGGAAAGATTGTCTGCCTTTCCTGAACAAAGATTCTGAAAATAATATACATACTTCTCATTACAAATGTCTTTAAAATACATGTAAATGCAGCTGTTTTGCTTAAATGTCTAATATAAGCTGGGTTGCTATAATATGCTACGACTGCACCATACACATGAAATAATGACAGGAAGGGGTCCCCCATGTGACAACTTGTGACTCTAAGGGAACCTGACGAAGCATCAATATGTGACGAGTAGAGAGTGAGAATGTGTTGGACTGGAACATTTGTCCCTAAACAAGCAGAACCACAACATCACACCAATGTTTGCAGCATATTTCACTAAATTCACATGAGAGCAGAGCAAATGAGGCACAGGATCTGTTTGGTTCCCCCAAAGAAATCTTTTGGATCAGAACAGTTCTGTTTGGCTCTCACTGACCAGTAAGATCTTCCACTGAGCTGGTTCTGATTCTGTTTCAGAAACATTTAACCTATTATCACCCGCAGAAACCTGGATCCTTTCAGAACCCAGAACCACCAAGTCTCAGAGGTCCAGAAGGTTCAGCTCCTCTCACTTTCAGCTGCTGCTCCTGTTGGCTGGGTTCTGGAAGCTTCTGGATCTCTGCTCAGCTTCATAAAAACCCAGGTTTATCTTCACTCACACCAACTTGAGTGAAAAGGTCCAGAGAACTTTGATCTATCTGGACCTGCAGCAGAACCTGATGTCTGTTGGTCTTTTAACTCATATCCAAGACTGGATCTTCTCCTGGTTCCGTTCCTCCCACACTTCCTCCTGCCTTCAGACAGAGAAGCTTGAACCCAGCAGAACCTCTCCGCCAAGGGTGATTAGAACCTTTCTGGGTCCAACAGCTGTTACATAAAGAGCATTAAGGACCTAAGGGACTCAGGAGAACCCAGGGAACTTCATGCGGACTGAGGAGGACGTCTTCATGTCCTCTGCCAGTGAGACAGAACCAGAACCTGTTTCCACTGCAGTGAACTAACGGGCCTCAGTTCTACTGGATCTTCTTTCTCCAACATGTCAGGAACCAAACTAGAGGACAGGAAGATCTGAAGTGTTGCTTCCTTCAGTTCTTCTGATTGGTCCACATTGAAGACGGAGCAGCTAAAAACTAGTCCCACTGAGAGCCGGTCTGGTTCTAGTGTCCAGATGGATGGGTCCAGTTCTTCCTGCCAGTCTGAGGGAACCAGGAGCTCCATGATGATGTTGGATCAACATGTTGAAGCTGTGAAAAACTGCAGCAGCAGCTTGAAGTCAGTGTTGACTGCTGGTTGGGTCAGTCTGCAGCTTTCTGCTGGGTCTCCTGTCCACACTGAGGACGTTCTGTCCAACAGTCGGTTCTGCTGCTGATTGGACCCTCAGCAAAGACAACACTGTCTCTGTTCAGTGGAGACATGGGACCCATTTCAGACTGGAACCAGTCCAACATGTTGGACCTTCATCCAGTTAAAGAAAATGTCATCAGAGCTGCTGCTACTGTCTGTCCAACTCATCTTGTCCTTTGTTGTCCTCTCAGTCCCACAGGTGGAGGTGGATTCAGAGAAGGAGTCTGTCCTGCTGCCCTGGAGAACCACAGTTACCCTGCCTGGAGATGCTAGAGTAGAGTGGAGGGACAGCAGAGACAGGAACGTTCATGTGTATGAGAATGGTTCTGATCATCCTGAAGAACTGGACAAGAGATACAGAAACAGAACCAAGATGAATGAAGACCTGCTGAGAACTGGAGACCTCAGTCTGACTCTGGAATACCCCACAGATAGAGACACTAAGATCTACACCTGCATCGTCTCCAGAGGGAAGGGGAACATCCTGATGAAGAAACAAGTTCAGCTCAAGGTTAAAGGTCAGTGGTTTAAATATCTGGGTCAAAGGTCAGAGGTTTAAAGATTTAGACCTTGGAGACTAGTCGCGTGTAAGTTCATCAGTTTATATGAGCATCAGTTATGTGTGTCTGTTTGGGTGAAGTGTTTATATTTCCTTGAAAGCTCTCCAGAGGCCATTGTCCTTGATGTTATCAGCCGGCCAACAGTTCAGAAAGCATCCACAGATGTCAGCGAGGGAGGAGGGAGCGGGGTAGAGTACTGAGCTCTCTCTCCATAACATCCAGGGAGTGTTATTGAGAGGGGAGGCATAATCCAAATACTCTATTTGTTATGAGAACAACCTGCACCAACTTTTCCTTCAGCTTTTAAGTCCCTTGTGGCTGGGTCCACGTGGCAAATCCAATATTCCAAATTGTTGGGCTTTTCTGCGTTACACTTGCAGATTTTATCCTATCACCCCTTTGAGTTCAACCACCAAAGCAAGTCTGCGTACCTGCACATCCAGCTTTTCGGCCCTGCTCCTACAACATCTGGGTCTGTTCATTCACCGCCTTAGTGATCGCTTCATATGCTGCAGGTAGACTGATCAAGGCCAAATGGCTACAGACATCCGCTGTATTTGCTGATACATCAAAAATCCACCAAATCCATTAGAAATCCAAGTATCATGAATTCAAACATGTAAACATTCCACGTCCAGGACTGACAAAGTTGAAAGACACACCAGCTTACATTTCCTCCAAGAATCAAGGGTGTATCCCACGAAATTAGTCAAATCGGGACCGGACGGGTCCCCCTTGCTGCCTTCCCATCGAAAAAATTTGATTAATAGCATTGAGAGACCAGCTTATCAGATCCATAGTTTTCAGAGTTCGGGTGATATGAAGAAAGTGCTCAGAAAGACAGAGACAGCAGCAGCAGCAGGAGGGTGGGGGGGGGGGGGGGAGGCAGAGCCGGAGCAGAGAGAAAAAGCAACCGTCACCGAAGAGAGAGAGAGAAGAAGAGAGCCAAAGAGAAGCAGAGAGTACTTGCCTTCTCAGAGCACAAGAGCGCTGCTCTAACCACTAGGCCACCACTCCCCCTAGCAACTGTTTGGGGGGAGTCCGTTGGTTCTAGCTCATAATCGAGCAGCAGGGCCAAGCTCAATTTGTGGCAGCGGCATCTGATACTGGCACTTCCAGTGACAGCTGGATCTAATAGTGGCACTTTCACTGGCATGCGCTTGCCAAGAAGGTCCCACAGCTGTTGCCGCACTGCTGTTGCTGTTTTTCGGCAAACAATTTTTTATAGACGCCTGTTAGTCTATATCTACTTCCAAATAATAATATTTTATTTATATTATTTACAATAATAGCTTGTGGAACTTTCGCCAGCCGCCTGCCACAAGGTGTCACAATGCCAGCAGTCCCACTGCAGTGGCATGCAGCTGCCACAAGGTGTCACTAAGCCGGCCGGCCGCCTGTGGCTCTTCTGTTGCTGTTTATAGGCAAATGGTTTGATTTTGGGGTTATTTAATGCCTATTCTATATTTACTTTCAATTATTCATGTTCTAAATGCACATCATTTAATAAACATTTGTATACAATTTATTAAAAAAGTTATAAGGTAACTGTGTGAGTGGTTTGACTTGTGATAAAAAAAAAAACTAATGTGGTGATATGAAAAAAATCACGTGAAAATACGCTGGCACACTTATGAAGTCAGTGACAGTTGGGTGCCACGTAGATGCCACAATAATGCCAGAGGATCCCAGACAGGCTGGAAAAAGCCTCCAACATCCCACGGCGGCTGCCGCTGTTTTCATGGAAGTAATGCTGATTATCGGCAAATGGGATGTCAGGTTAGTTATGAGCCTCTGACTGTTAGTAATTAAGTACTTTCAATTCATAGTGTCATTATTGTTTTTGAATTGATAGAAAGTGTTAGACACAAAATATAAAGGGACTATTATTCAGATGTGAACTATATGTCCCAATGTTAGTCTACATCACATCATCTATGGTGTAACTTATGTAGTATTACATGACAACATAAGGAAAACTGAGACAAAAGACATTTAGGGTACTTACCAATGTATCAGTATCCCAAGAAGTCTGTTTTGGACTTATACGTACGAAAACCACAACAGAAATACTCACTCTGAGGGGGCCGTGATATGCTGTTTTTACATCCAGTACATGCCCTGAAGGGTGGCCAGGTCGGCTTTTCGGCTGGATATTTCAGTAAGTAGAACATGTCCTGAAAACTAAAAAACTAAGTTCTGGGAATTAAAAAACAAAAGCATTTAAAAGTAAATATTAAATAAGAATAATTACTTTGTTTTTTTTTTTACTCCACTCTACACTTAATTCACAGTGATGGTAACAATAAACAGTTTTCAAAATGCATTTAGAACATTTTATGTTGTATGTGTTACTTGTCTAGCTAACTATTCGTAGTCTATTTGTATTTATAAATGAACAATAACATTTGATATAGACCTATCATATTATTTTACCTGTTTCCATACAGACATATACACATATTTATATTTGTGCAGTGAGTCTTGGCTCATAACTAACCTGACATCCCATTTGCCAATAATCAGGATTACTTCCATGAAAACAGCGGCAGCCGCCGTGGGATGTTGGAGGCTTTTTCAGCCAGTCTGGCATCTTGGTAGCATCAATCAATCAATATTTATTGTCAACTACAATTGTACATCTACATTGTAATCGAAATTACAGTTCCAGTAAAACTGTCTATCACATACATCGGTGTTTTTCAACCGCTGTGCTGTGAGTGATCATCAGGTGTGCCGTGGAAAATTATCCAATTTGATCTAATTGGTCTAAAAAGATTTTTTGAAAACTTTTTATTTGAAAGAAGAAATAAAGGGGATGATAAAAATAAATTTTTGTGTTTATATAATTCCTATTCAAGAAACTGTGATAAGAATGACTATATTGTTAATATAAGCAGCTAAAGTGTATCATTTAATATTTTTGGTTGGTGGTGTGTCTCATGATTTTTTTTAATGAAAAAAATTTACCTTGGCTCAAAAAAGGTTGAAAAACACTGACACATCACAAACATTTGGGCGGAATGGTTGACTTAGGCCTTGCGTTGCCAAAAAATGCTGCCGTTAGACGCATTATTCCAAACTGCCAAGGACCCCATCGTTAGGGGGTTTCCTTTAGGGCACTGCCTTTTAACTCTGTACAAAGTTAGGAGCCACGTTTGAGGAGGAAGAAGAAAAAAAGGGATATTTCACACTTTATCCTTAAAAGGGAACAGCTTGAGATACCAAAAAAACCTCAGCATGAGAAAAGCACATATTACGAGACAACATTTTAGCAGAGGGTTACATTGGAGGCATTTGGTGTCACAGTGTGAGTCCATGTAGTATTTGAGCGTCAGTTGTGTTTGTGAGTGAGTGTGTACAATTTGTCTATGTACGCTGTCCAGAAGCCACTGTCTTTGATATGATTGAAAGTTTATCAGCCGACACCACAGTTCTGAACGCCTCCACAGGTGTCTGCGGGGGGAGGAGGGAGCGGGGGTGCTGCAGTTCTGGGCCCTCCCAGGCTCGTTCACAGCCTTTGTGAGCGAATCATATGCGGCCGGCAGCCTGATCAAGGCCATAATTGCCACCAACATCCTCTGAAATTGCTGATAGATCAGAAATCCTCTGAATCCAAATAGAAGAAATCCAAGTGTGCTGGTGAAGATTCTCAGTCATCCAGGTCATGGTCATTCCAAAAAGGTAAAAAACAAAGCAACTGGACTCGTTTTCCGTAGTTGAAGACGTTTCGCTTCCTCTCCCGGAAGCTTTCTCAATTCAAAAAGTCTGGAGTAATGATGAGTAACAAGCTTTATACCATTACCAAACAAAGGCCTGTAACGGCTTAGATAACATGCAAATTCAACAGAAACAGGTCCACCCCTTAGTAATGGGCGGTCGTTAAAGCCATTAAGCCAGCAGAATGGACCGAAAATGTGAACATTTTGGTCATCAAAAGAGACAAAGAAGACAGATGGTTTGAAAGGGGTGTGAAGGAAGCCATCTACGTCAAGAGAGAAAGACCAACCTTAAACAGAGGAGGAGGCCTTAGGTTCCAACTCTCAAAAACTTACAACACAGCTATAGGATTAATTCCAGCCAATCATCACCTTAACTCTCACCCTCATTCAGGTGATCAAACATCGTTCCTTTAAGCCAGGCCAATAACAACCCTAACGACTCCTCGTTACAGAGGAGTGGACCAGTTTTGGTCCAATCTGCTGTCTTAATGGCTTTAACGACCGCCCATTACTAAGGGGTGGACCTGTTTCTGTTGAATTTGCATGTTATCTAAGCCATTACAAGGTCTTTGTTAGGTAATGGTATAAAGCTTGTTACTCATCATTACTCCAGACTTTTTGAATTGAGAAAGCTTCCGGGAGAGGAAGCAAAACGTCTTCAACTACGGAAAACGAGTCCAGTTGCTTTGTTTTTTACTTTTTTGAAATCCAAGTGTGATGAATCCAAACTTGGCAGTAGCAGATGTCACTGCCACAAATTGAGCCTGTTGTCTCTCTATCCAAGACTGGATCTTCTCCTGGTTCCGTCGTTGCCACACTTCCTTCTTTCTGCAGACAGCGAAGCTTGAACCCTGCAGAACCTCTCCACCAAGCCTGATTAGAAGCTTCCTGGATCCAACAGCTGATTCAGGTCCAAATCAGAGTCAGTCATCTCTAAACTGAGCCACAACTCTACACTGGGGAAACCGCAACCCAGATCTGTCTAAAACAGGGGTGTCAAACATACGGCCCGCAGGCCAGTTCAGGACCGCCGAACAATTTAGTCCGGCCCGGTGGCTAAATGCATTACCATTATTCAACAATGTTTTTTGTTTTTTTTTCAGTGTCCTTTCTGGCAATGTGGCAATAAGAATTGTTGTCTTAATGCCAAAGAGAGCTCATCAGATTTGACTTTCACAAGTGGACAAGATAAAAGGAAGAGAATGATAAAACAATTATTGAAAAAAACATGTACTTTGTTTAATTGAAAATATGCAGTTCCTATATTGTCCACGAGGGGCGCTGTATTTTAATTAGCAGATTAAGCTTCAGGTGTGGAAAAATTCAAATAATTTCTTAATTTTTATCTGATGTATTTTGTCATGCAGGACAGTGTTTTTAAGTTCCAAAAAATTTGAATAAATGTTTTTCAACATTGTATAATCACTGTGATCAGTTCTTATGCATAATGCACTTAAGTAAATGTTTAACTGAGTAAAAGTATTGTTGAAATTGCACATACTTTTCTTAAAAACGCTGAGGTTATTCATAATATATTGTGTAAAAGTTAAATTATTTTAAAATATAAAAATCAACAACAAGTCCACATTTATTAGTTCTATTTAATCTTGCAATGAGTTTACTCATGTGGCCCTCTTGAGATCAGATTAAGCTGTATGCGGCCCCTAAACCAAAATGAGTTTAACACCCCTGATCTAGAACCTTCTGGGTGCTGCTGCTAACAGACAGATTCAACATCTCAATGTTCTGATGTGGATCAGTAATCTGGGATCAGAACCATCATATAAAAGGAGCTTCATCAACATTTCCAGAACCAGTCCAGTTGGCAGAGAGAGAAGCTTCTCTACACTGAAGGTTGTGGGGAGTAGGAAGAAGTTGAGGGACTCAGCAGAACCCAGAGAACTTCATGTGGACTGAGGAGGACGTCCTCATGTCCTGTGACAATTAGACAGAACCAGAACCTGTTTCCACTGCAGTAAACTAGCGGGTCTCAGTTCTACTGGATCTTCTTTCTCCAACATGTCAGGAACCAAACTAGAGGACATGAAGATCTGAAGTGTTGCTTCAGTTCTTCTGCTTGGTCCACAGTGAGAAGACGGAGCAGCTGGAAACTGGTCCCACTGAGAGCCGGTCTGGTTCTGGTGTCCAGATGGACGGGTCCAGTTCTTCCTGCCAGTCTGAGGGAACCAGGAGCTCAATGATGACGTTGGATCAACATGTTGAAGCTGTGAAAAACTGCAGCAGCAGCTTGAAGTCAGTGTTGACTGCTTGTTGGGTCAGTCTGCAGCTTTCTGCTGGGTCTCCTGTCCACACTGAGGACGTTCTGTCCAACAGTCGGTTCTGCTGCTGATTGGACCCTCAGCAAAGAAAACACTGTCTGTGTTCAGTGGAGACATGGGACCCATTTCAGACTGGAACCAGTCCAACATGTTGGACCTTCATCCAGTCAAAGAAAATGTCCTCAGAGCTGCTGCTGCTGTCTGTCCAACTCATCTTGTCCTTTGTTGTCCTCTAGAATCCCAGGTGGAGGTGGAATCAGGGGTGGAGTCTGTCCTGCTGCCCTGCAGAACCAGAGTTACCCTGCCTGAAGGTGCTAGAGTGGAGTGGAGGGACAGCAGAGGAAAGTTGGTCCATTTGTATGAGAACGGTTCTGATCGTCCTAAAGAACAGTACAAGGACTACAGCAACAGAACCAAGATGAATGAAGACCTGCTGAGAACTGGAGACCTCAGTCTGACTCTGAAACATCCCACAGATAGAGACACTGACATCTACACCTGCTTCATCTCCGTAAGGAATGGAAACGTCTTGATGCAGAAACGAGTTCATCTCAAGGTCAAAGGTCAGTGATTTAACTCTCTGGGTCAAAGGTCAGTAGTTTTACTCTCCAGGTCAAAGGTCAGGGTTCTAAATGTGTTGATGTATTTCTCCAATCAGCTGATCAGTTGTGATCAATACTGATCAGAGGCTCCTTAGAAGCTGAAAGTGAAATGTGTGAGTTTCAGCTTCAGAGTCCCAGTAAATGTGATGTCATGACTCAGCATTTTTCATGCTTTCATTGAACATAACAACACATTAGAATGAGTGAAGATGAGGAACCAGTGCAGGAGGCAGAGGTCCGGTCCAGACAGGCTCCAGTTTCCAGCGTAACGGGTGGCATCGATGAATTTCAAGAGGTCATTCAGCCAGGTGTCAATGATATCTTTTATTCTGGGGGAGAAGAGTAAAAACAAATCAACTTCCTCTTCAACTCACTCTTCCTGCACTCCAGCCCCACAGCAGTGCCGAATAACGCTTTCTACTGACATTTGCAGGCGTTAAAGTTCTCCGTTGCTGCGACGGATTTATGTCATTTGGAAAATTAGTGCAAAAAGTCCCGTCTAGACTTTTTATTTAAGGTTTTAAACTGAAGCTGCTCTCAACCAATCAAATCTGGCAGAGCCGGGACATTAGCCAATCAGAAAAACAGCAGGGGGGGTCTTTGCAAAGCGAACATTGCCAGTCTAAAGTTTGTCGGTCGGTGTTCAATCATTTTAACTTTTGGGAGAGCATTTTAAACTGGCCACAGATGCTATGAATGAAAGTATCGGTGGTCAAAGGTTTTCTTTGGATTAATGAACCAGCAGGTCAGAAAGTTCAGCGGATAGAACAGCTGACAACAACTTCCCTCGGTAAGTGTGTCTGTCTGCTCCTGCAGTTAATTGAACTATTTCTACCTGTGGCCATGTCACCTGTCAGCGTTCATTCCCTTGCTTCCAGTAATTTAGCTGATAAACGCGGCGACCAACCAGGGAGCTCTACTTCAAACACAAAGAAGAGTAACGCGCTAGCTCAGGCTAATTTATCATGACCCTTGAAGAAGAAGGTTTGTAATGTGAAACAATGTGCCGCATTTGACTGGGTTAGATTCGGAAAGTAAAAAAATAAACAAATAAAACCTGCGCTGTTCTGAAACAAAGAAGTCAGAGCTGCAGTCATCACTGAGAGCTTCATCAGCTGCCAGTCAGTATGCAGCAGCTCCACCTGATGACCAGCTGCGCTCCAGGAAAGTAAATAAAATCACAAGGATTTTGATGCTTACAGATTATTAAGGAAACTACAACATGGACTGGAGAACGGGTTCTACCTGGGTGAGGCCAGAGAAAGGCGATTCTCAGAGTTGTTGTATTTTTACACTGAGTGGAGCGTGATGTGAAGAAACATTATAGAAACAAGTCACACAAGAAACAGCTGAGAAAGCCTCCTGTGGATCTATGGACTCATTTTACTCCAACCCAAAAACACCTGCCAGACAGAAAAGCTAGAGCAGCCAAGATTACCTTAACTATCTCCAGGTGCAGGCACAGGGTTCATTCTGGACAGGTCTCCAGTCACTGGGCTAAAATATAATCGTTTTATTAAAGTAAAATCATGACTTTTTAGAAACTGTAATGATTAATTGGTGAACAATAACGGGCAAAGCAGAGATTGATTATTGTAATGTGCGATGTTAAATTAAAATATGACGTCATCATAGTGTTGGTTATGTGTCCTGCATTGTCCAGGTTGTGGTTGGCCTTGTATGATCATAGGATTGGTTTATATTGAATGTAACAGGGAGCCAGTGGAGTTAATGTTCAGGTGTGAAGTAGATGATGTAATGATGAAGCTGCTGTCTGTTGTACTAGTTGAAGTTTGTGGAGGTTTTCTGGAGGACAGGGAGCTGAAATTGTAAAGTGGAGAGGTGAGTGGAGCAGTTTGGTAAAAGTGTGAAGGAAGAACTTGATGCTGCAGAGATGGAAGTTATCCAGGTGATGTTCTGGATGTGGAAAGTGATGGAGAGGCTAGGGCTGGACGATATAGAAAAAAAAGCTTATCAATAAAATAGAAATCATATTGACCGATATCGATAATTATCTAAAGAATTAAAAATATACATTTTAAATGCAGCTCTGGCCATTTATGCTGTTGCTTGATTACCTATTTTTAAATAAATGGATTCAAACACCACCCTTTATTCAACCAACTTTTTACAAAAACTGTTAGAGTAAGTGTTAAAAAAGAAAAAAAAACACGTGCTCTCTGAACTCTCTGAAAGCTGTTGGAGCTGTCCTGGGTTTGTGATTGGTTGGGAGGATACAATGACTGTAGTATTAACCTACATGATAGGCTAAAATGCATTATTCATTTATTGAACTTTTGATTGACCCCTGTTTTTTTTTATTGAACCATACGTCTATCGATCGATATATATCGCTATTGAATTATCGTCCAGCCCTAGGAGAGGCTGTCCAGGATGACGCAAAGGCTGAAAGGTGGCAGAGATACAGGAATTTTCAATGGATATTTTAAAACTACCAGATTTGGTTAAAGTTGACTTTGCACAATAAGCAAGTGAGCCAACTAATGTGGCATGACGTCTACGGCCCTGAGAATATATGGGCTGGCTAGAAAAAAAATTTCAGTCAAACTGATAATTTTTGCTTTAACCCATGCATTTGTTTTCTCATATTCAACAAAAGTCAATAACTGGGGGAGTGGTGGCCTAGTGGTTAGAGCACAGAGCTTCGGTTCCAGTGGTTCTGAGTTCAACTCCCACAAGCTGCCATTCTGGGTCCCAGAGCAAGACCCTTAACCCCCAATTGCTCCCCAGGTGCCGCACAGTGGCAGCCCACTGCTCCCCAAGGGGATGGGATAAGATGCAGAAGTGAATTTCTCCATTGTGAGATCAATAAAGTTCAATTATTATTATTATTATTAACTGAATAAAATCTCGCAAAAATCATAAACTAAAAACAAGAGGAGAAAAACGCCACCTGATGGCCACAACAACATATACAACAATACAGGGGGACAGAGTTAAATAAACAGAGTTAAAAAAAATAAATAAAAAATAATATATATATATATAGATAGATAGATAGATAGGTAGGTAGGTAGGTAGGTAGGTAGGTAGGTAGGGCTGGGTATTTTGACCAAAGTCCTGAATCGATTCGATTTCGATTCATACATCTATGAATCAATTAATTTCGATTAAGTTCGATTCGATCTGCTCTTACAATAATAAAAGTGGCTCAACTGTGTTGCAAAATACACATGTATTTTATTTTTTCACTTCACATTAAACAAAGTGCAAACAAAGTGCAGACTTGTAAACAAAACTGTCTCAAAAGTGCAAATTTGTATAAATAAAAGTATTTACTTTTTAACTAAACACTGCAATTTGCATCAAGAGATTTTCTATTTTAAGGGCCAAAAAATACTGGCAAATAAATACAAAATAAGTTGAACTGCTAAGTCAAATTATTGTCTTTCTTTTCACTTCTCATTAATTGTGAGATTCTTGTGGAGAAAAATAAGTTCATTCACATGATCTGTGCTTAGGCAGCTCCTTTTTGCAGTGACAATGTCACCAGCTGTTGAAAATACCCTCTCTGATGCAATACTGGTCCCTGGGACACAAAGATAATGCCTTGCAAGGCGAGCCAACAGTGGATATTCCCTTTCGTTTAACTTTCACCAGATCAAAGGATTTTCATTCAGCCCAGCAGGATTTTCAGCTTTGTATCTTCTAACTTCATCTTCAGCCCTTATTGTTGGAGTTTTCAGTCCCTGATCTTTTACTGTTGTTGAATAGACTGTCCCAAGGAGAGACTCCAAGGTGCTGGATTTCTTTGGCTTCTTGGGCAAAGTATCCTCAGCTTCTTTATCAGTATCATTGCCACCATCTTGCTGTTGAATTGGACAGAAAAAAAAAGATTGAGCAAAAAGTAATGTTCTTTCTAATCCAATCTTTTAATCATCAGTGAAAACACTCTTATTAAATCAAAACATTACTAAATACTTATATCATGTGCAGCAGTGGCAGCCTCAGCCTGCAGCCTGGAGAAGGTGTCATTTTGTTCTGAAGCAGACAGGAATGGAAGGGCCTTAAAGCGAGGATCCAGTGCGGACGCTGCATACAAGGTGTCCTTTTGTCCATCATATCTTGGAAAAAAGGTGTAACAGTTTGAGTGAGGATAAGTACATGATGAAATATGGTCACTGACTCCTACAACTGAAAAACTAAAAAAAGGCACATAAAGTAAAAAAAATAAAATAAAAATACATACCTTGTCCCCAAGTTATTCTTTACAGCAGCTTTTAAGTCCCTGACTACAGCGCTGTCTTCTAGGCTGGGGGTGAAGGCATCCTGAAGCAGGGCGAGCAGTGGGGCGATGACGGAAAGAGTTGGCTGCTTGTCCTCCGACATCGCCAACGTAGCTTCTTTCATCGGTTTCAACACCCGGACCAAATCCTCAGCAGTTGTTACATCTTCCTCTGTTAGGGTGCACAAATCCTTTTCATTCCTGCGCACGTCTTGAGAAAGGAGAGTAGCAGAGATGGCTGGTTGTTGCTCCAAAAAGCGCTCCAGCATGTCCAGTGCACTGTTCCATCTTGTCACCACGTCAAGTGTTAGTTTGTGCGCTGGTAGTTGAAGCAGCGTCTGTTTTTCTTTCAGTATGTAGCTTGCCATTGTACTTCGGTGAAAGAATGCTGCTATACGCCTCACACGAGCAAGCAGACGTGACACAGCGGGGATTTTTAAACCTGCTTGTGAGGCTAAGTTCAGAGTGTGCGCGAAGCAGCCGACATGCATCAGTTGCGTTATTTCCACTGCACAAACCATATTTGCAGCATTGTCTAACAACTGCTGGTTGTTTGCTGGTCAGCCCCCATTTCTGTATGGTCCCCGTCAACATTTCGGCTAGATTTGCAGCGGTGTGGCTCGAAGTAACTTCGGTGGTCTGCAGCACATAAGACGCGAGGCGCCACTCGTTATCGATGTAGTGGGAAGTCACCGTCATGTAGGATTGAGTTGACAGCGATGTCCATGTGTCACAAGTTATGCCGACTCTCTCTGCTAATTGCATTTTCATTTGGATGTCGTCTTTCACTCGTGTGTACATCATGGGGATAACGGTTTCTGTCAGATGTTTGCATTGCACCATAACGTAGTGTGGTTCAAGCCATAGGCGTAACTTCCTTAAGGACAGGTGTGGACATGTCCCCACCAATCTTGACCGGTAGGGGGACAGTCCCCACCAATATTTTGTACACGTATTTTACTTTCGGTGCTGTGTATATCTGATTAAAACCCCATTCAGGCCGCTCCTCAGAAAGAAAATAAAAAAGTTCTCCCCGCTGCTCACCGTCCACAAACCCCGACAAAAAAAACTCCGCCGCTCCTCAGGAAAAAAAAAAAATCTGTTGCCTCTCGCTTTCTCCCCATCACCCCCCTCCGCCCCCCCTCTCCTGTCGCTTCCTTTCAAAAGCCCCCGCTATTGCTACTCCCGCCATTTAATGTGATCGACAGGAGGAGAGATAGCAACACAGCGGTTTTCATTAAATTTAACCGGTAGCTAACCTATTGGACTCAGGGTTGGCAAAAAATGCCACCGAAAAAGCTGCCTGACATCCGGAGCTTTTTCACCAAACCGCAGCAACGTGTAAGTTTTTTTGGGCGAATTAAAATGAGTAACAAAACATGACAGCATTTAATGCAGGTTATTCTTCTTTCTAACAGGGAACAAATGTAATTCAGATCGCTTCCTCAGTGGAAGATGCTACGGGTTTTCAGGTAAAATGCAAACAGTGTTGCGAAAATATTCTTGATGAGATGTGTGAGATAAAGGAATAAAGGACAGTTTAAGGTTCTATTGTTGTATATGTGTCATTCAGCAGGCCACAAGCATGCTAACCGATTCAGGGATAGCAGTGGACTCAGACTTGCAGGTGAGAGGGACTTGTGGAAATATTAAGACCCAATTTTACTCAGGAGAGACTTAAAGTAGTAAAAAAATAGAGAATAGTGTAAAAATAAGTGAATACCTTATTTAAAATATAACTGAACCGTTGGAAAAAAACTCAAACCACTTTTTTCCCGCTCTGTTATGTTAGCTACACTACATTCAGTATCGTTACAATAGAAACAGACAACAGCGTCAATATATCAGAATTATACTAAAAGACACGCAAATAATTTCCCACATAAAAAACAGGACTTTCAGTCCATTACAGTTTTCCGTTTTTAGAGGGTTGTTTATTTTGCGTTTATTAAGTGATGGCTGTGGTATATTAGCTTTCACTGCTATAAGCTTTCGCAGCAGTGATTGATTAATTTAAACACCTGCTCTACTGAGCGTCTATCGGAGTTGGTGTTTAGGTTGAACATAAAGAACACCTTTAATTTGAAGCTTCTTGTACTGTTTTAATCCCGGCTTCACTTAATTAAAACTTTTTCCTGACCTTGTTATCTAGTTGTCATAGTGTTGACATTCAGTAGCAAGCACTGCGCCCCTTTTTCTTTTATATGTCCACGTACATATAAGATTTAGCGTGTTATGTTGACAACTCATGAGCAAGCTGATCTTGCAGGTGTGACGTCACGCTGCAGGGGGTCCAACAATGACTCAAGTAAGGCTTAACAATGCTGCTGTGTGCCATGTCCACCAAACAAAACTAGACAATTTAGACATTGATCACATATGTCAGCAGTTTGTGTCAGTGAGTGACAGAAGAAGGCAGGTGTTTGGCACTTTTAAATGATTCTGTGCCGGGGCTTCTTTCAAAGTTTAGGTTTAATGTCAAAATCTCAGATGGAAGGCGGGGGTATAAAGCTGTTAATCAATATTGAATCTGTGTTCAGAGATGTTCAGTTTCTGATGTAGAAAGCTTTTATTGTTTTTGGTTTTTGGTTGTTTGTCTCTTGTATCGGCTTATTTTTGGGGAAACTTGTTAAGTTTAGATTTATGTGGTATTTTTGCACAAAATATATTAGTGAATATTGTAATCCTTTCCAACAAAAAAAAAAATGCGCCGTGCAGGTAGCTCCCTTTCCCTATGAGCCGTCCCCACCAACTTTCAACACAAAGTTACACCCTTGCTGAGAGGTTAGAATATGTAGAAAGTTTTTAAGTTAAAATATCAGAATCAGAATCAAGTTTAATCACCAAGTAGGTTTGCACTTACAAGGAACTTGACTTGGTGTTGATGGTGCAGACAAAACAAAATAAAATAGAATATATATATATATACAGAAGCTGTGTACACTAAGTAAACTGTTCGTTAATGTAACGCAGAAGCTTGTAAGTCCTGAACGGGGGAGAGAGACAGTGTCCAGTTTCACGGGCGGCTCTTGGCCTTGTTGATAAGGCCGGTTGCAGATGGGAAGAAACTGTTCTTGTGGCGTGAGGTTGTGGTCCTGATGGACCGCAGCCTCCTGCCAGAGGCATGGGGTTGCATTTTGTTAAAAGCAGATATATAGTCTGCAAATAAAAGCTGAACAAAAGTTTTCAGACTCTCTAGGTGCTTAAGAACTTTGTCCAAAATAAAGACGTTTTGCATCCTCAACTCCTTCACCTGGCTGAGAAGGTCCATTTTGTCAGCCGTGTAGGACACAATGGTTTTTTTGATAATCCTCTCAAAGTTTTTCATTATCAGCGGGGTTAGGACAAAAGGTCTAGCTCAGGGGTCTGCAACCTTTACCACTCACAGAGCCACCTGGACCCAAGGTCCAGTGAAGAAAACACAGGGAGCCTTAAAACCCTTTTGAAATTTTAAATGAAATAACACTGCATATAACAGTTTATTTTGCCTTTTGTGCTATGTATAAACAAACAAAAGTTGCGTATGTAACTACGGTTTTATGAATCCCGCATGGCGGTGCTTTAAGCACTGAATGTTCCCTTCGGGCATGCGCAGTTCAAGTAATTATGCCATCAGAGTCACACCCGTGACGCCAGATGACCACTCAGAGGCTATATAGCCTGGTGTCATCCTTGGTTCTGTTCCTACAGAATCTTCTCGCAGAAGCAAGGATTCTGAGTGACAGAGAAGCTCTGGCGGTCATCCGGGATTCATAGAACCGTAGTTACATACGTAACTTTCGTTCTATTTCATCCCTCCTGACCGCCAGAGGGCGGTGCTGAAAGCACTGAATGACAAATTCAAACTATGTCAGAAGGAATCTCACTGAGAGGGCCCAGCAGAACCTTGTAAAAGGACCTGACCCAGTGGATGAGGGGCAGCCACATTGACATTGTAGAACCTCGTGAAGGTGGTCGGGGAAGCCCATGATGCAGCAGCACATATTGCTTCCAGAGGGACCCCTCTCAAAGCTGCCCAGGAAGCAGAGACGCTCCTGGTGGAATGTGCCCTCACCCTGGCTGGCAGGGAGCAGTGACCTGCAGCGTATGCGTGGCAGATGATTCACGGTGGCTGCAATGTATGCCTCAAACGCCCTTACTGGGCAAAATAACTCAGACCCGTCCCCAGTTGCACCTGACTGAGGCTGAAACCGAGCCAACCGCAATGGTTGGTTACGGTGAAAGGGAGACATCACCTTAGGCATAAATGCAGTATTAGGCCACAGGGTAACACCGGAACCATCTGGAGCCCACCTGATACATGTAGGGCTGACAGAGCCCTACCTGGACAAAAAAGTCCACAACTCTGTATTCAGATCTACAAATGTGTAGATCTAAAGTAATTTTGTCCAACTTTTCTAAAGCTACAACTAGAATAATTTATTTTGTTACATTGTTTCACTGGAACAAGCTTCCTCACTGAATTTTAAAGCTTATTTTTTTCTATTCAAAAGTTCAGGGCTAAAGCTGTAGGTGCATCTACTGTGGCAAACGGGTCCTAACCTTTTACCACAAACAAAGTCTCTGCTCGTTGACATTCGTCTATCCTGGCCTGGATCATTTTACTCTTTCCTTCCTCGGTGAAAGGAGAAGCTTTCAGTAGACAGGAGCGAGTACTGCCAGCTTCTGAGCCAGTCAGACTCTCTCTCTCGTTATGGTCTTCTACGCAATGTATGAGAAGAGATTCACGTAACGTTAACAGCTAGTAATAGCAGGTTTTGCAGTAAGGCAAATGGCACTAACATGTAATAATATCATCTTTATTGTCACTGCAACATACATCACAGCCAAGTGTGTTCTCTGCTTTTAACCCATCACCCTTGGGGAGCAGTGGGCTGCCATGTGCGGCGCACGGAGAGCAATCTGGGGTTAAGGGTCTTGCTCAGGGACCCAGAGTGCTGGCAGTGGGGATCGAACCGAGTACTTGGAACCTTCTAAGAGTGCAAGCTCAAAATGTCTGGAGTAGTGAGGAGTTCCCAGCTTTATAGACCTGCTGTCAAGGCCTCCTTGGAGCTTAGATTCACCTGTAGATTTACCTGGAACTGATCGCCCCAACAATGGAGAGTCATTAGGCTCATCTATAGTCTGGCTCACAGGAGGAATGTTGTGTTCACATGCATGAAGGTGAGAATTGGGGTGAAACTTGGAAGGAATCAAACTTATCGCTGTGTTGTAAGTTTTTGAAAGTTGGAACCTGTGGACTCCTCCTCTGTTTAAGGTTGGTCTTTCTCTGTTAACGTAAATGGCTTCCTTCACCCCCCCTTTCAAACCATCTGTCTTCAATGTGGACATTTTGGTCCTCACAGAGTGTCCTTTGTCCTTAAGGTGTAGGTGGACAGCAGAGTCTTGTCCTGAGGCGGTAGCTCTCCTGTGTTGAGCCATGCGTCTGTGGAGAGGTTGTTTAGTTTCTCCAATATAAAGATCAGAACATTCCTCACTGCACTGAACTGCAGACACCACTCCACTCATCTTAGGTTTGGGGGTTTTGTTCTTAGGGTCCTGTAGGGTTTGAAATGTACTGGAATCTTGTGTTTAGAGAAAATTTTCCTGAGTTCTTCAGAGACTCCAGCAACATCAGGGATGACGATGTTCTTGTGCTTTTTCTTCTCTACGTTCTGTTCTTCTACGTGTCTTTTGGGTTTCCTTACTGATTTGACAAAGGCCCAGTTAGGGCATCCGCAGGTTTAGAGAGCATCTTTTACGTGTTCGTGTTCCTTGATCTTCCCTCTTGTCCTAGTGGAGACACTCTGATGACCGAGAGTTGGTGTTCTCAGTGTTGACTGCTGGTTGGGTCAGTCTGCAGCTTTCTGCTGGGTCTCCTGTCCACACTGAGGACGTTCTGTCCAACAGTCGGTTCTGCTGCTGATTGGACCCTTAGCAAAGACAACACTGTCTCTGTTCAGTGGAGACAGGGGACCCATTTCAGACTGGAACCAGTCCAACATGTTGGACCTTCATCCTGTCAAAGAAAGTGTCCTCAGAGCTGCTGCTGCTGTCTGTCCAACTCATCTTGTCCTTTGTTGTCCTCTCAGTCCCACAGGTGGAGGTGGATTCAGAGAAGGAGTCTGTCCTGCTGCCCTGGAGAACCACAGTTACCCTGCCTGGAGATGCTAGAGTAGAGTGGAGGGACAGCAGAGACAGGAACGTTCATGTGTATGAGAATGGTTCTGATCATCCTGAAGAACTGGACAAGAGATACAGAAACAGAACCAAGATGAATGAAGACCTGCTGAGAACTGGAGACCTCAGTCTGACTCTGGAACACCCCACAGATGGAGACACTAACATCTACACCTGCATCGTCTACAGAGGGGAGGGAGACATCCTGATGAAGAAACAAGTTCAGCTCAAGGTCAAAGGTCAGTGGTTTAAATGTGATGTTGGATTTTTTTCAGCTGATCAGTTTTGATCAACCCAGGGTCCAGACCAGGAAGCAGAGCCGTAGTTTAACACACCTCTCTGCAGCTTCTGTACTGTTACTGTCAGGTTCAAACACCTAAAACATTCATTAACAACACAAGAAGGAGAGACAACAATGAGATTAGTTTTCATAAATCTTGCAAGGAGAGGAGCTGAGATGCTTAATACAGATCTCCAAACTCGCTCTGAAGACACTCTGTCCCCCCCTTGCTTTTATTAGGGAAACCCTGGTTCCATTTGTCAAGCTAAAGGGTAGGGATAAGCAAAACACTCTGTGACCTTCAGAGATAATACTAAGCAGTCCACACAGTACATTTATACATAAGCACTCCAGATGGCTGAATACAGTTCATCACAGTTTCAGACATATTTAGAAAAACATTATCGTCACAACATATTTCTCTGCTTTCTGCAACGATAAAAGAGAGATTAAATCAATACACATACATAGTAAAATGAAGTAGTAACCACTGGTCTATATATTCCAGCAAATATATGACTAACACAATAAACTAATGAACAATAAACTAAAGTAATCAGAGATCGGGCATATAGAATACACATTAATAAAACCTTAAAACTTCTTAGTAGTAAAGAGTATATACGTAATGAATGCAATGAACTTAGTAGATAATAGTAAAATTGGAAATAGTAAAAATAATTCTATCAGTTACCCACTCATTACTCATTGAGACAATTTTTCACGGCCAAAACTAAACAGATTTGTAATGATTCAAAAGGTTGAGGACCCAGTATTCAGCCAGACAAACGTAATGCCGAAAAAATATATTTATTTTGTTACTGCTGATGGGACAGGGAACAGGAGAGGTAATGCAGTCCAATTTCAAAAGGGGAAAACAAGAAACTTAATTCCAAAAACCAGTCCAGAGTCAAAAACGTGAAAAAACTGATAATCAGGAGTGTCCAAAGCAAAATCCAAAAACAGTGTCCTACAAAAAGATCAGAGGACGGCAACAAAAAGTCATAGGCACTAGGAGCAAACCAAGGTCTACTAGTTATGAACAGAATCAGCTATACAGGAAACAGGATGGCTCAGAAATGCTGAACATAAGACAAGAGAGAATCGAACATGTGAACAAGACACTGGATCAGACTCACAGATAAACTATAGCAGACGAACTGGCACTGATGACTGACTGAACAGGGATTATATAGAACTGAGACCAGGTGAAACCAGTAAAAGATAATTGCAGGAGGGGTGGAGCAGAGCAGGTGTGTAAAGAGAATAATCAAACCAGCCATCAGTGCCGAGTTCCCAACAGAAAACAGAAGCAAGCCAGAGACCAAAAACAATAACAGAAAAACATGGCAGATAGAAAATAAAACTGATCACATACACAAAATCAAAATACCAAATAACCCCAGAGCCCACAACATGGCACAAAACAAACTAAGACAGGTAATTGACCTGGCAGGTAAACCAAAATTGAACAAAAAGCTTACAGAACCCTGGCTGATAACAAAAAAATGACACACTTAAACCATAACAAAAACTCAAATCATGACAAGATTAAAAACTGATCTAAAAGGAGCAAATCATAAAAATCTCCTAAAAATCAATGAGTCGAACAAAAAAATAAAACAATTAAATGTGGTTTATTAAATATAAGGTATCTCCCTCCAAAGACTGTTCAACATCAGGGATGACGATGTTCTTGTGCTTTTTCTTCTCTACGTTCTGTTCTTCTACGTGTCTTTTGGGTTTCCTTACTGATTTGACAAAGGCCCAGTTAGGGCATCCGCAGGTTTAGAGAGCATCTTTTACGTGTTCGTGTTCCTTGATCTTCCCTCTTGTCCTAGTGGGGACATGTTCGGCTCGATGGTGTAAAGCTCTGATGACCGAGAGTTGGTGTTCTCAGTGTTGACTGCTGGTTGGGTCAGTCTGCAGCTTTCTGCTGGGTCTCCTGTCCACACTGAGGACGTTCTGTCCAACAGTCGGTTCTGCTGCTGATTGGACCCTCAGCAAAGACAACACTGTCTCTGTTCAGTGGAGACAGGGGACCCATTTCAGACTGGAACCAGTCCAACATGTGGGACCTTCATCCAGTCAAAGAAAGTGTCCTCAGAGCTGCTGCTGCTGTCTGTCCAACTCATCTTGTCCTTTGTTGTCCTCTCAGTCCCACAGGTGGTGGAGGTGGATTCAGAGAAGGAGTCTGTCCTGCTGCCCTGCAGAGCCACAGTTACCCTGCCTGGAGATGCTAGAGTGGAGTGGAGGGACAGCAGAGACAGGACGGTCCATGTGTTTGAGAATGGTTCTGATCATCCTGAAGAACAGAACTGGTTCTACAGAAACAGAACCAAGATGAATGAAGACCTGCTGAGAACTGGAGACCTCAGTCTGACTCTGAAACATCCCACAGATGGAGACACTAACATCTACACCTGCATCGTCTACAGAGGGAAGAAAAACATCCTGATGAAGAAACAAGTTGATCTTCAGGTCAAAGGTCAGTGGTTTAAATGTGTTGTATCTTTTCAATCAGCTGATCAGTTGTGATCAACCCAGGGTCCAGACCAGGAAGCAGAGCCGTAGTTTTACACACCTCTCTGCAGTTTCTCTACTGTTAACCACCCATTACCCCATTCTCATGGCCAAAACTAAACAGATTAAAAACTGATCTAAAAGGAGCAAATCATATAAATCTCCTAAAAATCAATGAGTTGAACAAAAAAATAAAACAATTAAATGTGGTTTATTAAATATAAGGTCTCTCCCTCCAAAGACTTTACTAGTTAATTAATTTATTTCTGATAATGAGATTGATTTTGTCTCAGAAACCTGGCTGCATGAGGACTACTGGTAAATAAGTGACCTGCTGCGGTCACCCCAGGTTCTTTTTCTGAATAATGTGGTGTTTCTGTTGTAGACTTCTGTAGTTATTAAACAAAAGTATATTTTACCATATTTAATCTAAAAAGCAGAGGGATGTTTACAGCGTCAGTACTGGGCTCACATACACAACAACGCAACGTGCAGATTTTTGGACACCAGAAAGAGCCCAGGGGAAAAAGCCGGGCCATGGTTTTTTGTCATTGTCCTGGAGAAGAGACAGGACAACAGTGTCATCAGAGAATGTGAGAACGTGTGTTTGCTGGTTGGGGTTGAAGCTGTAATATAAAGCTGAGAGCTGACAGCACACAGCCCTGCAGAGGGATCTGCTGCCCCCCCACTGAGACACAGGCTCCAAAGCTGTCGTTCTCTACAGCTCCTCTTCCTCTGTTGTTCTCTACAGCTCCTCTTCCTCTCTGTTGTTCTATACAGCTCCTCTTCCTCTGTTGTTCTCTACAGCTCCTCTTCCTCTGTTGTTCTCTACAGCTCCTCTTCCTCTGTTGTTCTCTACAGCTCCTCTTCCTCTGTTGTTCTCTACAGCTCCTCTTCCTCTTTGTTGTTCTCTACAGCTCCTCTTCCTCTGTTGTTCTCTACAGCTCCTCTTCCTCTGTCGTTCTCTACAGCTCCTCTTCCTCTGTCGTTCTCTACAGCTCCTCTTCCTCTGTTGTTCTCTACAGCTCCTCTTCCTCTTTGTTGTTCTCTACAGCTCCTCTTCCTCTGTTGTTCTCTACAGCTCCTCTTCCTCTGTTGTTCTCTACAGCTCCTCTTCCTCTTTGTTGTTCTCTACAGCTCCTCTTCCTCTGTTGTTCTCTACAGCTCCTCTTCCTCTGTTGTTCTCTACAGCTCCTCTTCCTCTGTTGTTCTCTACAGCTCCTCTTCCTCTGTTGTTCTCTACAGCTCCTCTTCCTCTGTCGTTCTCTACAGCTCCTCTTCCTCTGTTGTTCTCTACAGCTCCTCTTCCTCTTTGTTGTTCTCTACAGCTCCTCTTCCTCTGTTGTTCTCTACAGCTCCTCTTCCTCTGTCGTTCTCTACAGCTCCTCTTCCTCTGTCGTTCTCTACAGCTCCTCTTCCTCTGTTGTTCTCTACAGCTCCTCTTCCTCTGTTGTTCTCTACAGCTCCTCTTCCTCACTGTTCTCTACAGCTCATCTTCATCTGTTGTTCTCTACAGCTCATCTTCCTCTCTGTTCTCTACAGCTCATCTTCATCTGTTGTTCTCTACAGCTCCTCTTCCTCTGTTGTTCTCTACAGCTCCTCTTCCTCTCTGTTGTTCTATACAGCTCCTCTTCCTCTGTTGTTCTCTACAGCTCCTCTTCCTCTGTTGTTCTCTACAGCTCCTCTTCCTCTGTTGTTCTCTACAGCTCCTCTTCCTCTGTTGTTCTCTACAGCTCCTCTTCCTCTTTGTTGTTCTCTACAGCTCCTCTTCCTCTGTTGTTCTCTACAGCTCCTCTTCCTCTGTCGTTCTCTACAGCTCCTCTTCCTCTGTCGTTCTCTACAGCTCCTCTTCCTCTGTTGTTCTCTACAGCTCCTCTTCCTCTTTGTTGTTCTCTACAGCTCCTCTTCCTCTGTTGTTCTCTACAGCTCCTCTTCCTCTGTTGTTCTCTACAGCTCCTCTTCCTCTTTGTTGTTCTCTACAGCTCCTCTTCCTCTGTTGTTCTCTACAGCTCCTCTTCCTCTGTTGTTCTCTACAGCTCCTCTTCCTCTGTTGTTCTCTACAGCTCCTCTTCCTCTGTTGTTCTCTACAGCTCCTCTTCCTCTGTCGTTCTCTACAGCTCCTCTTCCTCTGTTGTTCTCTACAGCTCCTCTTCCTCTTTGTTGTTCTCTACAGCTCCTCTTCCTCTGTTGTTCTCTACAGCTCCTCTTCCTCTGTCGTTCTCTACAGCTCCTCTTCCTCTGTCGTTCTCTACAGCTCCTCTTCCTCTGTTGTTCTCTACAGCTCCTCTTCCTCTGTTGTTCTCTACAGCTCATCTTCCTCTCTGTTCTCTACAGCTCATCTTCATCTGTTGTTCTCTACAGCTCATCTTCATCTGTTGTTCTCTACAGCTCCTCTTCCTCTCTGTTCTCTACAGCTCATCTTCCTCTGTTGTTCTCTACAGCTCATCTTCCTCTCTGTTCTCTACAGCTCATCTTCATCTGTTGTTCTCTACAGCTCATCTTCCTCTGTTGTTCTCTACAGCTCCTCTTCCTCTGTTGTTCTCTACAGCTCCTCTTCCTCTGTTGTTCTCTACAGCTCATCTTCCTCTCTGTTCTCTACAGCTCCTCTTCCTCTGTTGTTCTCTACAGCTCCTCTTCCTCTGTTGTTCTCTACAGCTCCTCTTCCTCTGTTGTTCTCTACAGCTCCTCTTCCTCTGTTGTTCTCTACAGCTCCTCTTCCTCTGTTGTTCTCTACAGCTCCTCTTCCTCTGTTGTTCTCTACAGCTCCTCTTCCTCTGTTGTTCTCTACAGCTCCTCTTCCTCTGTTGTTCTCTACAGCTCCTCTTCCTCTCTGTTGTTCTCTACAGCTCCTCTTCCTCTGTTGTTCTCTACAGCTCCTCTTCCTCTGTTGTTCTCTACAGCTCCTCTTCCTCTCTGTTGTTCTCTACAGCTCCTCTTCCTCTGTTGTTCTCTACAGCTCCTCTTCCTCTGTTGTTCTCTACAGCTCCTCTTCCTCTGTTGTTCTCTACAGCTCCTCTTCCTCTGTTGTTCTCTACAGCTCCTCTTCCTCTGTTGTTCTCTACAGCTCCTCTTCCTCTGTTGTTCTCTACAGCTCCTCTTCCTCTCTGTTGTCCTCTACAGCTCATCTTCCTCTTTGTTGTTCTCTACAGCTCATCTTCCTCTTTGTTGTTCTCTACAGCTCATCTTCCTCTCTGTTGTTCTCTACAGCTCCTCTTCCTCTGTTGTTCTCTACAGCTCATCTTCCTCTGTCGTTCTCTACAGCTCATCTTCCTCTCTGTTGTCCTCTACAGCTCATCTTCCTCTTTGTTGTTCTCTACAGCTCATCTTCCTCTTTGTTGTTCTCTACAGCTCATCTTCCTCTCTGTTGTTCTCTACAGCTCCTCTTCCTCTGTTGTTCTCTACAGCTCCTCTTCCTCTCTGTTGTCCTCTACAGCTCATCTTCCTCTTTGTTGTCCTCTACAGCTCATCTTCCTCTTTGTTGTTCTCTACAGCTCATCTTCCTCTCTGTTGTTCTCTACAGCTCCTCTTCCTCTGTTGTTCTCTACAGCTCATCTTCCTCTCTGTTGTCCTCTACAGCTCATCTTCCTCTGTTGTTCTCTACAGCTCCTCTTCCTCTCTGTTGTTCTCTACAGCTCCTCTTCCTCTCTGTTGTCCTCTACAGCTCATCTTCCTCTTTGTTGTTCTCTACAGCTCATCTTCCTCTTTGTTGTTCTCTACAGCTCCTCCTCCTCTGTTGTTCTCTACAGCTCATCTTCCTCTCTGTTGTTCTCTACAGCTCCTCTTCCTCTGTTGTTCTCTACAGCTCCTCTTCCTCTGTTGTTCTATACAGCTCCTCTTCCTCTGTTGTTCTCTACAGCTCCTCTTCCTCTTTGTTGTTCTCTACAGCTCCTCTTCCTCTGTTGTTTTCTACAGCTCATCTTCCTCTTTGTTGTTCTCTACAGCTCCTCTTCCTCTGTTGTTCTCTACAGCTCCTCTTCCTCTTTGTTGTTCTCTACAGCTCCTCTTCCTCTGTTGTTCTCTACAGCTCCTCTTCCTCTGTTGTTCTCTACAGCTCCTCTTCCTCTGTTGTTCTCTACAGCTCCTCTTCCTCTGTTGTTCTCTACAGCTCCTCTTCCTCTGTTGTTCTCTACAGCTCCTCTTCCTCTGTTGTTCTCTACAGCTCCTCTTCCTCTGTTGTTCTCTACAGCTCATCTTCCTCTCTGTTGTTCTCTACAGCTCATCTTCCTCTCTGTTGTTCTCTACAGCTCCTCTTCCTCTTTGTTGTTCTCTACAGCTCCTCTTCCTCTGTTGTTCTCTACAGCTCCTCTTCCTCTGTTGTCCTCTACAGCTCATCTTCCTCTCTGTTGTTCTCTACAGCTCATCTTCCTCTGTTGTTCTCTACAGCTCATCTTCCTCTCTGTTGTTCTCTACAGCTCATCTTCCTCTCTGTTGTTCTCTACAGCTCATCTTCCTCTGTTGTTCTCTACAGCTCATCTTCCTCTTTGTTGTTCTCTACAGCTCATCTTCCTCTCTGTTGTTCTCTACAGCTCCTCTTCCTCTGTTGTTCTCTGCAGCTCCTCTTCCTCTGTTGTTCTCTACAGCTCCTCTTCCTCTGTTGTTCTCTACAGCTCCTCTTCCTCTGTTGTTCTCTACAGCTCCTCTTCCTCTCTGTTGTTCTCTACAGCTCCTCTTCCTCTTTGTTGTTCTCTACAGCTCCTCTTCCTCTGTTGTTCTCTACAGCTCCTCTTCCTCTGTTGTTCTCTACAGCTCCTCTTCCTCTTTGTTGTTCTCTACAGCTCCTCTTCCTCTGTTGTTCTCTACAGCTCATCTTCCTCTGTTGTTCTCTACAGCTCCTCTTCCTCTGTTGTTCTCTACAGCTCCTCTTCCTCTGTTGTTCTCTACAGCTCCTCTTCCTCTTTTTTGTTCTCTACAGCTCCTCTTCCTCTGTTGTTCTCTACAGCTCATCTTCCTCTGTTGTTCTCTACAGCTCCTCTTCCTCTGTTGTTCTCTACAGCTCATCTTCCTCTGTTGTTCTCTACAGCTCCTCTTCCTCTCTGTTGTTCTCTGCAGCTCCTCTTCCTCTGTTGTTCTCTACAGCTCCTCTTCCTCTGTTGTTCTCTACAGCTCCTCTTCCTCTGTTGTTCTCTACAGCTCCTCTTCCTCTCTGTTGTTCTCTACAGCTCCTCTTCCTCTTTGTTGTTCTCTACAGCTCCTCTTCCTCTGTTGTTCTCTACAGCTCCTCTTCCTCTTTGTTGTTCTCTACAGCTCCTCTTCCTCTGTTGTTCTCTACAGCTCATCTTCCTCTGTTGTTCTCTACAGCTCCTCTTCCTCTGTTGTTCTCTACAGCTCCTCATCCTCTGTTGTTCTCTACAGCTCCTCTTCCTCTGTCGTTCTCTACAGCTCATCTTCCTCTTTGTTGTTCTCTACAGCTCCTCTTCCTCTGTTGTTCTCTACAGCTCCTCTTCCTCTTTGTTGTTCTCTACAGCTCCTCTTCCTCTCTGTTGTTCTCTACAGCTCCTCTTCCTCTTTGTTGTTCTCTACAGCTCCTCTTCCTCTGTTGTTCTCTACAGCTCCTCTTCCTCTCTGTTGTTCTCTACAGCTCATCTTCCTCTCTGTTGTTCTCTACAGCTCCTCTTCCTCTGTTGTTCTCTACAGCTCCTCTTCCTCTTTGTTGTTCTCTACAGCTCATCTTCCTCTCTGTTGTTCTCTACAGCTCCTCTTCCTCTGTTGTTCTCTACAGCTCCTCTTCCTCTGTTGTTCTCTACAGCTCCTCTTCCTCTTTGTTGTTCTCTACAGCTCCTCTTCCTCTGTTGTTCTCTACAGCTCATCTTCCTCTTTGTTGTTCTCTACAGCTCCTCTTCCTCTGTTGTTCTCTACAGCTCATCTTCCTCTTTGTTGTTCTCTACAGCTCCTCCTCCTCTGTTGTTCTCTACAGCTCCTCTTCCTCTTTGTTGTTCTCTACAGCTCCTCTTCCTCTGTTGTTCTCTACAGCTCATCTTCCTCTTTGTTGTTCTCTACAGCTCCTCCTCCTCTGTTGTTCTCTACAGCTCCTCTTCCTCTTTGTTGTTCTCTACAGCTCCTCTTCCTCTGTTGTTCTCTACAGCTCCTCTTCCTCTCTGTTGTTCTCTACAGCTCCTCCTCCTCTGTTGTTCTCTACAGCTCATCTTCCTCTTTGTTGTTCTCTACAGCTCCTCTTCCTCTGTTGTTCTCTACAGCTCATCTTCCTCTTTGTTGTTCTCTACAGCTCCTCTTCCTCTGTTGTTCTCTACAGCTCATCTTCCTCTTTGTTGTTCTCTACAGCTCCTCTTCCTCTGTTGTTCTCTACAGCTCCTCTTCCTCTTTGTTGTTCTCTACAGCTCATCTTCCTCTCTGTTGTTCTCTACAGCTCCTCTTCCTCTGTTGTTCTCTACAGCTCATCTTCCTCTTTGTTGTTCTCTACAGCTCCTCTTCCTCTCTGTTGTTCTCTACAGCTCCTCTTCCTCTGTTGTTCTCTACAGCTCATCTTCCTCTTTGTTGTTCTCTACAGCTCCTCTTCCTCTTTGTTGTTCTCTACAGCTCCTCTTCCTCTCTGTTGTTCTCTACAGCTCCTCTTCCTCTTTGTTGTTCTCTACAGCTCATCTTCCTCTCTGTTGTTCTCTACAGCTCCTCTTCCTCTGTTGTTCTCTACAGCTCCTCTTCCTCTTTGTTGTTCTCTACAGCTCCTCTTCCTCTGTTGTTCTCTACAGCTCCTCTTCCTCTGTTGTTCTCTACAGCTCCTCTTCCTCTGTTGTTCTCTACAGCTCCTCTTCCTCTTTGTTGTTCTCTACAGCTCCTCTTCCTCTGTTGTTCTCTACAGCTCATCTTCCTCTTTGTTGTTCTCTACAGCTCCTCTTCCTCTGTTGTTCTCTACAGCTCATCTTCCTCTTTGTTGTTCTCTACAGCTCCTCCTCCTCTGTTGTTCTCTACAGCTCCTCTTCCTCTTTGTTGTTCTCTACAGCTCCTCTTCCTCTGTTGTTCTCTACAGCTCATCTTCCTCTTTGTTGTTCTCTACAGCTCCTCTTCCTCTGTTGTTCTCTACAGCTCATCTTCCTCTTTGTTGTTCTCTACAGCTCCTCTTCCTCTGTTGTTCTCTACAGCTCCTCTTCCTCTTTGTTGTTCTCTACAGCTCATCTTCCTCTCTGTTGTTCTCTACAGCTCCTCTTCCTCTGTTGTTCTCTACAGCTCATCTTCCTCTTTGTTGTTCTCTACAGCTCCTCTTCCTCTCTGTTGTTCTCTACAGCTCCTCTTCCTCTTTGTTGTTCTCTACAGCTCATCTTCCTCTCTGTTGTTCTCTACAGCTCCTCTTCCTCTGTTGTTCTCTACAGCTCCTCTTCCTCTTTGTTGTTCTCTACAGCTCCTCTTCCTCTGTTGTTCTCTACAGCTCCTCTTCCTCTGTTGTTCTCTACAGCTCCTCTTCCTCTTTGTTGTTCTCTACAGCTCCTCTTCCTCTGTTGTTCTCTACAGCTCCTCTTCCTCTGTTGTTCTCTACAGCTCCTCTTCCTCTGTTGTTCTCTACAGCTCATCTTCCTCTCTGTTGTTCTCTACAGCTCATCTTCCTCTCTGTCGTTCTCTACAGCTCCTCTTCCTCTGTCGTTCTCTACAGCTCCTCTTCCTCTGTCGTTCTCTACAGCTCCTCTTCCTCTGTCGTTCTCTACAGCTCCTCTTCCTCTGTCGTTCTCTACAGCTCCTCTTCCTCTTTGTTGTTCTCTACAGCTCCTCTTCCTCTGTTGTTCTCTACGGCTCCTCTTCCTCTTTGTTGTTCTCTACAGCTCCTCTTCCTCTGTTGTTCTCTACAGCTCCTCTTCCTCTGTTGTTCTCTACAGCTCCTCTTCCTCTCTGTTGTTCTATACAGCTCCTCTTCCTCTGTTGTTCTCTACAGCTCCTCTTCCTCTGTTGTTCTCTACAGCTCCTCTTCCTCTCTGTCGTTCTCTACAGCTCCTCTTCCTCTGTTGTTCTCTACAGCTCCTCTTCCTCTTTGTTGTTCTCTACAGCTCCTCTTCCTCTGTTGTTCTCTACAGCTCCTCTTCCTCTGTTGTTCTCTACAGCTCCTCTTCCTCTCTGTTGTTCTCTACAGCTCCTCTTCCTCTCTGTTGTTCTCTACAGCTGATCTTCCTCTCTGTTGTTCTCTACAGCTCCTCTTCCTCTCTGTTGTTCTCTACAGCTCATCTTCCTCTCTGTTGTTCTCTACAGCTCATCTTCCTCTCTGTTGTTCTCTACAGCTCATCTTCCTCTCTGTTGTTCTCTACAGCTCATCTTCCTCTGTTGTTCTCTACAGCTCCTCTTCCTCTGTCGTTCTCTACAGCTCCTCTTCCTCTGTCGTTCTCTACAGCTCCTCTTCCTCTGTCGTTCTCTACAGCTCCTCTTCCTTTGTTGTTCTCTACAGCTCCTCTTCCTCTCTGTTGTTCTCTACAGCTCCTCTTCCTCTGTCGTTCTCTACAGCTCCTCTTCCTCTGTCGTTCTCTACAGCTCCTCTTCCTCTGTCGTTCTCTACAGCTCCTCTTCCTCTGTTGTTCTCTACAGCTCCTCTTCCTCTGTTGTTCTCTACAGCTCCTCTTCCTCTGTTGTTCTCTACAGCTCCTCTTCCTCTGTCGTTCTCTACAGCTCCTCTTCCTCTCTGTTGTTCTCTACAGCTCCTCTTCCTCTGTTGTTCTCTACAGCTCCTCTTCCTCTCTGTTGTTCTCTACAGCTCCTCTTCCTCTGTTGTTCTCTACAGCTCCTCTTCCTCTGTTGTTCTCTACAGCTCCTCTTCCTCTGTTGTTCTCTACAGCTCCTCTTCCTCTGTTGTTCTCTACAGCTCCTCTTCCTCTCTGTTGTTCTCTACAGCTCCTCTTCCTCTGTTGTTCTCTACAGCTCCTCTTCCTCTGTTGTTCTCTACAGCTCCTCTTCCTCTCTGTTGTTCTCTACAGCTCCTCTTCCTCTGTTGTTCTCTACAGCTCCTCTTCCTCTGTTGTTCTCTACAGCTCCTCTTCCTCTGTTGTTCTCTACAGCTCCTCTTCCTCTGTTGTTCTCTACAGCTCCTCTTCCTCTGTTGTTCTCTACAGCTCCTCTTCCTCTGTTGTTCTCTACAGCTCATCTTCCTCTGTTGTTCTCTACAGCTCCTCTTCCTCTCTGTTGTTCTCTACAGCTCCTCTTCCTCTGTCGTTCTCTACAGCTCATCTTCCTCTCTGTTGTTCTCTACAGCTCATCTTCCTCTTTGTTGTTCTCTACAGCTCATCTTCCTCTCTGTTGTTCTCTACAGCTCATCTTCCTCTCTGTTGTTCTCTACAGCTCCTCTTCCTCTGTTGTTCTCTACAGCTCCTCTTCCTCTCTGTTGTCCTCTACAGCTCATCTTCCTCTTTGTTGTCCTCTACAGCTCATCTTCCTCTTTGTTGTTCTCTACAGCTCATCTTCCTCTCTGTTGTTCTCTACAGCTCCTCTTCCTCTGTTGTTCTCTACAGCTCCTCTTCCTCTCTGTTGTCCTCTACAGCTCATCTTCCTCTGTTGTTCTCTACAGCTCCTCTTCCTCTCTGTTGTTCTCTACAGCTCCTCTTCCTCTCTGTTGTCCTCTACAGCTCATCTTCCTCTTTGTTGTTCTCTACAGCTCATCTTCCTCTTTGTTGTTCTCTACAGCTCCTCTTCCTCTGTTGTTCTCTACAGCTCATCTTCCTCTCTGTTGTTCTCTACAGCTCCTCTTCCTCTGTTGTTCTCTACAGCTCCTCTTCCTCTGTTGTTCTCTACAGCTCCTCTTCCTCTCTGTTGTTCTCTACAGCTCCTCTTCCTCTGTTGTTCTCTACAGCTCCTCTTCCTCTGTTGTTCTCTACAGCTCATCTTCCTCTTTGTTGTTCTCTACAGCTCCTCTTCCTCTGTTGTTCTCTACAGCTCCTCTTCCTGTCTGTTGTCCTCTACAGCTCATCTTCCTCTCTGTTGTTCTCTACAGCTCCTCTTCCTCTGTTGTTCTCTACAGCTCATCTTCCTCTTTGTTGTTCTCTACAGCTCCTCTTCCTCTGTTGTTCTCTACAGCTCCTCTTCCTCTTTGTTGTTCTCTACAGCTCCTCTTCCTCTGTTGTTCTCTACAGCTCCTCTTCCTCTGTTGTTCTCTACAGCTCATCTTCCTCTCTGTTGTTCTCTACAGCTCCTCTTCCTCTTTGTTGTTCTCTACAGCTCCTCTTCCTCTGTTGTTCTCTACAGCTCATCTTCCTCTTTGTTGTTCTCTACAGCTCCTCTTCCTCTGTTGTTCTCTACAGCTCCTCTTCCTCTGTTGTTCTCTACAGCTCCTCTTCCTCTGTTGTTCTCTACAGCTCCTCTTCCTCTGTTGTTCTCTACAGCTCCTCTTCCTCTGTTGTTCTCTACAGCTCCTCTTCCTCTGTTGTTCTCTACAGCTCCTCTTCCTCTCTGTTGTTCTCTACAGCTCATCTTCCTCTCTGTTGTTCTCTACAGCTCCTCTTCCTCTTTGTTGTTCTCTACAGCTCCTCTTCCTCTGTTGTTCTCTACAGCTCCTCTTCCTCTGTTGTTCTCTACAGCTCCTCTTCCTCTCTGTTGTTCTCTACAGCTCCTCTTCCTCTCTGTTGTTCTCTACAGCTCCTCTTCCTCTCTGTTGTTCTCTACAGCTCCTCTTCCTCTGTTGTTCTCTACAGCTCCTCTTCCTCTGTTGTTCTCTACAGCTCCTCTTCCTCTCTGTTGTTCTCTACAGCTCCTCTTCCTCTGTTGTTCTCTACAGCTCCTCTTCCTCTGTTGTTCTCTACAGCTCCTCTTCCTCTGTTGTTCTCTACAGCTCCTCTTCCTCTGTTGTTCTCTACAGCTCATCTTCCTCTGTTGTTCTCTACAGCTCCTCTTCCTCTGTTGTTCTCTACAGCTCCTCTTCCTCTCTGTTGTTCTCTACAGCTCCTCTTCCTCTGTTGTTCTCTACAGCTCCTCTTCCTCTCTGTTGTTCTCTACAGCTCCTCTTCCTCTGTTGTTCTCTACAGCTCCTCTTCCTCTCTGTTGTTCTCTACAGCTCCTCTTCCTCTGTTGTTCTCTACAGCTCCTCTTCCTCTGTTGTTCTCTACAGCTCCTCTTCCTCTCTGTTGTTCTCTACAGCTCCTCTTCCTCTGTTGTTCTCTACAGCTCCTCTTCCTCTCTGTTGTTCTCTACAGCTCATCTTCTTCTTTGTTGTTCTCTACAGCTCCTCTTCCTCTCTGTTGTTCTCTACAGCTCCTCTTCCTCTTTGTTGTTCTCTACAGCTCCTCTTCCTCTGTTGTTCTCTACAGCTCCTCTTCCTCTGTTGTTCTCTAAGGCTCATCTTCCTCTTTGTTGTTCTCTACAGCTCCTCTTCCTCTGTTGTTCTCTACAGCTCCTCTTCCTCTGTTGTTCTCTACAGCTCATCTTCCTCTCTGTTGTTCTCTACAGCTCATCTTCCTCTGTTGTTCTCTACAGCTCCTCTTCCTCTGTTGTTCTCTACAGCTCCTCTTCCTCTGTTGTTCTCTACAGATCCTCTTCCTCTTTGTTGTTCTCTACAGCTCCTCTTCCTCTGTTGTTCTCTACAGCTCCTCTTCCTCTCTGTTGTTCTCTACAGCTCCTCTTCCTCTGTTGTTCTCTACAGCTCCTCTTCCTCTGTTGTTCTCTACAGCTCATCTTCCTCTCTGTTGTTCTCTACAGCTCATCTTCCTCTCTGTTGTTCTCTACAGCTCATCTTCCTCTCTGTTGTTCTCTACAGCTCATCTTCCTCTCTGTTGTTCTCTACAGCTCCTCTTCCTCTCTGTTGTTCTCTACAGCTCCTCTTCCTCTGTTGTTCTCTACAGCTCCTCTTCCTCTGTTGTTCTCTACAGCTCCTCTTCCTCTCTGTTGTTCTCTACAGCTCATCTTCCTCTGTTGTTCTCTACAGCTCATCTTCCTCTTTGTTGTTCTCTACAGCTCATCTTCCTCTATGTTGTTCTCTACAGCTCATCTTCCTCTCTGTTGTTCTCTACAGCTCCTCTTCCTCTGTTGTTCTCTACAGCTCCTCTTCCTCTCTGTTGTTCTCTACAGCTCCTCTTCCTCTGTCGTTCTCTACAGCTCATCTTCCTCTGTTGTTCTATACAGCTCATCTTCCTCTTTGTTGTTCTCTACAGCTCCTCTTCCTCTGTTGTTCTCTACAGCTCCTCTTCCTCTGTTGTTCTCTACAGCTCCTCTTCCTCTCTGTTGTTCTTTACAGCTCATCTTCCTCTCTGTTGTTCTCTACAGCTCATCTTCCTCTCTGTTGTTCTCTACAGCTCCTCTTCCTCTGTTGTTCTCTACAGCTCCTCTTCCTCTGTTGTTCTCTACAGCTCATCTTCCTCTGTTGTTCTCTACAGCTCCTCTTCCTCTGTTGTTCTCTACAGCTCATCTTCCTCTCTGTTGTTCTCTACAGCTCCTCTTCCTCTGTTGTTCTCTACAGCTCCTCTTCCTCTCTGTTGTTCTCTACAGCTCCTCTTCCTCTGTTGTTCTCTACAGCTCCTCTTCCTCTGTTGTTCTCTACAGCTCCTCTTCCTCTCTGTTGTCCTCTACAGCTCATCTTCCTCTCTGTTGTCCTCTACAGCTCATCTTCCTCTCTGTTGTTCTCTACAGCTCCTCTTCCTCTGTTGTTCTCTACAGCTCCTCTTCCTCTCTGTTGTTCTCTACAGCTCATCTTCCTCTCTGTTGTTCTCTACAGCTCCTCTTCCTCTGTTGTTCTCTACAGCTCCTCTTCCTCTGTTGTTCTCTACAGCTCCTCTTCCTCTCTGTTGTCCTCTACAGCTCATCTTCCTCTCTGTTGTTCTCTACAGCTCATCTTCCTCTGTTGTTCTCTACAGCTCATCTTCCTCTCTGTTGTTCTCTACAGCTCATCTTCCTCTTTGTTGTTCTCTACAGCTCCTCTTCCTCTGTTGTTCTCTACAGCTCCTCTTCCTCTCTGTTGTCCTCTACAGCTCATCTTCCTCTGTTGTTCTCTACAGCTCATCTTCCTCTCTGTTGTTCTCTACAGCTCATCTTCCTCTCTGTTGTTCTCTACAGCTCATCTTCCTCTCTGTTGTTCTCTACAGCTCATCTTCCTCTGTTGTTCTCTACAGCTCCTCTTCCTCTGTTGTTCTCTACAGCTCCTCTTCCTCTGTTGTTCTCTACAGCTCCTCTTCCTCTGTTGTTCTCTACAGCTCATCTTCCTCTTTGTTGTTCTCTACAGCTCCTCTTCCTCTGTTGTTCTCTACAGCTCCTCTTCCTCTCTGTTGTCCTCTACAGCTCATCTTCCTCTCTGTTGTCCTCTACAGCTCATCTTCCTCTGTTGTTCTCTACAGCTCCTCTTCCTCTCTGTTGTCCTCTACAGCTCCTCTTCCTCTGTTGTTCTCTACAGCTCATCTTCCTCTTTGTTGTTCTCTACAGCTCCTCTTCCTCTGTTGTTCTCTACAGCTCATCTTCCTCTCTGTTGTTCTCTACAGCTCATCTTCCTCTCTGTTGTCCTCTACAGCTCATCTTCCTCTCTGTTGTTCTCTACAGCTCATCTTCCTCTCTGTTGTTCTCTACAGCTCATCTTCCTCTCTGTTGTTCTCTACAGCTCCTCTTCCTCTGTTGTTCTCTACAGCTCCTCTTCCTCTGTTGTTCTATACAGCTCCTCTTCCTCTGTTGTTCTCTACAGCTCATCTTCCTCTCTGTTGTTCTCTACAGCTCATCTTCCTCTCTGTTGT
Source organism: Fundulus diaphanus (assembly GCA_037039145.1). Taxonomy (NCBI): domain Eukaryota; kingdom Metazoa; phylum Chordata; class Actinopteri; order Cyprinodontiformes; family Fundulidae; genus Fundulus; species Fundulus diaphanus. The sequence goes on from CM073131.1 coordinate 52,213,341, forward strand.
TCTCTACAGCTCCTCTTCCTCTGTTGTTCTCTACAGCTCCTCTTCCTCTGTTGTTCTCTACAGCTCCTCTTCCTCTTTGTTGTTCTCTACAGCTCCTCTTCCTCTGTTGTTCTCTACAGCTCATCTTCCTCTGTTGTTCTCTACAGCTCCTCTTCCTCTGTTGTTCTCTACAGCTCCTCTTCCTCTGTTGTTCTCTACAGCTCCTCTTCCTCTTTGTTGTTCTCTACAGCTCCTCTTCCTCTCTGTTGTTCTCTACAGCTCCTCTTCCTCTTTGTTGTTCTCTACAGCTCCTCTTCCTCTGTTGTTCTCTACAGCTCATCTTCCTCTCTGTTGTTCTCTACAGCTCATCTTCCTCTCTGTTGTTCTCTACAGCTCATCTTCCTCTGTTGTTCTCTACAGCTCATCTTCCTCTGTTGTTCTCTACAGCTCCTCTTCCTCTCTGTTGTTCTCTGCAGCTCCTCTTCCTCTGTTGTTCTCTGCAGCTCCTCTTCCTCTGTTGTTCTCTACAGCTCCTCTTCCTCTGTTGTTCTATACAGCTCCTCTTCCTCTCTGTTGTTCTCTACAGCTCCTCTTCCTCTCTGTTGTTCTCTACAGCTCCTCTTCCTCTTTGTTGTTCTCTACAGCTCCTCTTCCTCTGTTGTTCTCTACAGCTCCTCTTCCTCTTTGTTGTTCTCTACAGCTCCTCTTCCTCTGTTGTTCTCTACAGCTCATCTTCCTCTGTTGTTCTCTACAGCTCCTCTTCCTCTGTTGTTCTCTACAGCTCCTCTTCCTCTGTTGTTCTCTACAGCTCCTCTTCCTCTCTGTTGTTCTCTACAGCTCATCTTCCTCTGTTGTTCTCTACAGCTCATCTTCCTCTGTTGTTCTCTACAGCTCCTCTTCCTCTTTGTTGTTCTCTACAGCTCATCTTCCTCTCTGTTGTTCTCTACAGCTCCTCTTCCTCTGTTGTTCTCTACAGCTCCTCTTCCTCTTTGTTGTTCTCTACAGCTCCTCTTCCTCTGTTGTTCTCTACAGCTCCTCTTCCTCTGTTGTTCTCTACAGCTCATCTTCCTCTCTGTTGTTCTCTACAGCTCCTCTTCCTCTGTTGTTCTCTACAGCTCCTCTTCCTCTTTGTTGTTCTCTACAGCTCCTCTTCCTCTTTGTTGTTCTCTACAGCTCCTCTTCCTCTGTTGTTCTCTACAGCTCCTCTTCCTCTGTTGTTCTCTACAGCTCCTCTTCCTCTGTTGTTCTCTACAGCTCCTCTTCCTCTGTTGTTCTCTACAGCTCATCTTCCTCTCTGTTGTTCTCTACAGCTCATCTTCCTCTCTGTCGTTCTCTACAGCTCCTCTTCCTCTGTCGTTCTCTACAGCTCCTCTTCCTCTGTCGTTCTCTACAGCTCCTCTTCCTCTCTGTCGTTCTCTACAGCTCCTCTTCCTCTGTTGTTCTCTACAGCTCCTCTTCCTCTCTGTTGTTCTCTACAGCTCCTCTTCCTCTGTCGTTCTCTACAGCTCCTCTTCCTCTTTGTTGTTCTCTACAGCTCCTCTTCCTCTGTTGTTCTCTACGGCTCCTCTTCCTCTTTGTTGTTCTCTACAGCTCCTCTTCCTCTGTTGTTCTCTACAGCTCCTCTTCCTCTGTTGTTCTCTACAGCTCCTCTTCCTCTCTGTTGTTCTCTACAGCTCCTCTTCCTCTGTCGTTCTCTACAGCTCCTCTTCCTCTGTTGTTCTCTACAGCTCCTCTTCCTCTGTTGTTCTCTACAGCTCATCTTCCTCTGTTGTTCTCTACAGCTCCTCTTCCTCTGTTGTTCTCTACAGCTCCTCTTCCTCTGTGTTGTTCTCTACAGCTCCTCTTCCTCTGTTGTTCTCTACAGCTCCTCTTCCTCTCTGTTGTTCTCTACAGCTCATCTTCCTCTCTGTTGTTCTCTACAGCTCCTCTTCCTCTGTTGTTCTCTACAGCTCATCTTCCTCTCTGTTGTTCTCTACAGCTCATCTTCCTCTCTGTTGTTCTCTACAGCTCCTCTTCCTCTGTTGTTCTCTACAGCTCCTCTTCCTCTGTTGTTCGCTACAGCTCCTCTTCCTCTGTTGTTCTCTACAGCTCCTCTTCCTCTGTTGTTCGCTACAGCTCCTCTTCCTCTCTGTTGTTCTCTACAGCTCATCTTCCTCTCTGTTGTTCTCTACAGCTCCTCTTCCTCTCTGTTGTTCTCTACAGCTCCTCTTCCTCTGTTGTTCGCTACAGCTCCTCTTCCTCTCTGTTGTTCTCTACAGCTCATCTTCCTCTCTGTCGTTCTCTACAGCTCCTCTTCCTCTTTGTTGTTCTCTACAGCTCCTCTTCCTCTGTTGTTCTCTACAGCTCCTCTTCCTCTGTTGTTCGCTACAGCTCCTCTTCCTCTCTGTTGTTCTCTACAGCTCATCTTCCTCTCTGTTGTTCTCTACAGCTCCTCTTCCTCTCTGTCGTTCTCTACAGCTCATCTTCCTCTCTGTCGTTCTCTACAGCTCCTCTTCCTCTCTGTTGTTCTCTACAGCTCATCTTCCTCTTTGTTGTTCTCTACAGCTCCTCTTCCTCTCTGTTGTTCTCTACAGCTCCTCTTCCTCTGTTGTTCTCTACAGCTCCTCTTCCTCTGTTGTTCTCTACAGCTCCTCTTCCTCTGTTGTTCTCTACAGCTCCTCTTCCTCTTTGTTGTTCTCTACAACTCCTCTTCCTCTGTTGTTCTCTACAGCTCCTCTTCCTCTGTTGTTCTCTACAGCTCCTCTTCCTCTGTTGTTCTCTACAGCTCCTCTTCCTCTGTTGTTCTCTACAGCTGATCTTCCTCTCTGTTGTTCTCTACAGCTCATCTTCCTCTCTGTCGTTCTCTACAGCTCCTCTTCCTCTGTCGTTCTCTACAGCTCCTCTTCCTCTGTCGTTCTCTACAGCTCCTCTTCCTCTCTGTCGTTCTCTACAGCTCCTCTTCCTCTGTTGTTCTCTACAGCTCCTCTTCCTCTCTGTTGTTCTCTACAGCTCCTCTTCCTCTCTGTTGTTCTCTACAGCTCATCTTCCTCTCTGTTGTTCTCTACAGCTCCTCTTCCTCTGTCGTTCTCTACAGCTCCTCTTCCTCTCTGTCGTTCTCTACAGCTCCTCTTCCTCTGTCGTTCTCTACAGCTCCTCTTCCTCTCTGTCGTTCTCTACAGCTCCTCTTCCTCTGTTGTTCTCTACAGCTCCTCTTCCTCTCTGTTGTTCTCTACAGCTCCTCTTCCTCTGTCGTTCTCTACAGCTCCTCTTCCTCTTTGTTGTTCTCTACAGCTCCTCTTCCTCTGTTGTTCTCTACGGCTCCTCTTCCTCTTTGTTGTTCTCTACAGCTCCTCTTCCTCTGTTGTTCTCTACAGCTCCTCTTCCTCTGTTGTTCTCTACAGCTCCTCTTCCTCTCTGTTGTTCTCTACAGCTCCTCTTCCTCTGTTGTTCTCTACAGCTCCTCTTCCTCTCTGTTGTTCTCTACAGCTCCTCTTCCTCTGTTGTTCTCTACAGCTCCTCTTCCTCTGTCGTTCTCTACAGCTCATCTTCCTCTGTTGTTCTCTACAGCTCCTCTTCCTCTGTTGTTCTCTACAGCTCCTCTTCCTCTGTGTTGTTCTCTACAGCTCCTCTTCCTCTGTTGTTCTCTACAGCTCCTCTTCCTCTCTGTCGTTCTCTACAGCTCCTCTTCCTCTTTGTTGTTCTCTACAGCTCCTCTTCCTCTGTTGTTCTCTACAGCTCCTCTTCCTCTCTGTTGTTCTCTACAGCTCATCTTCCTCTCTGTTGTTCTCTACAGCTCCTCTTCCTCTCTGTTGTTCTCTACAGCTCATCTTCCTCTCTGTTGTTCTCTACAGCTCATCTTCCTCTCTGTTGTTCTCTACAGCTCCTCTTCCTCTGTCGTTCTCTACAGCTCCTCTTCCTCTTTGTTGTTCTCTACAGCTCCTCTTCCTCTGTTGTTCTCTACAGCTCCTCTTCCTCTGTTGTTCGCTACAGCTCCTCTTCCTCTCTGTTGTTCTCTACAGCTCCTCTTCCTCTCTGTTGTTCTCTACAGCTCCTCTTCCTCTCTGTCGTTCTCTACAGCTCATCTTCCTCTCTGTCGTTCTCTACAGCTCCTCTTCCTCTCTGTCGTTCTCTACAGCTCATCTTCCTCTTTGTTGTTCTCTACAGCTCATCTTCCTCTCTGTTGTTCTCTACAGCTCCTCTTCCTCTGTCGTTCTCTACAGCTCCTCTTCCTCTCTGTCGTTCTCTACAGCTCATCTTCCTCTCTGTCGTTCTCTACAGCTCCTCTTCCTCTCTGTCGTTCTCTACAGTTCCTCTTCCTCTGTTGTTCTCTACAGCTCCTCTTCCTCTGTTGTTCTCTACAGCTCCTCTTCCTCTCTGTTGTTCTCTACAGCTCCTCTTCCTCTGTTGTTCTCTACAGCTCATCTTCCTCTGTTGTTCTCTACAGCTCCTCTTCCTCTGTTGTTCTCTACAGCTCCTCTTCCTCTGTGTTGTTCTCTACAGCTCCTCTTCCTCTGTTGTTCTCTACAGCTCCTCTTCCTCTCTGTCGTTCTCTACAGCTCCTCTTCCTCTGTTGTTCTCTACAGCTCCTCTTCCTCTTTGTTGTTCTCTACAGCTCCTCTTCCTCTGTTGTTCTCTACAGCTCCTCTTCCTCTGTTGTTCTCTACAGCTCCTCTTCCTCTCTGTTGTTCTCTACAGCTCATCTTCCTCTCTGTTGTTCTCTACAGCTCCTCTTCCTCTCTGTTGTTCTCTACAGCTCCTCTTCCTCTGTTGTTCTCTACAGCTCATCTTCCTCTCTGTTGTTCTCTACAGCTCATCTTCCTCTCTGTTGTTCTCTACAGCTCCTCTTCCTCTGTCGTTCTCTAAAGCTCCTCTTCCTCTTTGTTGTTCTCTACAGCTCCTCTTCCTCTGTCGTTCTCTACAGCTCCTCTTCCTCTGTTGTTCGCTACAGCTCCTCTTCCTCTCTGTTGTTCTCTACAGCTCATCTTCCTCTCTGTCGTTCTCTACAGCTCATCTTCCTCTTTGTTGTTCTCTACAGCTCATCTTCCTCTCTGTCGTTCTCTACAGCTCCTCCTTCTCTGTTGTTCTCTACAGCTCCTCTTCCTCTGTTGTTCTCTACAGCTCCTCTTCCTCTGTTGTTCTCTACAGCTCATCTTCCTCTCTGTTGTTCTCTACAGCTCCTCTTCCTCTTTGTTGTTCTCTACAGCTCATCTTCCTCTCTGTTGTTCTCTACAGCTCCTCTTCCTCTGTTGTTCTCTACAGCTCATCTTCCTCTCTGTTGTTCTCTACAGCTCCTCTTCCTCTGTTGTTCTCTACAGCTCCTCTTCCTCTTTGTTGTTCTCTACAGCTCATCTTCCTCTGTTGTTCTCTACAGCTCCTCTTCCTCTGTTGTTCTCTACAGCTCCTCTTCCTCTTTGTTGTTCTCTACAGCTCCTCTTCCTCTGTTGTTCTCTACAGCTCCTCTTCCTCTGTTGTTCTCTACAGCTCCTCTTCCTCTTTGTTGTTCTCTACAGCTCCTCTTCCTCTGTTGTTCTCTACAGCTCCTCTTCCTCTGTTGTTCTCTACAGCTCCTCTTCCTCTGTTGTTCTCTACAGCTCCTCTTCCTCTGTTGTTCTCTACAGCTCCTCTTCCTCTCTGTTGTTCTCTACAGCTCATCTTCCTCTCTGTCGTTCTCTACAGCTCCTCTTCCTCTGTTGTTCTCTACAGCTCATCTTCCTCTCTGTTGTTCTCTACAGCTCCTCTTCCTCTGTCGTTCTCTACAGCTCCTCTTCCTCTCTGTCGTTCTCTACAGCTCATCTTCCTCTCTGTCGTTCTCTACAGCTCCTCTTCCTCTCTGTCGTTCTCTACAGCTCCTCTTCCTCTCTGTTTTTCTCTACAGCTCATCTTCCTCTTTGTTGTTCTCTACAGCTCATCTTCCTCTGTTGTTCTCTACAGCTCCTCTTCCTCTCTGTCGTTCTCTACAGCTCCTCTTCCTCTGTCGTTCTCTACAGCTCCTCTTCCTCTCTGTCGTTCTCTACAGCTCCTCTTCCTCTCTGTCGTTCTCTACAGCTCCTCTTCCTCTGTTGTTCTCTACAGCTCCTCTTCCTCTGTTGTTCTCTACAGCTCCTCTTCCTCTTTGTTGTTCTCTACAGCTCCTCTTCCTCTTTGTTGTTCTCTACAGCTCCTCTTCCTCGGTGTTGTTCTCTACAGCTCCTCTTCCTCTTTGTTGTTCTCTACAGCTCCTCTTCCTCTGTTGTTCTCTACAGCTCCTCTTCCTCTGTTGTTCTCTACAGCTCCTCTTCCTCTCTGTCGTTCTCTACAGCTCCTCTTCCTCTGTTGTTCTCTACAGCTCCTCTTCCTCTTTGTTGTTCTCTACAGCTCCTCTTCCTCTGTTGTTCTCTACAGCTCCTCTTCCTCTGTTGTTCTCTACAGCTCCTCTTCCTCTCTGTTGTTCTCTACAGCTCATCTTCCTCTCTGTTGTTCTCTACAGCTCCTCTTCCTCTCTGTTGTTCTCTACGGCTCATCTTCCTCTCTGTTGTTCTCTACAGCTCATCTTCCTCTCTGTTGTTCTCTACAGCTCATCTTCCTCTGTTGTTCTCTACAGCTCCTCTTCCTCTGTCGTTCTCTACAGCTCCTCTTCCTCTTTGTTGTTCTCTACAGCTCCTCTTCCTCTGTTGTTCTCTACAGCTCCTCTTCCTCTGTTGTTCGCTACAGCTCCTCTTCCTCTCTGTTGTTCTCTACAGCTCATCTTCCTCTGTTGTTCTCTACAGCTCCTCTTCCTCTGTTGTTCTCTACAGCTCCTCTTCCTCTTTGTTGTTCTCTACAGCTCCTCTTCCTCTGTTGTTCTCTACAGCTCCTCTTCCTCTGTTGTTCTCTACAGCTCCTCTTCCTCTCTGTTGTTCTCTACAGCTCATCTTCCTCTCTGTTGTCCTCTACAGCTCCTCTTCCTCTCTGTTGTTCTCTACAGCTCCTCTTCCTCTGTTGTTCTCTACAGCTCCTCTTCCTCTCTGTTGTTCTCTACAGCTCATCTTCCTCTCTGTTGTTCTCTACAGCTCATCTTCCTCTCTGTCGTTCTCTACAGCTCCTCTTCCTCTCTGTCGTTCTCTACAGCTCCTCTTCCTCTGTTGTTCTCTACAGCTCCTCTTCCTCTGTTGTTCTCTACAGCTCCTCTTCCTCTGTTGTTCTCTACAGCTCCTCTTCCTCTGTTGTTCTCTACAGCTCCTCTTCCTCTGTTGTTCTCTACAGCTCCTCTTCCTCTTTGTTGTTCTCTACAGCTCCTCTTCCTCTGTTGTTCTCTACAGCTCCTCTTCCTCTGTTGTTCTCTACAGCTCCTCTTCCTCTTTGTTGTTCTCTACAGCTCCTCTTCCTCTGTTGTTCTCTACAGCTCCTCTTCCTCTGTTGTTCTCTACAGCTCCTCTTCCTCTGTTGTTCTCTACAGCTCCTCTTCCTCTGTTGTTCTCTACAGCTCCTCTTCCTCTTTGTTGTTCTCTACAGCTCCTCTTCCTCTGTTGTTCTCTACAGCTCTTCTTCCTCTTTGTTGTTCTCTACAGCTCCTCTTCCTCTGTTGTTCTCTACAGCTCCTCTTCCTCTGTTGTTTTCTACAGCTCCTCTTCCTCTGTTGTTCGCTACAGCTCCTCTTCCTCTGTTGTTCTCTACAGCTCTTCTTCCTCTTTGTTGTTCTCTACAGCTCCTCTTCCTCTGTTGTTCTCTACAGCTCCTCTTCCTCTCTGTTGTTCTCTACAGCTCCTCCTCCTCTGTTGTTCTCTACAGCTCCTCTTCCTCTCTGTTGTTCTCTACAGCTCCTCTTCCTCTGTTGTTCTCTACAGCTCCTCTTCCTCTGTTGTTCTCTACAGCTCCTCTTCCTCTGTTGTTCTCTACAGCTCCTCTTCCTCTGTTGTTCTCTACAGCTCCTCTTCCTCTCTGTTGTTCTCTACAGCTCCTCTTCCTCTGTTGTTCTCTACAGCTCCTCTTCCTCTGTTGTTCTCTACAGCTCCTCTTCCTCTGTCGTTCTCTACAGCTCCTCTTCCTCTGTCGTTCTCTACAGCTCATCTTCCTCTCTGTCGTTCTCTACAGCTCATCTTCCTCTCTGTTGTTCTCTACAGCTCATCTTCCTCTCTGTCGTTCTCTACAGCTCATCTTCCTCTGTTCTCTACAGCTCATCTTCCTCTCTGTTGTTCTCTACAGCTCATCTTCCTCTGTTGTTCTCTACAGCTCCTCTTCCTCTCTGTTGTTCTCTACAGCTCATCTTCCTCTCTGTCGTTCTCTACAGCTCCTCTTCCTCTGTCGTTCTCTACAGCTCCTCTTCCTCTCTGTCGTTCTCTACAGCTCCTCTTCCTCTGTCGTTCTCTACAGCTCCTCTTCCTCTGTCGTTCTCTACAGCTCCTCTTCCTCTCTGTCGTTCTCTACAGCTCCTCTTCCTCTGTTGTTCTCTACAGCTCATCTTCCTCTGTTGTTCTCTACAGCTCCTCTTCCTCTGTCGTTCTCTACAGCTCCTCTTCCTCTCTGTTGTTCTCTACAGCTCCTCTTCCTCTGTTGTTCTCTACAGCTCCTCTTCCTCTCTGTTGTTCTCTACAGCTCCTCTTCCTCTCTGTCGTTCTCTACAGCTCCTCTTCCTCTCTGTTGTTCTCTACAACTCATCTTCCTCTGTTGTTCTCTACAGCTCCTCTTCCTCTCTGTTGTTCTCTACAGCTCATCTTCCTCTCTGTTGTTCTCTACAGCTCCTCTTCCTCTGTTGTTCTCTACAGCTCCTCTTCCTCTGTTGTTCTCTACAGCTCCTCTTCCTCTGTTGTTCTCTACAGCTCCTCTTCCTCTGTTGTTCTCTACAGCTCCTCTTCCTCTGTTGTTCTCTACAGCTCATCTTCCTCTCTGTTGTTCTCTACAGCTCCTCTTCCTCTGTTGTTCTCTACAGCTCATCTTCCTCTGTTGTTCTCTACAGCTCATCTTCCTCTGTTGTTCTCTACAGCTCATCTTCATCTGTTGTTCTCTACAGCTCCTCTTCCTCTCTGTTGTTCTCTACAGCTCCTCTTCCTCTCTGTCGTTCTCTACAGCTCATCTTCCTCTGTTCTCTACAGCTCATCTTCCTCTCTGTTGTTCTCTACAGCTCATCTTCCTCTGTTGTTCTCTACAGCTCCTCTTCCTCTCTGTTGTTCTCTACAGCTCATCTTCCTCTCTGTTGTTCTCTACAGCTCCTCTTCCTCTCTGTCGTTCTCTACAGCTCCTCTTCCTCTGTCGTTCTCTACAGCTCCTCTTCCTCTCTGTCGTTCTCTACAGCTCCTCTTCCTCTGTCGTTCTCTACAGCTCCTCTTCCTCTGTCGTTCTCTACAGCTCCTCTTCCTCTCTGTCGTTCTCTACAGCTCCTCTTCCTCTGTTGTTCTCTACAGCTCATCTTCCTCTGTTGTTCTCTACAGCTCCTCTTCCTCTGTCGTTCTCTACAGCTCCTCTTCCTCTCTGTTGTTCTCTACAGCTCCTCTTCCTCTGTTGTTCTCTACAGCTCATCTTCCTCTCTGTTGTTCTCTACAGCTCCTCTTCCTCTCTGTCGTTCTCTACAGCTCCTCTTCCTCTCTGTTGTTCTCTACAGCTCATCTTCCTCTGTTGTTCTCTACAGCTCCTCTTCCTCTCTGTTGTTCTCTACAGCTCATCTTCCTCTCTGTTGTTCTCTACAGCTCCTCTTCCTCTGTTGTTCTCTACAGCTCCTCTTCCTCTGTTGTTCTCTACAGCTCCTCTTCCTCTGTTGTTCTCTACAGCTCATCTTCCTCTCTGTTGTTCTCTACAGCTCATCTTCCTCTGTTGTTCTCTACAGCTCATCTTCATCTGTTGTTCTCTACAGCTCCTCTTCCTCTCTGTTGTTCTCTACAGCTCCTCTTCCTCTGTTGTTCTCTACAGCTCCTCTTCCTCTCTGTTGTTCTCTACAGCTCCTCTTCCTCTGTTGTTCTCTACAGCTCATCTTCCTCTCTGTTGTTCTCTACAGCTCCTCTTCCTCTCTGTCGTTCTCTACAGCTCCTCTTCCTCTCTGTTGTTCTCTACAGCTCATCTTCCTCTGTTGTTCTCTACAGCTCCTCTTCCTCTCTGTTGTTCTCTACAGCTCCTCTTCCTCTGTTGTTCTCTACAGCTCATCTTCATCTGTTGTTCTCTACAGCTCCTCTTCCTCTCTGTTGTTCTCTACAGCTCCTCTTCCTCTGTTGTTCTCTACAGCTCATCTTCCTCTGTTGTTCTCTACAGCTCCTCTTCCTCTGTTCTCTACAGCTCATCTTCCTCTGTTGTTCTCTACAGCTCCTCTTCCTCTCTGTTGTTCTCTACAGCTCCTCTTCCTCTGTTCTCTACAGCTCATCTTCCTCTCTGTTGTTCTCTCAGTCCATCAGGTGGAGGTGGAGGAGGGGGAGGAGTCTGTCCAGCTGCCGTTCACAACATCTGGGCTGCCAGAAGGAGCTAGAGTGGAGTGGAGGGACAGAGGATTAAGGAAGGTCCATGTGTATGAGAATGGTTCTGATCATCCTGAAGAACAGGACCAGTTCTACAGAAACAGAACCAAGATGAATGAAGACCTGCTGAGAACTGGAGACCTCAGTCTGACTCTGATGCGTCCCACAACGGATGACAGTGGATATTACTACTGTGAAGTCAGGAAGGATGGAGAAGTACTGAGAAGGAAAAAAATTCTTCTCACAGTCAAAGGTTTGTGGTTCTATTTGTTTTCGTGTCTGTTTCTGTTTTTGTTCTATTTTGGTTTTAATGGATCTTCTGTCTCCTCTGAAGGGAGAGTTCAGGTCAAGAACCAACCAGAAGACACCAGAACCAACTCCACTGAAATGACTCCTCTGAATCCTGTTCTATCAGTCTGATCTGTTCGTTCTTGATCCAAGTGGACCTTGGTTCTGGAAGAAGAACTCAGTGAAGGTTCTGATGGATGAAGAACAGAGGACTCTTCATCAGCTGCTGTCTCTGGGTCCAGTCTGCAGACTCAGTATTGGTCAGGATTAATGAGCCTGAAGCTGGTTCTGGAAGCAGAATCTGACCCAGAACTCTGACCCAGAACCAGCCTCCAGCTCCTGAGGAACATTCTCTCCATCATTATTTCTCCTCAGCTCACATCCAGACCCAGAAAAAGTTTAAATGGTGGAAAGGTGAAACCTTTGGTGCCTTCAGGGTTTCTGTCAGATCCAGTTTTCCTCCAAAGTCAGGATTGAAGTTCTGAGCTTTAGTTTGATTCTCTAGCAGAGAGAGGTGGTTCTGGTCCGTCATCAGAACCTCATTTCTCAGCAGCAGCTCACATCTTCACTCAGTATTTCTGATGTTTAGTCCGGCTTCAGCCCAGGATTTAAACTCTGATGAAGCTTTTCTACATCTGTTACTTTCAGCTGTTTTAGTTTAGATTTAGCTTTAGGCCTGATTTGTAGGAATGAAGCTATTAGTTAGATTAAATGTGATGAATCGATTATTTCACTAATTGATACATCGCGATTAATCTTATGCAGCATTTTATATTTAGCTTTTATGTAAAATGAACTCTTTACTTTGTCTGTGCTGGCCTAGTGGTTAGAGCAGCGCGCTTGCACTCAGAGAAGAATCCAAGTACTCGGTTCGATTCCCAGTGCCTGCACTCTGGGTCCCTGAGCAAGACCCTTAACCCCAGATTGCTCCCTGGCAGCCCACTGCTCCCCAGGGGATGGGTTAAGATGCAGAAGTAAATTTCTCCATAGTGAGATCAATAAAGTTCAATTATTATTAAATCTGATCCATCCAGAAATTGTCAAATAGGTTTTATGAACATTTAGCTTCACCTGGTTCCCATTATTTAAGGAAAATCTGCATTTAAGCATCTTTTTCTGTCAGATTATTAATCCCTTAATAAAAAGTCAACAGATGAAGCAATTAACTAAATAATCCTTAGTTGCAGCTATTATTATATTGTCTTCTGCTCTAAGCCAGAACCCTGACCCAGAACAGGGATAGATAAAAATATCCTTAAATCACCATGTTTTGAAAGTTACATTGTGTTTTGTTGTTTTATTTTTTTATTTTTTTGTCTTTAAACTTGGATTTAAAATTAGCTATAAATGTTTGTTTTAAATTCAAAACGCTTTAAGTTCAAAACGTTTGTTTATTGAAGTGTTTTAATTTACTAAGTTTCTCTGTTTAGATTACTTAGGAAAATAATTATTTACAGCACTTACATTTTCTAACATTTTGCCAAACAAGGATGGATATATGACCTTAAATAAATGTTGTGAATGTTGAATTGAGTTTTTTTTTACTATAAATGTTTTAAGTTTTTAATGCTTTTTTATTGACGTTTGCTAATGTACTCAGTATCTCTTTTTAGATCTATTAACCAAAGAAAATTGTCAGTAGATGAATCAGTTCCTGATCTAACTGACGTCTGCAGCTCTACTAATATAACATTTCAGTATTTTATCGTCCTGTGAATGTTCTGGTCCAGATTTTATCTTTATTTTATCGTCCTGTGAATGTTCTGGTCTACATTTTATCTGCTCTGTCTGCATGAAAACAGATTTCTCTCCTCTCTGCTGAGCAAATCTGGATGTTTCAGGGTTTCTCTGAGAGCCTCTCTGCTGCTTCTCTATATCCACTCATTGTAATGTTGTCCTCTGTTGGATCAAACATGTCTGCTCCACTGCTGAAGCTCCTGTGACCTTTGACCCCTGCAGGCTGAGCTTCATTAAAGCCTCATCATGGAGACGTGGGTGGTGTCTGTGTCAGATCAATGGCAGCTCTTCTTCACGCCGTGCCCACATTACAGAGACATAGTGAAGAACCAAAAACTGTAGAAGAAGTCAAACATCTGCTCCATTCTAGCTTTGTCTGAATCAAAGCCTAAAGCCTGTGAAGCAGACTGAAGGTGTTCTGCTGTAATCTGGTCTAAAGCACATGTCAGCCAGCCTGTTGCAGCCTGATCAGCTCATGCTCCATAATAATCACTGAGCTCTCATGGTGTCCACATTAAACATGTGAGCCAGTTACATCTAGATGATGATGCTGTGGCCATAGTTCAGCAGTATGTCTGACCCTCAGCCTCCATCTGGAGTTCAGGGTGGAGACAACCTGAAATCTTCACTTTTTACTTCCTTCCAGGAATCATTCAGATTATTACTCAGCAGCTTCTGAGCCGTCAGCTCAGCAGATTCTCATTCTTCCTGTTAAAGTGAAGCTGCAGAAGCTTCTGGTCTTAGATCTGCTGGTTTTTATCTGACATGTGATAAGATTTTATTCTCACATTAACCTCGTCTCTAGAAGTTTCTCTGCTGGTCGGTGTTCTTGAAAACATGTTTGGATCCTGACTGGGTCATAAATAAAGGCAGGTTCTGAGGTTCTAAGGTGAATTAGTTTAACTCCTCCTGGAGTCACGGCGTAGATCCCAGTGGGGGACAAACGGGCCCCATCTGTGAAGAAATACAGAATAAAAAGCTCCAGAAACTTTAGGAGAAACTGTTCTCCCTGAAAGAGACCCAGAGGCTCCTGTTGCTGAGGTTCTGCTGGTTCTGGTCCGTTCTAACCTGCTTCCTCCACCCCCCTCACTCATCATGTGTCTCTCAGGGTCTCTAGAGCAGCCGTGGGAGATTTTTTCTCTGGAGGAGAACCTTCCAGGTTCAGCTGATTAACCACAGCGCTCCCTGGTTCCTCTGGATAAGGAGGACCAGCCTTGGGTCAGAACGGGTCTCAGTCAGCAGGTTGATCCACATTTCACCAAACGTGGGGCGGCTCTAAAGGCCAGTAGAACCACAGGACATCTGTTCTCCTCCAGGTCCTGCAGGATGTCTCAGGAAGCCGGTGGAACCAGCAGGGTTTCATGTGTGGTGGGGAGCTTTGGCTCCAGAGTCCTGGACTGACTCCATCAGAGAATCCTGTCTGGTGGAAGAGGCTCAGACAGGTGAGTTCTCCTCAGGTGGGTGAGGCCGCCTCCCTGCAGCCCTGAGACCTGAGCCAGGAGCTCTGGACTGTCCTGCTTTGATCCTGGAGATCTGACTCCAGCAGGAGCTGCAGAGGAGCAGCAGACCGTCACCACTGAGGAAGAGGAGGAGGAGGAGGAGGAGGTCCGTCACCAGCAGGAGGTTCTTGGGCTCTGCACAGAAATTAATCCTGAAACCAGGAACCTAACAAAGGAAGGAGGAACGTCTCTGGCTGCAGGAGAACCAGCAGCAGAAGGTTTCCAGAAGGACTGAGAACAGTTTGCAGGAACGGACCTCTGCTCACAGGAGAAGAGATGAAGCAGAACCCTTTAACCCACACAGCAGAATGAAGGTGGTGATGAAACCACGTCTCCTGCATCTAGGAACATGTTCTCCAGACAGTCAGACCTGTTTATCACTGCTAGTAACCATGACAACGTTACATCACTATGGCCGAGGGCGTAGGGGGAGATGTTTCTGAAGCCTGCTGACTGATTTATCATCCTCTCTCCTCTCCAGAGGCTGAGGAACCACAGAATGACCAGCAGCAGCAGTGCAGCACCTGCTGACCAACTTTAGTTCTTTAAATCACTAAAATCTAAAGTTTAAGCTGCCAGTCTGTGGTTGAGATGACACAATGAGCCTCTGACATCTACAAGGAGAGCAGGCAGATCATAAGGAGCTAAATGAAAACACTCTGCATGAGATGTTTGATGATAAAAACATTCCTGTAAGCAAATTATTACTTGTGACAAGGTAACAGGGCTGTGAGCCTCATAGTTTGATTTATTGACATGAACATAGAAAGTGACCCTAAAACACTGAATAAATCCACATTTAGTCAGATGTGTTAAATTAATCATGATAAAGAACGATGATGTATCCCTGCTTCCTTTAATTATTTAAATAATGCAGACATTTAATAATAGCTGAAGTAAATATTTAACAAAGGATCAGCCTCCTGCTGTCTCTGTCTGCAGGCTCTCCTCTCAGTGCTGCAGCTCTCTATCCTGACTCATGGCCTTCTCCCTGGGCCACCTTTGACTACACAATAAAATATTTTAGAGGTTTTGGTCACTCTTAAAACATATTCATGCTGCTCACCTGCCTGTAATTCCTCAGACTGCAGCTGTGAGGGAACAGACAGACACATCCCTCCTTTCACTTTCTGAGGCCTCTGATGCTCTCTGTCACACAGCAGGGCTATGGAGCATTTAGCTGTAAAATACATTTATGGTTATTTACAGCTGGTGTCAGACTTTTTGACCCCTGCTCACCGATTTATTCATTTAAAAACAGAACTTCTCTGTGACTCTCTTTCCACTGTAGTCAGCCTCACAGACAGCTGCTGCTTCATCGTGGCTACAAACCTGTTATGGAGCTTAACAAATAAATTAGAACCTCCACTCCATTTGCACTTTGTAAAACTGCATTAAATGCAGTAAAGAGATGCACAGCAAGTTATGCACCAGACCCCTGATAGAACATGTAAAATGGAGTGAGAAATCAACAAAAAAAAGAAAAGAAAGGCAGCAGAGAGGAAGAGTCTGAAGAAGAAACAAGCACTGGCCACTGATGCAGCAAAGTTCACTAAACTGAAGGTTTTATTTTTTAATAAAGGAGCAGCTAAGGTATAAACACTGGTGTTGAACAGTGAAAAGGCCAGCAGACCATCCTATAAACAATAGTTTAATAAGGAGTTTAGTCTCACTGAGGAACTAAGGCTAAAAACTGACCAAATTAAACAAAGGTGAATAACAAAATGATCAGTGTGCTCAGATGGTGCAGTCCATTTCCTCCTCCTCTCCCACAGGTGGCTGCTGCTCTGCTTGCAGGTCATTTCAGGCCTGCAGTGGCTGCAGATAAGCGGACGGCTGTCAGCACTTCTCTGCCAGAGTGTTAGCCAGTATTGAAATCATTGTAATATTAGCCATAGGTGGTGGGACTGAGTCTCTCTGGTTGCCTGGGTAACTGTGTCTCTTATGTCCCAGGTCTCATCACCTGCCGATCTTAGCAGTGAGACCTGGTCCCCTTTCTAAAGAACCCTGCATAGTTCCCTCAGTAGTGGTTCAGTTAACCTTCTAATTCTGCCTGGCTTGTCTCTACACGTGGGTAAAAAACAGCTACCATGACACAATGAATTAGTGGAAATTCTAAAATATGGTTAAAGAGCCAGTGCAAAATAAATGTAATACTAAAATGTGATTAAATTCAGATTTAGTGTATTCTGCTTAAACTCATATTATAAATTCTGCACCAGGAGGCGCTGCAGCGTGTGGCTAAGTATAATGTCTGCTTTCCCTGCTTCACCTGCAGCATGGGTGGCTCCATGAAGGATAACTTATTTTCACGTTTCTCATCACAAACAGACAGAAGCACAAACTGCAACATTCACAAGTGTAGAATGAATATGTGGTATTCTGCTGCTCAATCAATACATACAAGCGTGAGCTGCAACAATGAATTCACTGTATTATTTTCCCAGATGCATCTGTGGAAATTTAGACAGAAGAAAATTATACATTTTTTTATTACACATTTCTTTTAATCAGTGCTTTAAATGGAAAAAAGTAAGTGCCAGTGCTCCCCTTAATGTCATCCACATATGAGACTGAGACACATGATTTCTATAAGCTTATTACTGTCACAGTTTCTTTCTGTGACATATTTATATATATATATATATATATATATATATATATATATATATATATATATATATATATATTTCTCTTCAGTATCAGGCCTGGCCTCAATAAACCCACACCACCGTATAAATTTACATTTAATCTAAAAATATGCTAGTATCTTCAAAAACTCAATATATAGACCAGCCATAAACAGGGTCTCTGCATTCATATTTATTCATATTTATATCAAACTGTCCATTAGGTAATGATGTGTCTTCACTTCCATCTGACGCAGGAACAGATTTGGAGAGGAGACAGCAGAGGCTGAAAGAGAACGCAACAAGAAGCAGAAAACATATTGAGAGAACATTTCACTCCATCAGGAATTTACTAATGGCAGTTTTAGTATTTAGAATAGTTGAAATATAACAGCAGGTTTTGCACATATAAGGTTAAATATTACTAATTTAGAAAACAGCGGTCTTTGTGTAAAGTTAATGGTGATGACCTGCATCAGAGTTTAGATCCCAGCTTTGTTTGAAAAGTCTGCAGCAGCTCCTGGGTTCATCTCTGTTGGTTTGGTGCTTCCAGCCTCTCATCAGCAGCATCCTGCCTCTGATCCTCTCACCAGCAGTCTGGCCTCTGCTCATCTTATCTGACGTATTGTTGACTCTCTCCCTGCAGCTGAATCATCAGCATCAGGCGTCTGTGGGGCATCAGGATCCCTGTTAGATGCACTAGATGCTAAGTTGTGGAGTGAGATTTCTATTATTTGTGTAGTGAAGGACTGCTGTTGTCATCTTCTTCAGCCCTTTAGGAACCAGGACTACATCCCAGCTGTGATGCGTTTATCCTCTCATTCAATAGACCTACGTTCACTTCAATGTACGACAAGCTTTTTACACCAAAACAAGTTTGTTTTGAGGTTTAGCCGGGTCATTCTGTCCCTGAAGTATGGTGCTGCACATCCTTCTTCCTGCCCATAACTGTGGTTAACAAGGCAGGTAATCAGCCTTTCCATGTAAAGGGGGGTAGATCGTTGAGGAGATCAGATCCGAGGCAAGGATTCCTGCAAAAGATGAAAAAGAAAATGATAATGTAATGTTTTCTTGGGGATGCTATGACTTTTGCAGGGGGAGCTATAGCACCCTCTAGCGCCCCCTGGTGCCGTTCCTGACCTGCCGCTGGTAAATAGAAGAAAGGATCAAACATCAAGAAAGACAAAAGGGTAAATGAGCTGAATTCATGCTGCCGGCCTCCAGCTGCAGTTTAGACGAGTCCAGCGGTTCTGAGAATCCAGCTGACATCCAGATGTGGACAGGAACAGGATGAATGAAATCATCCCTTCACGGGATCCAGGCTGGTTCTGGTTCCAGTGTTGATCTTATGCTGATAGTCTTTTAAAGAGACAACAATAAAACTAACCTGTCAATTTCAGCAGCGAATGAATGAATGAATGAATGAATGAATGAATGAGCTACCAGGCTTTGTCCACCAGGGGGCAGCATCACACTGAGTGTTTAACCCAGACCGCAGGCCGTCAGAGTGAAGGTGATGTTAACCTTCTCCCTCTGAAGCTGATGCTAAATGTTCTAAAGTTAGGAGATTTAGATCATCTGACATCTACACTGGTTACTGTGAGATGATTGTTTAACTCTGGCTTCATTCCTGCTGAGAAATAATTAAAGCCTAAAGAAAAACCGTGAAAGACCTTGAAGAATGGAGTCTAAAAATGGAGAACAATACTATAACTGAGTTTGATTCTCAATCTTTCTCTTTTTTTCTACAAGTATTCATAGAGGTCAAAGGTTACACATCCTTCCATCAAAGAATGTCTGTTTGATAATATCGCCTCAATGGACTAAAGAGAGGTTCATGGATGTAAATGTTACAATGTTCAGGTTTAACCATGAGGCGCCTATAGAAGATTACAGTTATCCTGATGTGTTATACAGAAATGTAGAGTAGCTGAAATAAGACAAAAAGAGTATTACGGTTTAAATATGAACTGATGTAAACCAACAGGTTGATGTTTTCTTGTTTCTGGAGATCAGTTCTCTGGGAACAAATCAAGGTTTTGGTTTCATTTACAAAGAAATGGAAACTATGGTGTCAGACCAGTAACTGTCTGAGGATTCTCTTATGTGTTATAAATCTGTTTGACTTTGGATTTTTAATTAAACAAATCTAATTCTAATTTTTGACCTTTAAAACCTTCATATTGATCTAGTTGCATAAACTGACCTCAGATCTGCCTTTAATGACATCATCAGCTCTCAGCCAGCTTCCTGTGGCACCAGATTGATTCTGGTTCTGGTCCACATGGGTCTCCTCCGCTCCTCAGCTGCTGGTTTCTACCTCAGTCCCAGTAGAGATCTGACCACCAGGAGCTGTGGCTCCCTGTCTGACATGGAGTCTCCATCACTTTCTGGACCCTGAGGTGGTGAAACCTCCGACCTTCAGTCCTCTGATGGAGGAGCTGAACTGGATCAACACCTCCAGTCTGGCAGAAAATTCTGTTCAATCGTTCAGGTTCTCTGTTAATTCAGATAAAACTCACATTTAGCTGATAGATGAAGGAGAACATATAGCGTTCCAATGAAAGAAAAACACTTCAATCTTCTTTCCAAAAAGGTAAAATGCTTTAGATCCAAGGCTGAATCCAGACGCCACCACACCAGCTTTAACTTGCTAAGTTCTGTGGTTCTGATGAAACGGACCAAAGAACTCGGCCTCATCAGACTGTAATAAAAATAAAATGTACATTTATAAGGAAATAAAGGGGCAAAAAGGACTGGACCCATTAACAACACATCACACAGAAAAACTGCTGAGCAAGCTTCTCTGGAGTTCATTCATCATCACTACCAGTGAATGCAGAACTGAGAGAAAGTATTCACCCCCCCCCCCCCCCCCTTCTGATTACAGCAGCTTACTGATTACAGCTCAGTGACCTCCAGCCTCCTGACAACACTTGTATTCAGCCTTTGGTAACGACTAGTTTTAATCTCATTTTCTAACACTTTTCCATTCGTTTCACCTCCTGATATGTTTCTGTAACTAATCTAGTGGTTAGAGCAGCAGTCTTTGGTTCTGAGAAGGCTTCAAGAACCCGGTCCAGACCCAACAGATGGTACTATGGGTCACTGAGCCAGACCCTCAGATTCCTCCCAGGCGCTGGAAGCTGCCACCGCTCCCTGAGGGACGGGTTAGATGCAGAAGACACATCTGCTTGGAATCTACAGTGACACATAAAGATTTCTTCTTTCTTCTAAGAGTGAGCTAAATTCATTTAAAGAGTAACTAAACCCCACATCAACTTTTTCTCATGGTTCTGATGAGATTCTTCCACTCTGAACGACCCGACACTCGTATGTCCCGCTGTCCTCAGTCCTCACGTTCTTCAGAACCAAAGACACGTCTCCATCCCTCATCGTTCTGTCCTGCAGATCCACCCGGTTCTTGAAGGATGGATGCTGGTTAAATGCATCAATCTGCTCATCTCGGTACACCAGGACATATTCTGAGCCCTGACTGGTTCTGGTCCACTCTACCACTATAACAGGGTTCCTGCTGGTGAGTCCACATGGCAGAACCACATTATTATCTCCATGCTGAGCTGTGATCTTCTGCTGACCTGCAGCAGAGAGAAGGACTCACACTGATAAACCTGCAGGATGTGGAGCTTTATGAGGCCATTACACAATTATCCCTCTGAATAAATATTCATCTGTTTTGGACCAAACAGGATTTCTGAGGCTTCTTTCATTTCCAGAACAGTAAATATATGAGAAGACATGAGGGGCGGCTGTTGGTGCTGACTGGAGGCTGTCGTCCATTAAAAGGTTATTTCACTGTTTTAAACTGCTATAACTGAACTCTGCACTAAACACAGATAGTTGGAAAACAAAAACCTTTATTAAACCTTTATTTATTTATAAAAGCTCATTATTTAGCATTTGTTATCCTTTTAGGGAGAAGAATGATTGGTGTTAGGATTTTCATTCAATATTTTACAGATTGTTACAAAAAGCTACACACATGCTGCTGATTACTTTCTGACCATAGATGCTAATTAAAAGCTAAATTACAGAGGCTACGGAAAGTATTCAGAACCCATTAAATTTTCACTCTTTGTCTCATTGCAGCCATTTGCTAAAATCAAAAATGTTCATTGTATTTCTCATTAATGTAAACTCAGCACCCCATCTTGACAGAAAAAAACAGAAATGTAGAATTTTTTTGCACATTTATTGAAATAGAAAAACTGAAATGTCATTTGGTCATAAGTATTCAGACCTTTTGCTATGACACTCATATTTAACTCACATGCTGTCCATTTCTGATCCTCCTTCAGATGGTTTTACTCCTTTATTGGAGTCCAGCTGTGTTTAATTAAACTGATTACACTTGATTAGAACATTTTGACCCAGATAATCAGGATTCAAACCTTCATGATTATCTGCAGGAATTCCAATATTGTCTTTTTGACCTGCCCTCTTCCTCATCTTGTGAGATACTAAAGCTTATTTGGAAAACAGCAGCCAGAAATGTTCATGTTTTCATTGAAGCTCTACCTCCAGAGATTCATGACCGTTATTCAGCTCTTTGCCAAGCTTTAAGGGAACAATATTCTTTTTACAGGGATCAAGTTTCTATAACTCTTGATGCTTTTGCAGTTCCTAAAAAAGAAAACGCCCTGAGAACTTTGTTCCTTGAGCCACGGCACATTTTTTTACACTTACAAAATTCTGGGGCACACCACCAACCAAAATGACACTCTAACACAGTACATACAATACATATAGTTAATGTATAGTTAATTTATACTCAGTGTGAAACCTGGGTCTGTTTTGATGAACACAAAATGGATATCCTGGCAGGAATGGTAGAAAGACACACACAAAGCTCTTCCTCAACAGCTCTCAGTCTCTCTCTGTTTTTCGTTTTTATCGCAGTCAAGCTTGAGAGGCTCAGCTCACTATCCTTAACTTGAGCGCCAGGGCGCGTTTCTTCTGTCTAAAGAAAAAAGCAGTATTTCTTGCTACATTTATACAAATTTTATAAATACAACACACACTAGATGCTTTTTGTTAATCTGGTGGCCTAGTGATTATAGCATTGAGCTTGGGTCCCAGAGGTTCTGAGTTCAACTCCCACAGACTACCACTCTGGGTCCCTGAGCAAGACACTTAACCCTCAATTGCTCCCCAGGCGCCGCACATGGCAGCCCACTGCTCCCCAAGGGGATGGGTTAAGATGCAGAAGTGAATTTCTCCATTGTGAGATCAATAAGGTTCAATTATTCAATTATTATTATTATTATTAAAATCCTATGGGCAGGTCAGTTAGTTATATTCTTCAGCAACACAAAGATCCCCAAGGAAATACTCAATAGACAATGCTTTCAGATTACTGAAGGCGGGTTAAAGCTGTGTGAAAACCACATGTGATATTACCAAGTACAGTTATTAATAATGGTAACTGATTTTGGTCTCTGGGAGTTTATGTTTCACTCCCCTAAAGGTCCTCCGTCTGTTGAAAGAATCACAAGAAATGGTCAACAGCTGAACAGGATGAGAAATAGTTTATAGGCAATTTGGCAAAAAAGTTATGGCACCAGATGTTTTTGAAATGCATCTACCGAAGAACCTTTTTCCATTTGTTTTGTAAATCCCTACAACACAAATGGCTACATTTAGTACAGGATCTGACAAAAGCAGATCCTGTACTCTAAATATTTTGTCCACAAACAAAATGTCACCTGGTTCAATGTGTTGTATAATGCCAGATCAGAGACAAAGCATGCAGCACCTTTAGGGGTAACTTTCATTGTGGTGTGATGTTTGTAGGAGGAATGTGAAATCCTCTGCTGTCCATAATCCCTAGGTGTCTGACAAAATAACCCTGTACAGTCTACACAACATCTGACATTTTTAAACCGCCTATACAATCTTGGCCAAGATGTTATGATATCTTTTGTTGGGAACATAGGGACATTTATTGACTTGAAATATAAGAAAATTAACTGAATCCATTTGATGAAAATGTAGCTTACTAATGAATCAGATATTTCAAACATGTAGGCAATCATTTTCAGTCAAAGTCCTCTCTGGAGCCTCAGAACTAAAATGAAACGTTCCTCCTCTGGAGTAAAACACCTTGGTCAGGGGTCTGAACCTGTGGCTCTGGAGCCACAAGTGGCTCTTTGGACCTTCCACAGTGGCTCTTAATTACTTTGGCTAAAAATCATAATTTTTATTATGATATTTTAATGAAAGAATGATAATAAATTTAGGTTTTAGCTTTTTATTTCATAATAATTGCTTTTAATGTTTACAACAGAATGATACAAAAAGTGCCAGTAATATGAAATTTTTTCATTATGATGGAAACTATGATTTTTTTTACATCATGATCCGCAAGTAGCAACATCCCGTCCATCCTATTCTTTCAACCCTCAAATGGACAGACCAGTTTTTCCCCATTTGCCTCATTGGTTTCGCTAGTTTTTCCCCTGGAATCCCAATATTTCAGGTTGTATTTTGCTGGCCTAAGAAATGTGTCCAATACATCAAACTATTCAGGAAAATTCCAGTTAAAAACTTTGTATTCTTTCTGTCTTTAAAACCATACTTGGGAGCATCATGTTGGTAACTTCTGGCTTATGTATGTACCAGTCAAATATTGTGTAGCTCTGTCATCAGTGCTAGCTGCAGATGCACTCTCAACCATGACTTCTCCTATGGCCTCAAATGGAGTTTTTTCACTCTGTTCTGATGGATCTTGAACTGATGAAGTGTGAAGTCTTTTTCTCCCATGTTTAGGTGGATGTTGTGCAGTTTTGTTGCTACATTTCAATGGGGCCATTTTTTTACGCACCTGTTGCTTTTGTGATTCCTCGTCTGTAAGCGTCACTAATATTGGTTCATCATCCTGACAAAATACTGAGAGCAGAAGTTCCATGTTATTTTCTCTAAATGTATTAAATCAGATTGCCCACATAAAAACTGCCAGCGCTTTGCTTTCTCAGTCTTTAACTTTCCTGGTATCTTTCCCATTGAGTCATGCTATTGCCGGTTTTACCAGCTTTGTGAAACTAATAAAAAAATCGTACCCTCTGGACACCGTTCTGGAGTCTGAATCACATTGTTACGACCCCAAGGTCTAGGGGTTCAGGGGCAGTAACATAAAAATGTGTCCAGAGAAAGTAGTATCATAAAAAGGTGATTTATTACAAAAAAACAATACAACCCAGTTTAAAAGACACAATACAACTTAACCCAATTAAAACGGAAGAAAATGACTAACAAACTTAAGAAGGTGAAGTGCAAATTAAGTTACAAAGTCCAAACAAGTCAGTCAGAAGGTAACTCAAAACAATCCAAACCAAAAGAAAACAGGGAGCACCAAACCTCCCTAGCACAAGCTTAGAGCTAGCAAAAGCAAACACAGTCAAACTGCTTTAGCAGACCACACAAAAGTTCCAAGAGGTCCACAAAGCAGTAGCAAACTTATTCTCAGATGTGTTGTTTTTTGAAAAGTTATGAGAATGATCCTAGTTTCTAAGAGGAACATAGAATAATTTAGGTTTACATACACATTACTTCACAGTACTGTCATCTTTTCACTATTATGCTCCATGTTAATATTTATATCATAAATAACAAATGCACTGGTGTACATTAGCTGTTCATGGCACAAAATATAAATACATATATAAAATGTAACTAACTACAGGTACTCATAATAAATTGTATACTTCTTAAAAAAATAAATCAATATTTAAAACATTTAGATCAATAGCGAATCAATATTAAACCATGACCCAAAGAATCAAAATCAAATGAAATTGTGAGGTTCTTAACAATACCCAGTCCTACTCCAGTTAGACATTAACCTCAAACAAATCTGTAGCTTCATATTAATCTCAGGGATAAATGAAATTAATAATGCAAATCTGAGACAAAACTATAATAATTAACTATGTCACTGTTGTTAAAATGTTATTGAAATGCAACATACAGCACTTTAAGATTACTTTATGAAATAATATCATATAATTAATTTTTACATTTCCTGAATCCAAACTGCATAAATCTAATTTTACCAAAAAGATGTACACACAGTGAACATGGTGAATAAGTGATTCAAGCTGTGTTGTAGTCAGGTAATTGTTTTACTGCAACAGTTTCAGAGAAAAAGAGACTAGATTAACAACTATATTATATTTATCCTCCACTTTGTAATCTAGGGTGGAATCAGCAGCAGCTTTGCACATGTGTTATACATTTGCAGTGTGAAAACGGAGTAGGTCTCCTCTATGCTCGCTTCTGGACGAGACAGCTGCCTGTAAGACAGCGCTGAGGGAAACAGGGAGGAGAAAAATGGTAGCAAGATTACAGCTTTCACTTGAAGTTGGTATATTGGCAAAAACACAAAGAAAAGTCACTAGATTTGTTTCTAGTTGTTTTTTTAATAAAAGTTGCTGGAAGGATCAGAAGAATCCCCACATAAAGCAACAGAGTCACTAACTTGGCAACACTGGACTGTCGTCTTCCTTAACTACTGAGAGCAGAGCAGCTCAGTAGCTACCGTAGCTTCATTCACTAGCAGCTACGTATTGAGACAGAGGAGCTGACAGCGTCATTAAAATGATCGTATCTTCAGACTGACGAGGTCCATCAATGTTTTGATGTTTGCTCTAGTTTCTTATTTCTGACTCTTTGAAAAGATCCCATAATCTGATCCTATAGGCTCGGTTCCTCTTTGGGTTTCTGAAGGTGTTTGTCCAGAATGTGACTTCCTGTAACCTTTGACCTTTTAGGCTGATTTTCTGTGTTTCCTTTGTGGCTCTGAAGGTTGGGCTGTTTCTGTGGACTGCGTCTCCTGACCAAAATAGGAAATTAGACCAGAACAGCATTAATCTCAGGGTGGTTCATAGCGGTAATGGAACGGGTTTCTAATGTGTGGCCCAGGGGCCATTGGGGCCATTGGATTGATTTTAGTGTGGCCCCTGGACCATATTTCAGGACTGGGTTAGGATGGTTCGGGTGCAGGTGTTGCTCCTTCTCCACGGGCTCTACTGGATTTCACCTGCTCTACTCCAGCCTGCTCAGCTATTATTGTCACATTTTTTTTTCAACCGGCCTGGAAATTCCTGGAAGAGAAAACCACGTCCTGGAGGTGTGGCCTTTAACCCCCACGTCTGGTTTGTGACATTAATACTCAAACAAAATCTGCCAGAATTGGTAAAGAATTGTATATGCAAGATTGTCTTGAATGTTTTTAAGGATAAAATAATCCACTGGTATAAATATCTGGATCACAGATCAAACCTGAAGTAATTAATTAGGCCCAGCTTCTCTCTGCCAATTACTCTTTAAAGACACAACTTAATAACATTAACGCTAAATCCATGGATCTGATTGAAGTTATTAAATAATTAAACACACAGCGTCTTTCTTTGGTTTCCTTCAGGCATAGTTCATGGTTTCTAGATAGTAAAATTATGCTTCAGTTTCACCCACTGTGTTCATACTGTTCCTGATATTAATCACTTCACTCTTCAGTTTTTCTGTGGAAAACCTTGTTTATCCTCACCATCGGCCAATCAGTGAACAGCAGTGTGTTCACGTCAAAACTCCGATAAAGTCCACTTGGTTTGACCCCTGGCCCTGAAAGAACTGAAATGCTCACAAAGCAGGCGGAGCAGAGGACAAACCGAGGCGGAGCCACTGGGGCTTATGGTCTGTGATGGAGGAAATCTGCAGACTTTACTGTTTCTGCTTCCCTGATCTGAACTCTGTCAGCCTGTGGAGGATCCAGAGGACGAGCTGATTGGACCAGATGCTGCAGCGCTGATGAGACTCAGGAGGAAGCATCTTTATCACAGGAACCTGACCCTCCTCCACCAGATCCAGCAGGATGTAAAAGTCTGAGTCTCAATGCTGACCTGTTTTCTCCACCAACATGGAGGAGAAAACTGACTTCTAGCTGATTGGGTTCCCAACACTTCCAGCAGCTTTTGTATCTTCATCATCAGCTCACAGAACTCTGATGGAGGATTAGGACTATTAATGAGAAATGGAAAAGAAAATTGCCATGGAGGAGACACAAAAACTCAGAAGTTTCTAGATTAATTTCATGTTTACAAGAAAAATCTTCTCCGTTGTAAAGTTGCTGATTTATAAGAAAACAATATTTTCCATGTGTAAAAGAAAATTTATTATATTGAACCAGGATGTTTTCTGACACTATAAAGTCAGACATTTGTAACGAAAAAACTTTGAGGCTTTCTGACAAATAAAGTGGGATTATTGTGACAGAAGCTGCCAGAAGTCCTATCAGGTCTCGGTGAATCGAGGAGACGTGCATCAGGATATTCTTTGCCTTTTATTCATAGAAAATTATTTTTATAGCAACTTCCTTCTCTGTGGCCGCATTATTGTTATTCTTCAATTAATGAGAGCCCTTATGCTCTGTTGATAATAATATGGATTCTCATGGTGGGCTAACCTTAGATATAATTACCATCGTTTCATTTAATGACAATATTAACTGGCTCTTGGGACGTGGAATGTCACCTCTCTGGTGGGGAAGGAGCCTGAGCTTGTGCGCGAGGTTGAGAGGTTCCGACTAGAGATAGTCGGACTCACCTCGACGCACCGCTCTGGCTCCAGTCTCCTTGAGAGGGGCTGGACATTCTTCCACTCTGGAGTTGCCCATGGTGAGAGGCGCCGAGCTGGGGTTGGCATACTTGTTGCCCCCCATCTCGGTGCCTGCACGTTCGGGTTTTCCCCGGTGAACGAGAGGGTGGCCTCCCTCCGCATTCGTGTGGGGGGACGGGTTCTGACTGTTGTTTGCGCTTATGCGCCAAACAGCAGTTCAGATTACCCACCCTTTTTGGAATCCTTGGAAGGGGTACTGGAGAGGGGTACTGGGGACTCCCTCGTTTTGCTGGGGGACTTCAACGCTCACGTGGGCAATGACAGTGGGACCTGGAAAGAGACTTCTGGCTCTTCTCTGGTCTGGAACATGTTGAAGGTCTGCTGAGACCTGGGGCCCAGAACATGGTTCTGGTCCGGTTTAAACTATTAATAAGTCAATAAGAAATGATTAAAATAGTTTGAGATGAACTAGTGTTTCTGTTCCCTAAACAGGATTAGACATTATTCTAATAGTGAATGTTCAGAGTTCCTTTCTAACCTCTCTGCTCTTTGTTGTTTCCTCTCCTGCAGATCGAAGAATCATCCCAGATGAACATGGAGAGGACGTCATTCTGCCATGTAGAGCTCCTGAGAACGATCTTGATGGAGACGTAGACTGGAGCAGAACTGATCTGGAGTCAGGTCAATATGTTCTTATGTACAGGAACAGGAAGTTGGATCAAGAGGTCCAGTTTCCATCCTTTAGGAACCGGGTGGATCTACAGGACATGAAGAATGGAGACGTGTCTTTGGTTCTGAAGAAAGTGACGACTGATGATACAGGAACATATGAGTGTCAAGTCGTTCACAGAGGAAATAGCTGCAGGAGAAGATTCATTCTGGACACTGACAATTATATATACAATTACAAAGCTCCAATGTTGCAATACACAAATAGTTTTGCAACACAGGTTCTGGACCATTTAGAGCAATGTAAGATGTTTTTGATGTGCAGCTTGTACTTAAAATTTGAAGAGGGGTAAAAAAAAATTGTACTTTTACAAAAAAATCTACAGTTACAAAACTTGTAATGTAACTCTCTCTGCTACTTCAAATTCACACTTACAATGCACAAATAGTTTTGATTCAAAATTACCTTCATAGTGTTCCATCGTTTTAACTTTTGGAAGAACATCTCAAACTGAGCACAGATGGCATGGATCAAAGTAGTGGTGGTCAAAGGTTTTCTTTGGAGTCATGCAAACCAGGAAGTCAGAAAGTTCAGCCCTAGGGGCCCTAGGATGTATTTGGTGTGGCCCCTGGACCTCATTTCAGGACTGGCTCAGATTGGGTTAAGTGGGGTGGGGTGCAGGTACTACAGACGGGTATCGATTTGGATTTCCTAAATCAATTCAATTCACGATCCAGTTAGATTTTCGATTCAGTTAAGGATATCACGCTGTAGCAATTTTACTTGGATATGGAAGACATTATCTAAAGAAGTAATGCTGCAAATAGTAGAAACTAACTTTAGTAAAAATATGTAAGTAAGTCAAGGGAAAAGTTAAACCGAAAAGCCACAACATTAATATCAATATTAAAGACCACCATGGACGGGTCAGACTGAAACTCAATTTTTTACAAAACCATGAAGCACACCTAAAGGAAAGTAAAATACAAAACAAAACAAAAAAAACGTCAGCTTTCTAAGCGCCAGCAAACGCTCTGTATTTAATAACTTAAATCAGATCCACGGTCCACGGAGGCTTTCTCTTATTTTTAACTGATGCTGCTCTCTTTCTTCTCTTCCTCCTGCATGGGGGGCTGTGACACAAAAGATTCAATAAAAACGATAATGTCTCCTCTGTGTAATCTGTCTAACATTAGTTCTGTTAGTTTTAGGTATTAAGTCTTGTCTCTTTAGTGTTTGGTTCAAAAAGTTGTTCACGGCCCGATTGAACCACTGTAAGGAGGGGGGCGGGGGGCAGAGAGGAGCTGCAGCAGGATCTGACAACCTGCATAATCAGTGCAGCACAAATATCCAAATTACAACCTATACAATTTATTAACAGTTTTGCACTTTAAAGTCCTGGTCATCTTTCTCTCCATGGCTGAGACAAAAACATTGTGATAAATCTCTAAAGTTTGGAGCAGATCAGGCAGACTTAGAACTGCTGGTTAAAGTCTGTTATTGAAGCTAACAGCTGCTGTAGATCCAGGTCAGAGGTCATGATGTTCTTTATTTGTCTCCACAGCACCGGTATGGCCCACAGTTCTCCTGGTTCTCCTGGTTCTCGTGGTTCTGGTCCTGATTGCTGCAGGTCTTTTGTATCATTTTCGGCTCTGTTTCATGTCAGGTGAGTCTTTAAATCTCCATTACCCATAATGCTGATGGTCACTGTCTGGTCTCCTGTCGTTGCCACAACCTTCTCCATGAGGATCCTGAGCAGGATCCTCATGGATTGTGGGTCAGATCTCAGCAGCTTCATGTCTCTTTGTCTGGTTGAGGACAAGCAGAGGCAGAAACTGCTGAGTCAGTGACTGAGGAGGAAGCAGAGCTGCTTGGTCTGCTGTCAGTCAGCAGCTGGTTCCCAGTTCACCAGAAGCTCAGTGTGGAGATGGACAGAGATCTCTGAGCTGATGCTTCCATCATGGTCCATGAACACAGGACCTCAGAGGTTCTCAGCTCTCTGCTCATCATCTGCTCTACACTCTTTGATCCAGCAACACTTCTCACTCATCCATCCATCTGATGGGTTCCTCAGTAGGTTCTGACTCCTTCTCTGGTAGATGCTCCAAATGTCCTAGAGAAGAAAACACGTCTTCATCAGAAATTGGTTTAAACTGGTTTCTGTCAGACAGGAGACAGACATCAGGTGAGCTCAGGTCACCTGGTTGGTCCACATCTTAAAACAACCTGCTGGACCTTCTTCAGTCTGAACACTGAGAGTCCTCCACCAGCAGGAGACCCAGAGACAAGGAGGAGACAGTCATGTGACCATCAGAGCTGCTGCTGCTGTCTGTCCTACTCATTTTGTCCTTTGTTGTCCTCTAGAATACTACGTGGTGGTGGATTCAGGGGAGGAGTCTACCCTGCTGCCCTGCAGAACCAGACCACTCCTGCCTGGAGATGCTAGAGTGGAGTGGAGGGACAGCAGAGACAGGAAGGTCCATGTGTATGAGAACGGTTCTGATCATCTTGAAGAACAGGACTGGTTCTACAGAAACTGAACCAAGATGAATGAAGACCTGCTGAGAACTGGAGACCTCAGTCTGACCCTGGAACAACCCACAGATGAAGACATCTACACCTGCAGCGTCTCCAGAGGGGAGGGAAACATCCTGATGAAGAAACAAGTTGATCTCAAGGTCAAAGGTCAGTGGTGTAACTCTTTGGGTCAAAGGTCAGGGGTCTAAATGTGATGTTGTATTTCTCCAATCAGCTGATCAGGTGTGATTAATACTGATCAGAGGCTCCTTAGAAGCTGAAAGTGAAATGTGTGAGTTTCAGCTTCAGAGTCCCAGTAAGTGTGATGTCATGATGCAGCATTTCCCTTCCTGAAAGAACAATCTGAAAATATTATACATTCTTTTGCTAGAAATGTCATCAAAATGTAAAGAATTGCAGATCCTGACTTTAATTGCTTTTCCCTCTATGAATACAGTGGATGGGTTGAGAGTAATTGAACACGGCCTGCTTTAGTCAGCCTAGACGCAGTAGAACATGTGATACTGAAGCCTTCAGCAGAACTAATAAAGAAAAGATTGTCTACCTTCCCTGAACACAGATTATAACTATATTATGTGCTGGTGAAACTATATTATGTATATTTTTTGCTAGAGATGTCATCAAAGTGAATAGAACTGCAATCCTTTTGTTAAATTGTCGCTGGTAATGGTAATGAGCATAACAACACGTCTTTCTGAGAATGTACTGAAAACCCTGGGCGAAACAAATAAAAGAAAGATTGTCACCCTTCCCTGAACAAATATTCTAAAAATAATATACATACCTCTCACTAGAAATGTCTAAAATACATGTAAATACAGCTGTTTTGCTTAAATGTCTAATATAGGCTGGGTTGCTATAATATACTACGACTGCACCATACACATGAAATAATGAGGGAACCTGACCAAGCGTCAGTATGTGACGAGTAGAGTGATAATGTGTTGGACTGGAACATTTGTCCCTAAACCAGCAGAACCAGAACATCACATCAATGTTTGCAGCATTTCTCACAAAATTCACATAAGAGCAGAAGAAATGAGGCCCAGGTTCTGATAGGTTCTTCCATCAGAACTGTTTTAATCAGAACAGGAAGAGTTCTGTTGGTCTCTCACTGACTAGTAAGATCTTCAACAATGGGCTGGTTCTTATTCTGAAACATTTAGCCCCTGATCACCATCAGAAACCTGTATCCTTCCAGAATCCAGCAGAACCAAGCTTCCCAAAAGGTCCCAAAGGTTCAGCGCCTCTCACCTTTCAGCTGGTATTCCTTTCAGCTGGCTTCTGGAAGGTTCTGGATCTCAGCTCAGCTTTATAAAAACTCAGAATTATCTTCTTCACTCACACCAACTAGAGCTGGTGTGGTCAGAATTCTAAACAATAACTAACTTCCTAGAGTTATTGAATAAGGAAATAGTGGAGTGATGAAGTTCCAGCACATTTATTGAGAAACAGAGCAGAGATCACATAGATGGAAAGTAATTTCACCCCACGGTCCCACTGCAGTCTGTGTCTGCCCTGTTTCTGCCCCTCCTCACCTTTGGCTCTCCCTAATATTTCCATAGTGGCCTTGGCATGAGACAAAAAAAGACAGTCTATCCTAGACAATCTTCATCCCACACAGTGGGAGTGGCGTGAGGCCATAGTGACTTTAGAATAATATTCATATCACATTCCACCCTTTTGATCACAGAGATAATGCTTTATCTGTATGATCACACACAAAACAAGATGACCCATCACATGAATATGTGAACAAAACGCAAAGGAACTATTTCAGTAAACTAATGTGGGACCCCAAAAGGTTGGAACAGGGCAATGCTGGAACGTTTAGTAATGATCAACATGAATGCGTCATAGAGTTTTAACACACAAGATCAAAGGTTTATCTTTTTTCTAAAATTTGGGGTTTCAACTAATTGAGTTAGGCCTCTTTTAGGTTCCTTCGTGCACATTATTTTAATTTTACATTAGACTAGGTAAGCTAAACCTGTTCAGTAACCAAGGTCAAATCCGTCTACTCTTCCCACACCCGGAAAAACCTCCTACTTGGTCCTCCACTCTCCATCCCATGGACAAACATCCATCACTTCCACACCTTACAAACCCAGGAGTACCAGTAGGGGGCATCACAGGGTGGGCTGGATCTTTCCTCACTAGAAAACTCCATCCCTTCTCTAAGAGAATGATAAAGACTGATGCGACCCCAGAGAAATCCCGCTCTCGACCAATCTGAGCAAGAAGTCCTCGTATTGAATCTGAAAATTATCAATACCAAGGATTTTTAGGATCTGTGAGGCCAATCAGATCCTGGTTTCCCTTAAATACAGAAGCAAAAGATTGCATAAACCATAGGTCTTGGTGTGTGTCTGAAGCAGACAGTTTTCATTCTTTATGATAAAACAATATTGATCAACATAATGCAACATCACAGTGTAGATGTCATAACACAGAAAATCAATCATGTGAGTCAGTGGAACAGAGCAATTAAACAAAGAGTAACACAATATGAGAAGAGTCAATACGTCAAGAACGCAAAATTAAGAAAGCCTTCAGGCCATTTAGGGCACAAGGCAAACATGAATCTGATGGCGCTTAGGGTTCTTCAGGCAACTCCTCCTGTTGAAGAATAAGAAATCAGAGTTATCTGGCTTCTTCATCCCAAGTCCTCTCCTTGTTCCCACTTGCAGAGGATGATTGAGCTAGATGGTAATAAATGTTTAGTTTTGGCTTGGGCAATGAGCATTTTACTCCCAATAAAAGGCTCCGTGAAGATGGTCGGCAGACACGAGGCTTTGTCTTCTGTGCAGAAACAAATGTGTAATTAGTGTTCTTAATCCCCTTCATGCGTCATGTATTAAAAACATCCTCCAAGCACTTTCACATCCAAGATATTCCTGTGCACAATAATTTAGCTCCAAGCTTAAAATTCTGCAATTTAATTATTAATTAAAAGAGTAATCTTTAAGTTCAAATGTATTTGCAGTAGTTTTCTTGTAATTCGTAATAGAAGGCATGTGTCTTAACTTTCATTGTCTGTCAGTTGAAAGTTCTCTGCAGCATAATTTAATGATATTCTTATTTTCAAAAGCTCAGCTGAGAAAAAGGAAGCCTTTGCATACCCAAGAGCACACCAAGTCGTAATTGGTTGATATTCAGGAAGTAGGCGTTGCCTAGGACGGAGACAAGAAGCAATTCTGTGAATCAACTTCAGCTTGACGTGCATCAAACCTTTTTTTCCTCTCTTTTTATTTTTTTAAGGGAAGTACTGTTGCTTTAAGAAACGAGGTACAAATCTACACGGAGAAGATTAACTATTTATATAACACTGGTATCTGTTTAAGAATGCCAAGGTTGTTCACAACAAGGTAGCAGCAGGAGAATCGCGAGCCAGCATCCAACCTGGCAAATCTTCAGTGCTACACACAGCTTTATCCAAAATGTATTTTTCTCTGGTTTAAGTGTCAATCATAGTAGAGAACAGGAGCCCTTTTGAAAACGTTCAATCATCGTTGAACAACCAAAGCTACTTAAGCAAATCAGAATTAGTTCCCAATTAAATCCTAAAAAAGTAAACCTTACATGTGATTATTTGTATTTTTAACTGAGGATTAAGGACTTTGATTTAGAAGTTCTTGGATGAAAGCGTCTCTGCGTTCTTATTTGTCTAGGCCTCGGTAATTGGATCTATGTGTTTTGAGCGTGGACCTGGTCAGGACGGGGTAGGTTTTCTTTGATGCTTTCTCTTTTCGGCTACCCCAAAAAAACAAAACCCTTTATTGCCAGTGTTAGGTTTCAGGTAACCCCTGTGGGACCACCTCATCATCTCCTGTGTCCAATCTGGTTCCAAGTGCCTTGGCCATCGAAACACTTTCACCACCTGTGACAAGTTCACAACAGTTTCAAACCACAGCATCTTGTCCTAGGTGTCTCCACACCCCCTGTGTGTGAAATGTCTCTTGTTTTAAGACCAGCATTTCACCTTATGTCCTGTTCAGGATGTTTTTTGCACAACAGGAGTTCCAATGTTGGGTGCCATTGCAGCTTTCATGTTCCTCAGAGTAAACCTTCATTCAATGATATCACCTTCAAGCTGTTATCCTTTTATCATTACAGGCCCATCTGTAATCCTGACCAGATCCGAAATGTCCAACTAATCTAATTGGCTTTATTTCTTTTCTGTAAGTAAGTAAGAGGAAAATTATTAAATGATCCTGGTCTAAAAGACCTCTAGGTTAATATTTAGCTAAACTCTGTTTTATGTGTTTTTCCCTTCAGCATGTTTTAACATCTGGTTAAAAAGAGAACTACTGAGTTATTTGCATCCGAGAGGAGGGATATTAAATCTCCACAAATATTTTAGGTAGCTGCATGTAATTCCAAAACAATTGTTTACTGATGCTTAAATCCCCAATTTACCCATGTTAGTCAGTAGAAAGAGTCATTATGCTAATTTTGCAGTCTTATCCATTTTAGCCTGTGACCTTTTCTTTGCGCTTCATTGATGTCTGCCGAGGCGGCAGATCTTAGCGACATTCTAATTATTGTGTCTTATTTGCACCTCTGCTTACTTTAAGATGTCCAGTAAATGTGGTGTTCGCAATTTCCTTCGCATCAGCAGGTAGTTTAAATGTTCAGGTTCCTCCGCTCATATTAATGAAAAATTAATTAATTCATTTATCCTATTTAACTGTTGATGTAATGTCTACTTAATTTATTAGGTTGCTCTATGATTCCATCACGTAAATGAATATTTTGGTGCAAAATAATTTTCAAATTGGTCTTCCCTATTTTGTCATGCATGATTTGTTTACAAAGTTTGTTAAATCTTAACATTGCTTCTTAACGTTGCTTCTTTTCACCTTTACGTAATCATCAATGCGTTTTGTAATGTGCATTTTTTTTTAATTGTGTACAAGAAAATCTGAAGTGAAACGCAGGAAGGTGTGTAAGCCAAACTCATCTTTGTTTCTGTTGCTGACAAGTCCGTTGATAGTTCCACAACACTTCTGTTGGTCCTTTTGATCATGTGAATTTACTGTTAGTAATATTTTTTGTATGACAGACTGACTGTATGTGGATTTTAGGTGGATTTAAGGTGGCTGCAATCACTTCAGGTTGTTGGGTCAGAACACTGTAGGTTCAGGTGCTCGCAGGAATAAGAGGCGGAGTCCTTTAATGCAGTTCAATTAGTTTATCTGCATTTAAGTATCAAGAGGTCCATGGGTGTAACTGAGTGTGTGGTTTCTGAAATACAAACATACATAAACATACATGCAGATTCAGAATATGAAACAAATAAATTCAGGCTCAAACAAACTAATTAGCTGCTAACAACTATGACATAGACCTCCGAGCCTATTGCTAATTAGCTTTTAACATCAAGTTGCTCCTCGGTAGGTTGCCAGTCGCCACACTACAACAACAGCGAAACTACTACCAAGTTCTCAATAACAACTGAGGGGTAAGAGGACCCCAAACAGGGTATAACACAACACAAACATGATAACTCACGGTTCTATGAACGCACACACCGCAGATCCCCGAGCAATGTCTGCTTCGTATTGAATGCTGCGCATGTGGTGCGCTCAAGGACCGCGGGCAGCGTAGGCATTCGCAATTGCGTGGATTATCTTTTGTACACTTTTATTTATATGTAACTTTCCAAATCTCAATTGGTCTAGGGTGAAACCTCAAAGTAAACCAATTTACACTTATTCTAATATCAGCAGCAGAAGCAATGATTTCCCCCCTGTGCAATGCCAATGCCGTTTATGTTTATTTCTTTTCTTCAAATTTTCCTTTTTTTATTTTATTTTTTTAGTAGCCGTAGTGCAATATTAAATGAACCCCTTTGTGGGAAATTTGCATGTTTAATCCAATCATTTATGCATGTCATGCTTTCGGGCCCCTACTTTTCAGCATGAAAAGATGAAAAAAATTTCCTCTCTTATTTTGAAATTTCCTGCAGTATTTTTTAAATGGGTTCCGAGAGGAGCCCCTTCTCGTCCCCAAAAATATGTTCGGGGTACAAGAGGCCGGATAACTTCTCCGGGCCGGCCAAGCGACTCCTGTCCCCGGACTTCCTGGCTCGTCGGTCAGAGATCCTGTTCATGGCGCCAAACGTGGTCACAATTCTAAACAATAACTGACTTCCTCGAGTTATTGAATAAGGAAACGGTGGAGTGATGAAGTTCCACCACTTTTATTGAGAAACAGAGCAGAGATCACATAGAAGGAAAGTAATCACACCCCACGGTCCTACTGCAGTCTGTGTCTGCCTGTTTATGCCCCTTCTCGCTTGCAGCACTCCCTAATACTCCATAGTAGCCTTGGCATGAGACAAAACAAAGACAGTCTATCCTAGACAATCATCATCCCCGCACAGCAGCTACAGCATTTGGCCTTGCAATCACCGGGCCTGTGCTCACATGTCCAAGTTTCGTGAGGCCATAGTGACTTATCACAAACATATCACAGCTGGTTCCACTATGATATGGATCAAACTTGAACACTCAGCAGAACGAAAAAGTCTGGAAAACTTTGACCCATCCGGACCTGGAGCAGAACCTGATGTCTGTTGGTCTTCTAGCTCATATTCAAGACTGGATCTTCTCCTGGTTCCGTTGCTCCCACACTTTCTTCTTCCTGCAGACAGAGAAGCTTCAACCCAGCAGAACCTCTCCACCAAGCCTGACATACAAACTTTTTTTATATCCTTCTGGTCCTTTGACCATGTGTATTTGCTGTTAGTAATAATTTTATTCATATATACCTTTTCAATCTAAATTGGTCAAGTATGAAACTTTAAAGCAATGACTTTTCCCTTGTAGTGTTTTAAGCTTCCAGTGTTTCTCTATAAATGATAAGAGTTTTCCCCGTAAGCACATTAAGAAGACTACCCAAAACAACCCATGATTAGAATTTAACCCTTCAGAAGCTGGCTTTATTTTATTTTTTACCTCTGACATAGTTTTTGTACCCCTTAGGAAAGCAATGCATATTTAGTTCCATACAGTTTGTTCAAAGCACAGTTTTTTCCCATCTATTTAAATCAAAGATCATGTATTTCTTAACTTCTTTCACATGGACTGGTTTGTGATGAATCATTATTATTATAAGAAATGAGATCTCAGTAATTTTAAATTACTTTAGGGCAAAAAAACAAGTGATAGGATCTCTGCCTAAATTTGTGAAACAGTAAACTTAACAAGTGTTGAGAATTATAAAATATATCTTAGTAGGGGTGTCTCCCCTCTCTGTTGCTGGGTAGAATAACAGGGCGGTTTATTGCCCTCCCCTCTCTGTGGCCGGGTAAGATAACATGCAACTTTAATTTTATGGCTGTTGGGTCATCGCGGCCTGACCCCGTGCTGGGAAGAGCAGCCCCTTTGTTTGAGACACAGATGGCTTGCAGATTACCCCTCCCTTCCTTAGAGGAGGCGGGCAGAAACTGTATTAAAGAAAGTCTCGGCAAAACTTAAAAATAGACAGACTTATCCACCACGCGGAAAACATCTTGTAATGGTAATGTACTCTGTCTCCATATTTAATTTCTATGAATTAAATATGCATTTAAACTGTTCTACCTCTTGATCAATGTTTCCTCATTTATAGCCAAATCCGGAACTGGGAAAGATGGGTTTTTAATAGACATGTAACAGCAGCCCGGTAAAACCCGATCTTATCATGGTGCCGAAACCCTCGGATTTTGGCTGTGAGTGAGAGTCTGTTTGAAAATCGGACACGAAAAGAGGACTAATTCTGCAGCATCACCGGTCGACCGGAAAAATTTTTCTCCATTGGCAGAATGTTAGCTGTTTAGGCCAAATTTCTGTGGTGCTGTGGTTTAAGATTCTCTCTTCTCAAAATATCAGAGGTTGAACAGAGCAACTTTTATGAGAGGTTTGAATGGAATTTATGTTTAGAAATAACAGTCGAGAATCCTTAGATGGTGAGACTGTAGGAAAATAGAAATGGCAGTCAAGAATCCTTAGATGGTGAGACTGTAGGAAAATAGTAATGGCAGTCGAGAATCCTTAGATGGTGAGACTGTAATAAAAAAAAAAAGATAAAAGCAAAGACAAAAAATATGTCCGGGGATTGGCCAAACGGAAACCAGACTGACAAACTGGTGATATCAGGGCTGAGGTGTGCGCTACCTCTTGAGAATTAGGGACACTCAAAAAGTAGCAGGGGATAGGAACTGCCAAGATACGTAACATCTTTAAATTGACGCTAAGAGAAGCAAGACCTTAAGAGTGAGCTGTTATAGAAGATAAGAGATTAAAAAGGGGACCCAGGAGAACAATTAAATTGTTTTCTAGTATCAGAACTAGGTTCTGATACACAACGATCAGACGAGGAGATTTTAAAATAAGGATACGTTTCGTCGACTACGGAAGGGACGAGGGTCTCTCTGTGACGCGCCAGGCTGTCTGTCTTAAAATGTTACGTTTGTTACGTCTTGTCTAACAATTTTGTCTCAGTAATATGGGATCCATGGTTTGA
Organism: Fundulus diaphanus; assembly: GCA_037039145.1. Classification (NCBI taxonomy): domain Eukaryota; kingdom Metazoa; phylum Chordata; class Actinopteri; order Cyprinodontiformes; family Fundulidae; genus Fundulus; species Fundulus diaphanus. The sequence continues at coordinate 52,252,198 of CM073131.1, forward strand.
GAGAAGGAGAGATTGGTTGGGCCCTGCAGCTCTGCGTAGTGTGGGTGTCTCTGTGTGTATCTCTGCTTGTGTGTGTGTGTGTGTGTGTCTTCATGATGGTGTGAATTTCTCCACGTGCGTGGGCCTAAAGATAAGAGCAGTGACTGGGGAGCAGATATAATTTTGTTAAGTAAAAAGTGATAAGTAAAAATATGGGTGAAAATAAAAACTAAAGGGGAATTTGGAAATCATTGGAAAAAAGGTTGATGCATTAATGATGTTTGTTGAAGTGCAGGACAAGTTTCAATGCAGACAAGCGATTTGAGGTATTGGCTGCAAGCTGAATGGGTGATTTGCATTGGAGAGCATGAACAGCTGCATCTTGGTGAGTTTTGGAGAAAATTTTTATTTTAAACTGTAGCCTAAAAGTTAGTAAGTGACCAGTTTGGGAAAGTTGTTGAAAATTTGGCAGAACATAAAACATCTGTTTGAGGCATTATAAATTGGGAAAACACAATAAAGGGAAAATGCCTTGTTAGAGTGTAATTTTAACTAGCATTATCTATTGCAAAATAGCGTTTTAAAATGCCTAATGAATGTAAATACTTTCAGACATGAAATATAATTTGCGATCAAATAGTGATTAAAAGGTTTTCATTGTTTGATAGCCCTAGTTATAATAGATAAATAAATAAATATAATCCGTCAGACTTCAATCTAGCTGTCTAATAGAGAGTAGTAAATCCTATCAGCTTTTGCTCATTTGCAGGCCTGGGAAAACTACAGTAAGCAGAACTAAACAGAGTTAAAAGTTGGGTTAAACTGTACCTTAATAGTGTGTGCAAACTGATATTGCGGTTGATTTGACCGATTTAGTTAATCCTGCATTTAGTCATGAGTCAATTTTGAAGTTATCCTCAAAAGAAGCAGCTAAAATTAAGGAATTTATGACTAATGTTAATGGTTTGCATTGTTTTATTATAGATACTGATATTGCAGAACGGCAGAAACTAGTAGATACAGAAAATATTACGGGATCATCGCAGGACGGTCCCCACAGTATTCATTGTATGTAATCACATTTTCATAGTCCCACGAAATGCAGATGCCCTTGTCACACAGTAATTTAAGAACACAGGAGTTTTCTAGCTGTTCACTTGGTAACATGCAACTTCTGGTGAATAAACTCCCCAGTATCAGTGCTGGTGGTTGAACATGGCTGGCTGAATTACAAAATTTAACCAAAGGCTTACAACTGGCTCTCAGTGATTTTAGAGCCATTTTAAGACCTTCTTTGTCTGCGTCTGTACTTGCTGTCATTGAAAATGTTGCTCAATCGTCCCACATGCCTGATGAAACTTTATTCTCTTCAGTAATTTCTTCCTTGGAAGATGCAATTGTACAACACTTTCCATTATCCACATCAATTGAGCTTCCTAAATTTGACTGGGACCCACAACGGCGTCCTGCAGATTACATAACTCAAGCTGCAGAGAAATGGATCAAAAACACAGGTGTGGATCCTAAAACAAATTGCTCCAATCTGGGTGAATTATTTAGAGGGGCAGTTTTGGATGGGGTTCCTTCTTTAGTGTCCCTGCTTATGAAACAAAATCCTGATATGCCTGGGTGTTCGTATGCTCGCTGGGAAACCTGTTTGATCGACTATTTGTATGTGGCTCAAAGGGAGGACAGGAAGTTGAAGCAAGACTTAGAGGACTTGCAACTTCAATTACTTAAATTACAATTACTAGAAGCAAAGCGGAAAGTGACCAAGAGAAAGCAGGAGATGACACAAAGAAATGTCTCTGCGGGTGTATCATGTGGTGCTCAGACCCTGACGGTTCCACCACAGTCTAATTTCATTCATGGAGGGGGGCCACCTCCTCTGCTTTTCTGTTCTGTATTTGATTCCAGATTTGCTGTTCCTGTGTATGGACGCGGATCTCATTGTGACAGTCAGTGCAGACATGGAGACAGGACCAGGAGACCGAGTAGACGGGGCGGACATGTCAGAACTTTTCGACCATCTACGGACATCTGCTTTAAATGTGGTCTCTCTGGGCACTGGGCCAGGGATTGTTTTGCATCACCAAATCCTGGCATGAAATCCTGGCATGGGCTCACATCCGGAAGGTCAGTACCCCAGAAAGGGGATAACGCTCCCATGAACAATGTTTCCTCACCCTGGAGAAGTGGCCAGCGCTCATGAACAGCGCAGATCCCAAACTGTCAAGGGGAGTGACTGTATGAATTTTTGCGCACATTGGAGCCACCTGTTTCATCAAACACTGAGTCGTGGACTGAGACTTTGTCACTGAGGTGCTTGCAGAGACGTTGCAGCGACCTACTGCCACACTGGGGGAAGAGATGTACAGTTCCATGCATGGAAGCCTTTAAATATGAAGTCTTACTTCCGATCTCATGTTTGCCTGATCTGTTGCATGTCAATCTGAGTCCATCTCAGGTGCCGCAGCCTGGTATCAAACATTTTTTAAGGTAATTCAGACAGTTATTTCTACCAATATATTGCTGACCAAATTTAATGGAATGTGATTTCTCATATTTTTTCTGTCTCCAACTTTTGGGCTTCTAGGCAAATGGCTTGGTGCGAGTAATAACTTCTTAAGGCAGCCGATTGAGCAGATACCAGCAGTACAGGTTTGCGGTTATGAAAAATATACTACTGTCTCTTAAAATTTTTTACTATGTAACTGATATGTTCCTTTTAAACATGAGTTTTAATTCTATTATGTCCAGGACCGTAATGCTCATAATTGACAGCAGACGGTGTATTTTACCATCACAATTATTAGCAGAAAATCCACTGGGGTGGGGATATTTTTCACATTTAGGGTTCTGTGATGCTGCATGCTCACAGCTGCATGCCATAAATTTACAGACTGGGAGTTCTTATCAGCTTTTACGACGTGGGGGCCTCTCGCTAGCAGGAACAGCGGTGATCTGGGTGAGACGTCTTGTTTTTCAACCAAATACTATTCATTGCAGAGTCACGCTTTTTAGGTTACACACATTAGTTAGGTTGTTTCTTATTAGCTCACAAGTATTGAGATTTTTCTATTGTACAATATAACTGTTGCCTGCTAAAACATATCAGATTTTCACCAGAATTTGCTGTTACCAGGTGTTTTATTCAGGTACAACCCAGTATTTTATCAGTATGTAAGTACCTTGGAACATTCAGCATTCTCATACCATCAACTTGCTGTGAGCAAATTAGTTTACAGTCATCATTTCAATTGGTACACTGATCTTACACAACTTTTGAAGGACTTCTTGCAGATCTGTGGTATTATGAAATTGCATTATGTTTTGATCTGAATCCAGGATATAGGGCAGTGTTTTTTCATACTTCAATTCAGATAATTATTTGCAGTTAATTGATTCCCTGTCATGACTAATACTATTCTTTGTTAATGTTTTGTAACAAAATTAATTTTGTTCCAAGCAGAGGGATATGACATAAACATTTATATGACATAAACATTTATATGATAACACTGTATCTTAAAGTTATATAGATCTTAAACTTTATATCAACCCTTGGCACAAGTAATTTCAATGAAGGGTTCTTGTGCAGGACCCCACGGAGGTATGTAACTGCGTTGTAAATCAGATAACGGTTGTTTAAACAAAAAGAAAACCCCCACAAAAGACCTTACCCATGGCTCTCTGGAATGTTGGTTTAAGTGACTCCCAAAACAGGCCAGAACTATAAATTAGATTTAGTGGGCAAGTTTCAGACACCACGTATCTGCTAGAGACAGATTCTATGAGGGGGGTTCCTGGAAAAAGGCTTAAACAGTTTAAGCAGGACAATAAAGTGAATGTTAAATTAAACAGAAAAACTATATAAACTACAAAAAACTGGATAAAACAGAGATAAACAGAGGGTAACTTAATGCATATTTAGTTTAGTTTAAAATCATTGGTGTGTCAGGTAGGTTAGTTAAGGTTTCAAAGCCACATATATATGTTGTAGTTAACCGGATCAGGATTTGTAACAACTGGATAAAACGATAGGTGAACAAAATGGGGGTTTGCTTTTTCTCTCAGATTAAAAGTAGAAACTTTTTTGCAGCATAGACATCTGAGTATGGAGTAAAGGGTACAGAAGTAAAGTGTGGTGACGTGCTGAAAGGTGGGTGTGAAGTGGTTTGATGGATGGTAATCTTTAATTTTTAATCCAGAGAGCATTCTGACATTCTTACAGGAAAATGTACTTTGATTTCAAACTAAATTAACTAATTTTAGATTCCACAGACATGGCGATTCCCACCGGAGGTATAAAGTTTTTGTGCAGGCATTCTTTTGCAGGACAATCAGAGGCCCAGCGTCAGGAAAGAGGAATTGTGATAAAGTGTCTCATTAACTATTACATTTATAAAATAGGTTTCCCATAGGCTGGAGATGGAACAACGGAAGGTGGTAAGGATTAATGGGGAGAATTCTAAACACAATTGGCTAAAATTCTGTGCACAGACGAAATTGGAAATGGGGTGAAAAAGCTGTGAAGTGTGTTTCTTGTGGGAGTGTTCAGTTAATTTCATTACAGGATATGTTTCCATATGACTGAAAGGAGCTTTTCGGGACCGAAGTCAACCTCCGGAATTACAGGTAGCACACAACATTTGATATCTTTTTTTTTTTTTTTTTTTCTCCCAGTGTCCTGTCTAGCAATATGGCAATAGGAATTGATATCTCAATGCCAGATAGAGCTCGACAGATTTTGCTTTTACAAGTGGAGCAAACAGCTTTCGCCATAGTGCTCCACTTGATTTATGCTTGTAAATAGCTTTATTATGATTCCTGCAAGGAGAATTTCAAATTATATGGACATGACAATGGGAGAGTAAAGGAATAACAAAAAGTGAAAGAAAAGAAAAAAAGAGTAGAGGTGAAAAAAAGAGGAGATAAAAGGGAGAGAATGATAAAACCTTCTTTGTCTGCTCCATCACCTGGAAAGAGACACAAAAAGAACAGCACAACCAACAGACATAAAGCAACAGATACACTCGAATAACACCTAGATGCCATTGCTAAATCATATATATTATTATGTAAGCTGACATGTGTAATGTGATATTTGAAAAAAGAAAGTGAAAAAACATAAATAAATAAATAAATAAATTATAAGATTACTGTATATAAGTGAACACTTAATACCTGGGACCCAGCACCTGTGGGAGATGTGAAAGTGCACTAGTTTAGGTGAAGATTATCCAGAAATAGCTTGATAGTGATTGTGGAGAACCGAAGACCCACCTTCCCCGAGCACAGAGGCAGGCGTCAGGGGACCCGTAACCCCGGACTCCCAAAGGGGTCCCTAAAGCAGGTCGCCCAGGAGGGGCCGACACAGGATATCTGCAACCCCCCCCCCAAGGAAGGAGCAGAGACGACCCCGAGGAAATCCCCCAGCCACCGCAATGCCGACGCCCTCAAGAGCCGCGGAGACGAGCCCGTGGGCTCCGCCGGCAGCTAGCCCCGCTGAAGTGGTCCCGGCCATGGGCCCTGAGGGCCAGAGGCCCCAGGGGTGCCCCGCCCCCGCGACGAGGACCCCGGCCGCCCCCCGGGGGGCCAGGCCCCGCGAAGAGGCCGCCGGGAGTGGGCCGGCGCACGCCCGGTAACCCGCCCCAAACCCGAAGCCAACCAATGCGCCAGGGGGCCAAGGCGCCCGCCAACGAAGTGGAGGAGGGCAGGACGTGGGGGGATGGGCTCCGCACCTAGCGGAGATTGAGATGTTCTTGGGAGAGGGAGCGGACCACACCCATACCTGGAAAAAAAAAAAAAACTCATTCACCCCATCCCTCCCTTGTGGCCCACTCACCACACACAGAAAAAAAAAAAAAAAAAAGACGCTGTACACACATTCCCACATAACACTCACATCCAACACTGACCAAAGGGGGGGTCACCCCAAATCGACTATACGACTGCTTGTGCCCGACCCCCGGCCCCGGCCCCAGACCAGACGCCCCCGGACCGGGCCCCCCCAAGAGGGCGGGCCAACACGACCCGCACGAGCCACCCAGCCAGAGCCCCCCCCCCTCCCCCTAAATACCTAATAAACCCCCTCCCTCCCTCCCCCCACCTTACCCTTGCCATCCCTGCTCCCCGCCCCCTGGGGGGAGCAGAGGCATCAGCCCCAGACCTGGCAGGCCGCTGACTGCACACCGCAGCCCCCCGCCAAGACCCCGGACACAGTGGCCCGCACCTCCTCCAGGCCCCAGACTCCTTGCCGCCATCGGAGAACGAGGGTGTGCAGAAGACCCCGACCCTCCCTACGCCTGCTCAAATGTTGTGTTGTTGCATATTGTTCTTAAGTGCGTTTAAAAACTGGGAGCGCCGAAGGGGATGCACGGCACAGCCCACCCCCCTTCCGGAAGGTAGCTGTTGCCAGCGCACCCCCTCCGTGTGACTGCCCAGAACCCTCAATGTCTAAGTGGGAGAGGAGGTGAAGGGAGCCGTCCGAGGTGAGGCCCACACAACATAGGCCCCCCCCAGACGTCTTCCCCCCACCCCCCCCTACCATGGCCTATATGAGTGTGCGATGTGAAAAATGTTTGAAGTGAAAGTGTTTAAGATGCATGATAAAATTGGGGAGAGGGGCGTCACCAGAAAGTGGCAACCTCCAGTAACGCCCCCTCCCTCATGACCTACATGTGTGGCGGCGTGATGGAGCAGGCAGAGGGAGGAGTCCGGGGATGGGGAGCAAATGACTGGGAAGCCAACCCAGGGAGCCAGCTCCCCTACTGACTCCAATAGGCACCCCCACTCCCCGAAAGCCCCACCCAGAGAAGGGGGCCTCGCCAGTGGCACCACCGTAGCCCGGGGGCCAGGGAGAGGCCGCAGGGCCCGCCAGCCAACCACCCACCAGGACCAACACCTCAACCCCCCCAGCCCACCCACCAAGCCTACTTAAACTAAATAAATAAATAATAAATAATAAATAATAATAATAATAATAATAAGAGGGGGGGACCCTGGCCAGCCGGCCCGCACGAGCCATCCCAAACCCCACCCCCCAGGTGAAACCCGCACCGGAAGACGACACGGACCAGGACCGGGACAGGGGGCCGGACACAAGCCCGAGGGCGGCGCGCCCCAGGGACCCCAGACCCCCAGACCCACCCCGGCCCCACCCAGCGGCAGCACAGCTACCAGGTCAGTAACCCACGTCCGTCAACACGCAGCTCCCAAAGAGCGCCGCAAGCGGCTGCTGTAGGCCACCCGTAGGCCTCCCAAACTCCTCCCAGATGGGGGCAACAGACCCCGGAGCCGGATCCACCAGGCGCCCTACTCCAAGTGACCCCAGGGCCCCAGGAACCCCTCCATCCAGCCACTGCGCCCTGCAGGAAGCAACCCACCGCCCCCTATTCCACTAAGTGATGGTGTTGATCAGAGGAGCCCAAAGAGACCAATCAGATGTGGAAGCAGATGCTGTCTCTAGATTAATATGATCCAACAAAAGATCTCTATACTGATTGATACTGAGATTTTGTTTACTTTTCCAATTCATGAGGATAGTTTTCTTTGCGATGCATAAAGCAGTAAAAACCATGTAAACTATTTCTTTTTTCAGAGGACTTTCCTCAAAATTACCGAGCAGGCAAACTGATGGGGATGGTGTAATTTTACAGCTCAAGCACTTTGATAAGTCCTTACATATCTGTGTCCAGAACCTCTGGACTGGTGTGCATAACCATAACGCATGAAAATAATTATCAGGATGATTGCCTATGCAGTGTGGGCAGATATTAGATTGTGCCAGACCCATCTTGAATAATCTTTGTCCTGTGTAGTGTACTCTGTGAAGGATTTTGTATTGTATTAGTTGTAAGTTGGTGTTTCTAGTCAATTTGAAAGTTCTTAGACATGTCTGAGCCCAGAAATTTTGTTCAAAGGTGCCTGATAAATCTTTTTCCCACTTCATTATAGGAAGAGATATCGAATCATCTATTTTAGTCAGTGTCCTGTATGATTTAGACAGTAGTTTGGGGGGGGGGGTTAAATCTAAGAACTCTATTATATTAGTTGGGACTTATAAACCACCATTAATATGCTTATATTTATTTTTAATTATAGATTTAAGTTGTTCATATTCCAAGAATTTATTTTTACTAATGCCATATTGCATATTTACATTTGATATCTAAACGGTTGTCGTGTAAGTTTCAGGAGACATGAAATTAGGAGAGTCCGAGTATGTGAAGGGAGTCCACCAACCCCCAACCTCGAAGGATGCGCGCTAAGGTCATCAACAGACAGATGTGGTGGGCCAGAGGTCAGGGGCCCATCTAATTCCAGAGCCATGTGTACCAGCCAAACAGAGTGTTTAAGGGTACAATACCATGCCAGCCTTCGGGTCAGACTGGCTAACTGGAAGGATTTTCAACTGCCACCCACCCGTGCCATCCGGCAACGAGGGCAGCTCGAGGCGCAGAGCCACTCGCGGATGAGGCAGCCGGAAGTTTATTTTGTTTTCGTTTTTTTATTTTTAATAAAGATTAACATACAGTTCTGTGGAGACCGCGGTTGGAACACTGACTCTTTAAACCATCTTCTTTAAAGGCGAGAAGAAGACATCTCCGAGACGCAAGACATCATGACCATAATTGAATGCATTGTGTAAAAAAGAAAAAAGAAAATGAGAGTTTTGTAACCACTGCATATGTCTTATAAGTTCCATATTCATAAGGTGTTCAATATTAGTATTGTTAGACTCTTGGTTCTGCATTGCATGATAATCTTTTTATTCTGTGGTTTGATCTTAGTGTAGTGCTTTCATGGGTTATCTTTATTTCTAAGAAGACATTTTGTTAATTTAGGTTAGGACTTTTGAAGTCATATTTAGATCACATAATTGTTTCTGGTAGTTGCACATTTATCTCAGCCTTGCACCTCTCGGATAAAGGTGCTTACTTTTCTTAATTCTAGTAGGTTAGAGATTCAGATAGGGTTAGTAGCTTATTAGCTTATACTTGGGTTATTTTACATTTAAGGGGAACATTTGAACTTCATTTGATTTCATAAGTCGCCAACAGAGGGGACAGTGGGTTACAATATTACATCTTACCATTTACATTTTGTTTAAGGGTTTCAAGACATTGACTTAGTTTAGCCTAGTTATTGGTTTGATCTATAAGAGATCAAAACAGAGGGGTTGTTGAGAATTAAAAAATATATCTTAGTAGGGGTGTCTCCCCTCTCTGTTGCTGGGTAGAATAACAGGGCGGTTTATTGCCCTCCCCTCTCTGTGGCGGGGTAAGATAACATGCAACTTTAGTTTTATGGCTGTTGGGTCATCGCGGCCTGACCCCGTGCTGGGAAGAGCAGCCCCTTTGTTTGAGACACAGATGGCTTGCAGATTACCCCTCCCTCCCTGCAGTTCTCCCAAAACAAATGAACATTTTGAAACCTTGAACATTAATTTTAACCGAATTAATTCACACAGATGAATGTTTAGTTACAAACGATACATACATACCATACATACATACGTACAGTTACATACATACTGATACATAGAAACGATGACAATCAGACAAACAAACACGTGCAGGCCTGCTTTTTTCACTATCTTTAACAGTTCTGTGTTTTCCATAATTTTTAAACGTCTATGGCAACGCCAAAAGATGTTTTCAACACATTAAGTTCCCACTTAGTTTAAAAGGTGGAGAGTGTGCGCTGGTTACAACCCACGAATGTTTCATCCACACGCGGTTTTACGTTTCAGCCCCGCAAGGATACAACTCTTTGTCTCGCAGACACTTGGACACTTATCCATTTTTGAAAGTTATACGTCGCTATTAGCAGTTCAGACCAATTTTATCCACAACGGAAGTGCCTAATTGGTCCCCACGTAAACGCTTCCCCGGTGCAACGCCTTTTTAGTTCAGTTTCCGTTTCCTTTTTTATTCATTTTATTCAGTTTTCGCTTTTCTTTTTATTAATTCTTAACTTTATTTTTATTATTTAGTAGCAGTACTGCAATTTAAAAATAATAGTAATAATAATCATAATAACCCCTATGTGAGAAATGTCCAGGTTTAATCAAATCATTTCAAATCATTTATGCATGTCATGCTTCTGGGCCCCTACTTTTTCAGCATGAAATCGAACGTCTCACCCTGGGGCAAGGCTTGACCCTGAGAACTCTGCCTTTTACCCATTACACGGACTCTTCTGCATCCAGACTTTTTTTTATTATTTTATTTTATTCTTTTTTTTTTATTATTATTATTTTCTACTCGTCCTTAGCTCGATCGACCAACTAAAATGAAAGGCCTCACATCTGATGGTCGCCTTTTGGTATAATGGTCGGGGTCCCCACTTATCAAAGCTGCGAACGTCTTTGCAACAGTCAAGGACTTAAGCAACCCTGCCACTTTCATCCACAACAGAAGTGGACAGCCTCTTGCACAAAACCAAGACAAGAGGACTTTAATTGACCAGCTGCAAACTGCTCAGCCCGGTCACCCGTTCTCCAGGTGAAAATCACTCTGCCCCTCCTCCTCCCAGCATGAGAGTCCGCATTTCAGCTGAAAACGTATTTTAATTAAATTTTGATTTTTAGTTTAATGTTAAAACCTTAGTCACTGTTCTGTATTGCGAATCCTGTTTTATATAAATATAATTAATTATTTCTACCGGCTTTTACTTTTACTACCTTTTAGGTTTACAGTTTTAAATTTTAAAATTTCTTGAGGTTTTCGTTAAATGGGGTTTAAATTTTAAATGCTTGTAAGCATTTTTGAGCAATTGCGTTTGTTTTTAAAAGAGCTGGAAAGTAATCCCCTTACCGTCTCATGAAAGAAAGGTTCGGATCTTCGCGCCGATGCCCAGAGATGCTCCGAGACCAGGAAAAACCATTCGGGGTACCAGAGGCCGGATAACCTCTCCAGGCTGGCCAAAGCAGCTCGTGTCCCCGGACTCCCCCGCTCGTCGGTCGGAGATCTTGTTCGTTTACACCGAATGTTATGGGAGTTCTGAACAAATAACTGACTTCCCTGAGTTACTGAAGAAGGAGACGGTCAAGTGATATAGTTTCAGCACTTTTATTGAGAAACAGAGCAGAGTTCACATAGATGGAAAGTAATCGCACCCCACGGTCCCGCTGCAGTCTGCGTCTGCCCTGTCTCTGCCTGCCTTGCTTTTCGGGCTTCCCCTAATACTGCACCGTGGCCTTGGTTTGAGACATAACAAAGACAGTCTATCCTAGACATTAATCATTCTACGCAGCATTCAGCCTTGCACTCAGCAAACAGTGGATCTTATACACAGACATCCTGTCTTCAGGCCTCCTATGTCCGAGTGGTGTGAGGCCATAGTGACTTCAGAATAATAATTCTTATAACAGCGGTTGCATGGATGATCAAGCTTAAGAACTCCCTGAAACTTCTAAGTCAAAAGCGAAAGGAATTTGCATCAGACTTGAAAGAAGGAAGTGATGGTCTTGGAAAGAATGAGACCGTGGAAAGAAGGATGGTTGAACTGAAGGCTTCTTTGAGTCTCAGTCCTCCGTCCTTGGATGACATCGTAGAGGCTGAGTCACAGATTGTTAGAATCAGCCAGCAGCGTGCATTCTCCAGAGAAATAGCTGCATTGGAAAAAGACAAAATGGTCTCAAAGAGCAGCCCCCTCTACAGGTTGTCACCTGTCCTGCAGGACAACATTATGAGAGTGGGTGTCAGACTGAATAGAGCCAGTATGCCTGAAGAGTCAAAGTATCCGGCTATCTTGTCAAAGGATATGCACATTACATTGCTTATTCTTAGAGCAGTTCATAGGGGAGTTGGACACAGTGGTCGCAATTATGTGCTGTCGAAACTGAGGGAGAAGTATTGGCATCCTAGGCCTCATGCCGTCATGACAAACATACTGTCTCAGTGTGTCATCTGTAGACGCCAGCACGGAACTGCAAACAGTCAGTTTATGGCTGACTTTCCAAAAGATAGTTTTACCTGTTAAGCTGCCATTTACTAATGTAGGTGTTGATTATTTTGGCCCATTCGAGATCAATAGAGGCCGCACCACATTGAAGAGATACGGAGTGCTGTTTACGTGTCTTGCAGTAAGAGCAGTTCATCTCGAGATTGCAAGTTCACTTGATGCGGACTCCAGTATTCATGCCCTACGAAGATTTGTTGCTAGAAGAGGTCAAGTCAAAGTGATCAGATCGGACAACGACACTAAATTCATCGGTGCAGAACGTGAGCTGTGACAGGCGGTGCAGGAGTTGAATAAGGAACAGATTGAAGCTGAAATGGCAAAAAGGAACATTAAGTGGATCTTAAACCCCCCAACAGCTTCCCATCATGGTGGAGTGTGGGAACGCCAGATAAGATCAGTGCGGAAGATTCTGAATTCTGTCGTGAAGCAGCAGACTTTGAATGAGGAGGGTCTGCAAACACTTATGTGAGAGGTTGAGGCCGTCATCAACAGTTGCCCTCTCACGAAAGTGAGAGGGCAATTATCCCGAACCATTTTCTTCTGATGAAGACTAAACCTGTCATACCTCCAGGTATTTTCAATGCCAAGAATATCTACTCCAGACGCAGATGGCGCCAAGTCCAGTACACGGCAGAGTTATTTTGGAAACCCTGGAGTATTTGCCAGACCTACAGCAAAGGCAAAAGTGGCTGCACCCAAGGCGTAATGCTGCAGTTGGTGACATTGTGCTTCTGATTGATGATTCAGCTCCCAGAAGTTCCTGGATCATGGGTCGAGTCGTCGAGATCATCCTGCACAGTAAGGTAAGATTTCTTCAAGTTCGACTGACGACTAACACAATCACAATCTAACACATCTTCTCCTGAGACCAGTCACCAAGCTGTGTCTCCTACTGGAAGCTGATATGTTGTAACATATTGTTGCTGCATGAGTGGTAAAGACTGATCTCCATCGGCGAGTCATGTGCTGGTAACCTCTGACTCCATATTGTTCCAGTTTACGAAGACATATTGGACATTAATAGAGACTGAACTTTGAACATGCACTTTTTGAAACATATTCAAAAGAGTTCCAGACATGAAAACATTGTATAAAACGAAAAATAAGATTGTACAAATTTGTTTTCAGTTGATATGTAAGAAATTGTTTACTGTTGGTATGTCTTAGGAATGATATAGTTTATGTTTATGGTAATTGTTTGTTTAGTTACAAGACAATTAGGGGCCGGATATTTAAGTGCCAGAATTGACATAAGATTAATTGGGTTAGAAATATGTATTACCACCAGTTGCCTCTAGGTGGCAATAGCGATTTAGTTGTAGTCATTTCTGCGTTCGAAGGGCTGTCATGTTAGTCACGTTCAGGAAGCAAGTGACAAGGTTTTGATGTGACGGAGCTTCACCTTTTCTGACCGCAGTTTTAGATATTAAGAATTAAGAACATGTAGACATGTGAATATAATTAGTTTATAAGCATTTTTTATTGTTTGCAACGTTTTATTTTGCGTTTTTATTTTTTGAAGAAATAAATCTTTTAAGTTGGAAGCCTAAAACGCGAGTTGGAACGTGACTTTGTCCGACTTTGTGGCTCTACAGTACTCCTGGATCAGTGCTTTTGTGTACATTTTGTGTCTGTCAGATCCCCAGTTGGTTGTGGCTGATGGCTGTTCTCACTGACCTCGTTTCTGGTTCTGATGGAGGTTTTGTTTAGTAAAGGGGAGCTTTCCCTTTACAATTTAAACTTTTTTATTTATTTTTTGTTTGTTTGAACCGATAACTGTTTATTGTCTTTTAATGTGTACTTACTATAAATACAGATGAAGTTATCACAATAGTTTCAGCTTCAATTCTCTTGCCAACACAGTTTCACATTTCCTGTATTTGCAAAAGTTGTCCAGAAGCCATGAAGAAAAACTGAAGTTTTAGCTAACTGTATAATTAATAACATTTGAGCTCTTTTCTGTAGGTTAGAACTACCAAATCAGTTCTGAAGGAGCTGTGAGAGGAACAGGCTCCTTTAGCTATCTCCTTCCTTACTGACTGCACTTTTCGGACAGCACCAGCTATCAGCTGGTGGTTGTCATCCCATCAACCGGATTTAATTGGGTAAGGCATATTGCGTCTCTTCCTGTGTTCTGTTGCTGCGGGGTGGATTGTGGTTTGGTGTTCCAGATTCTCTTGATTTTGTCTTAATTCTCTTTGCTGAGACATCTCTCTGTTTAAAACACATAAGCATGTTTAAAACACATTCTCTGTGGCTGCACTTCACATCTGGAAAGTCCTCATGTTTCATACATTTTAGTTTTCAGCGTGATAAGAGGTCACTAGCCTAGCTTTAGCCTAACCTACCTTTAGCCTCACAATGGCTTTCTCCCCTATCCTTCTATCAGCTTCTCCGTCTCTATCTAATTCTCCATCTCTATCCTGCTCTATGTGTCTAATATTTAGTTATTCCTCTGCCTCCATTAGTGAAAATGGTACATGTAATAAATGTAGTGTTTTGTAGCTTTGGAGGTGAGGGTGTCAGAATTGCAGACCCGGCTCTGCGCTGTTGAAAAACCTGCAGAAACGTGACACTGGAGCAGGGGTTAAAGTTCTCAGTCGCTGCGACAGACTTCTGTTTTTTGGAAAATGAGCGCAAAATGTTCCGTGTGGACTTTTTATTCAAGAACAGAAGCTGCGCTCAACCAATGAAATCTGGCAGAGCTAGGACAGTAGCCAATCAAAAGGAGAGTAGGGCGGGTCTTTGCAAAGCAGAGATCTGCCAGTCTGAGGTTTATCGGTGTTCAATCATTTTAATTTATGGAAGAACATCTCAAACTGACCACAGACGCTCTAGCTCGGCTAATTTAGCATGACGTGCTTTTTTTTTCTTTTTTGAAGAAGGGTCGGAATGTGAAACGATGTCCTGGTTTGACTGGGTCTGATTCGGAAAAAGTAAAAAAATAAAAAAATAAATATTATTCCACCTGCACTTTTCTGTAACAAAGAAGGCAGAGCTGCAGTCAGAGCGGCTGTCAGTCAATAAGAAGCAGCTCCACCTCATGAGCAGCTAAACCAGGACACTCATTAAATAAAATCACAAAGATTTTGATGCATACAGATTATTAAAGAAACTACATAAAAAATAAAACAAATGAACTGCATCTACAACATGGACTGGAGAACGGGTTCTAACTGTGTGAGACCAGAGAGTTTTTGTAGTTATTGTTATTTTTACATGGAGTGGAACGTGATGTGAAGCGACACTGTGGAAGCGAGTCACACCAGAAACATGTAAAAAAGCCTCCTGTGGATCTATGGACTCATTTTACTCCAACCCAAAAACACCTGCCAGACAGACAGGCTAAACCAGCCAAGATTACCTTCAACAATATTTAACTTAACACAAAAGTTTAATAACATTTTTCTAATGAAAAATGTTCATCTTTAAAAGCAAGTGACGTTTTTTTCTGATAAACTTTAAGCAATTTTACTAAACTTTTTTAAAAATTTAACCTCCAATCAAAAATGCTTATAAACTAATAATATTAACTTGTCTACATGTTCTTAATTCTTAAGACCTAAAACTGCGGTCAGAAAAGGTGAAGCTACGTTGTAGGTACCAGATCGACTCGGGTGGTCAGATCGACTTGGGCCTTGTGCCTTCTGATGACGTCACTATACATGATTGGTTTAACGTTTGCACAATTGCACAAAACATTGTGATTGGTCTGGACAACTTCCTAAAGTAATTATAGCGGGGTGTAGGTTTTATTCGAGAGCGGGATTGCGGTTTGTAAACGGACAATTTTACGAAGAAATTCTCCATGGTCCCTGCGCCTCCCGATGACGTCACTAAATTCTCCGTGGGCCTTGTGCGTCCCGATGACGTCACATTATGGCAACGCCACTCAAACAAACTACATTGAGCCCACAGTCTGCATTTGTAACGAATCAATTTTATTCTTTTTTTCTCAAAAGCTTCAGGCTTAAAGATGAACATAGAAAAATGTGAAATCTTAGCAATTCAAAATAATCAACACACTTTAATTAATAAAAATTTGGTAAAATACTTAGAGATAATGATTAACAAGGACCACACTGGAAATGATAGAACAAATATTCACGCCATTTTACAAAAGAAAAAATCAACAAATATTTGACAGTTGGCTCAATTTTTGGAAGAATATTGTTAACACAAACGGAAGGGATAGCCAGATTAATTTATCTCGCATATATCTTAAATATACCAAATACTACAATATATAAATAATCAAATTCATCACAATTTCATCTGGAATAATAAAAAACATGGTGATCAGAAAGAACGACATAGTAATATCAGTAGAAAAAGGAGGAATAAACGTTATTGATTTTAAAGTGATGAATGGGGTGACAAAATTAAAATGGCTGCAGACTTTTATTAAAAATTAAAAGAGTTTATGGTTTATTTTCCCTTCACAACTTTGTTTTTTAAAACAATTGGAGGAAGGAAATTTCTCTTAAGATGTAACTTTGATCCGGCAAAATTACCAATTAAATTGTCAGACTACCACAGAAGCATTCCAAAATGATGTTAAAAGTTTTCATGCCTCGATTAAGTTACTGGAAAATAACCGAAAATTAACGAAATAAATTTAATTTGTAACAAATGGAGGGCATAATGTAGTTTGAGTGGATTTGCCATATGATGACGTCATCGGGAAGCGCCCGAGCAGGTCTGACCACCCGAGTTGATCTGGTACCTACATCGTGGCCGTTTCCCAATTCAGGAGAATGCGAGTCCATACTCGTCAAGTCTGTTCTCGGTAAGAACACAGGAAGATTGGACTTGACGAGAACGCGAGCACGCAGCACGTATTGTGCATTGGAACAGAAGTATACTCGTGACGTCATCACACCCGCAGCTCTTGAGCATTTCTTTAACGTTCAAAACTATTTATACACTACACCATCATATTTTATTGAAAACGTTTTTTTTATTAATTTCTAAAAAGTATAAAAAACACAAAAAAATTACAGAATTGTGGGTAAAAAAACCAACAATAGCAAGAATTTCTTTGTGGGGAGTTGTAATTGTTGTAGTTGCAGAGGCGATTGAATCATCACTTTGTAGAAGCAAAATGAGCAATACGAGCATTATTGCTGTTGCTTCGGTCGTTGGTCAGCTTTACCAGCAGGCTGAAGAGGAGGTGATGCAGTTGAGGAGGCAAATCCGAGCAAGAAGAAGATTAATGCAGCAGAGGCTCAGAAGGCAGGCTTTGCTCACCCATCTATTGCCAACTGGTAGGCATTTTAAGATTGACAGCCTATTTCCTACTTTTATCTTTAAAAGAAACATTGAGGATGGTATTAAAAACGTGATCAGTTTGAAATTGTGACTATTTTTCTATAAATAATTAAAATGAAGACCCAATTTTAAACATTAGTAACAGTATGACAGTAGGGTTAAGCTACTTTGTTGCACCTCCTGACCTTCACAGCATTGATTAAGAAAGGAAAAAACATATTTTTATGTCTATCCACCTTTACAGTGATTAATCTATAAATTATGTGCAGTTAATTCAGCTAATTTTTCAGTGAAATGGTAAAAATACCAGAGAAGGGAAGCTATTTGTTACATTTACTATACATTTTACCTTTTCTTTCTTGAGAACTATAATAATCTGCATGTTAAGCAGGTATAGTTTTATGCTGTGAAAAGGTGACAAAAAACAATTATGGTAACATTTGGCATTTTTTATTTACAAGAAGAAACATAAACAAAATATGTGAGGATAAACACTTCTGTGCCAATCCTCCAAATATTTTTTAATGAAGGAGACCTGAAACCAGCCTTCAGTGTCATGATTCAGCCTGTCTGCTGCACCATGCACAGACTCAGACACTTTCCACCTTCCATACAGCTCCAGTCTCCGGTTCAGTAATCATCCACACCTGTCAGCTACTAATTAGCCAGTATTCAGCACACCTGTCAGCCTCACTATTTAAGCTCACTGCATTCTGTCATTCCTCGTCGGTTTGTTCTGTTTTCCTGTTTACCTTTGTTTCTGCTGCTCAACTCATCCAGTCTCGTCCAGTCCGAAGTTCCTCCATTCTCCGCCAGCCTGCTGTAGCCTGATTCCAAGTCTCCATTCTGTCGTGCTGCTGGTCAAACCCGGTTCCAAGTCTCCATTCTGCTGTGCTTCTGGTTCTGCTGCCTCCGTGCCCTGGCTCCGTCCCGCTTGCCAGTTCCTGCCTTCACCATCCTCCTGCTTCAGCTCAGCACAGACTCTTGGTTCCTTCCTCCACTATCCACAAACTTCAATAAACTGTTAAAACTTTACCCTGTTGTGGTTGTGTTCGGGTGCAATAACAAAACATGACATTCAGGCTAAACAGGGCCACCATCGTCCTCCTCCTTAAGCTGCCCATGTGTCACGAGCACACGAGACCGCTCAAGAACGCATATTGAGAAACGGACCTTGTCACTTGCTTCCTGAACATGACTAACATGACAGCCCTTCGAACGCAGATATAACTACAACTAAATCGCTATTGCCACCTAGAGGCAACTGGTGGTAATACATATTTCTAACCCAATTAATCTTATGTCAATTCTGGCACTTACATGAATCATTATGTCACTGTCAGGTGTCGCAGCATTTACTGCTAAGACAAAATGTTAAGGCACAGGAGCAGCTGGAAGCTTCCATTCATATGCATACAAAGATTTATCTGGGGCCCAATGTACTGCAGTAAAGTCATAGTCAGTCCTGAGTGTGAACCGTCAGTCCGTCAGAGGTTTAAATGATAATGTCCAATCTACACATCAAAGCTCTATCCATAAGATTTAAAGGACACAGACGAGACACCAAAAAAATGCTTCAGCTTCACTCCCTGCAGAGTGGAACACTTTAAAAGAAACAGAAAAACTTTCCCTAACTGAAGCTGAGACAGAATGAACATAACAACCACTGAGCTTTGGCTGTTCCCTGATACATTTAGCAGATAAGAGTGAGTTGCACCCGAGTCAACAACAAAATAATTTTTTTTTCAGCTATCACCAGCATAGAAAACATTTTTAAAGGCATTTTTTTTTAAAGGCAGGGGTCTCTGTGTGGAGATACGTGCCTGTTGTAACAGCTGTGGCACATTCTAAGTGTGTGATGGCCTCTGTGAGCAAACTATGTGGATCAGTAGAAGCAGGTACCATTTCAGCATTCAGACACAGGTGTAGCGGTGTGTGTGTGTGTGAAGCCTCACGCCCCTTGGCAAGTCCCTTCTCAAAGAGGTTGGCCTCCGGATCCAGGGTCCGATCCCCCACCTGTCAGTTACCGGTACCAGGCTGCTGCGGTCCCAGCGGGCAGTCGTTCTTCCAATGTCCCAAGTGTCCACAGTTGTGACATGCATTAGAACGAGACCACTGTCCACAACTACAGCCTCTGCCCTTTCCTGCATGGGCACGTCCACGATGGTTAGATCTTCCTCATTGAGATCCATCAGAAAACAGGATTAGGGAAGCCTTGTGCATATCAGTGTCTTTTTTGTCAGCTTTCTTTTTCTTTCCTCCACCGATGACATCACCGCTGAGCAGAGCACGTCTCTTTGAATCAGCCAGACGCTAAACTTGACTCCAGTCTCCAGACAAAGTTTACTTTCTGCAGCAAACCTTTCTCCTTCCTCTCTGGGATTAGGGAGGAGGGCAGCGCTGGCCTGGATGTCAGCTGAAGTCACCTCCAGCATGGGGAATTGATGAATCTGTCCTTCCTTTGTTTACTCGCTGTTTCCTATTTCTCTGGCATGTGAAAAACAGAGAGGTGCGAATAAAGTCCGGTTCTGGCTTTGAGACAAGTCTTGCGTCTGCTCTGCCTTGGTAGTGACTGAGTCTGATGAGGGAGGGATCCTCCCGTAGTTTTCCACCTGCTGCTCTGTCAGAGCCTCCCTGCTTGCTGAGCTCGCCTCGCTCCCCAGCCTCGCCTCGGTCCGCATGCTGTTGATCAGGTGGATGTCTTCTCGGAGGGGGACAGGAGTCCAGATCCGGGTCAGCCACCTGGAGGGCCTGCAGCTCTGCCTGCAATGCAGCATATGGACAGGAGGGTGAAGCACCACATGTCTATATGTAATTTTAAACAAGGGGTCATTAGCAGCACAACCAGTATTGTCACATCTGTTACCCATGTCACCAGAAAAATACTTTCCCCTGCCATCTGTTTCAATTCAGACTCTCTCCCTTCTTGTAGCTTCTGCACTCCATTCATTCCAACATTTTACCCATTTTTCTCTCTGATCTAAATCTTCTTTGTTAATCTTTTCCCTACTTTTCTTTTTCTCCCAGTCTCCATCCATCAACTGTTTCACCTTAATTAACTGATTTATGATTAAAGTTCCACCCCGTGGAATAACCAAACTTATTTTACCAAATTAAAGCACATTCAACACAATCATCTCTACTTTTCCCCTTCATAGTTTTATGTATTGGAGAGTGATAGGGTTATTAAACATAACCCCTTTTATCCTAGAATGAAAACCACACAACACAAGTTTTAAACATTTCTATAGAAAAGGACAGAAGACACCCAAACGGAGAACTACACTCCCTTAAGGTTTAGGAACGTCTGCGCTGGGTCATTTCTGTCCTCTTGCTTTTATTTTCACACATCAGGAGAAAAGGGTCAGGGGGGTTGGGTCAGGAGGTTACAACATGAGGGTTGAAAAAGGGTCAGGAGGCTTCAGGAATTTACAACATGGGGGTGGAAAACAAACATGGGAGCAAGCTTTGTTGCAGCCTTATCTGGAGAACCATTTGTTCTCCCTGTCTAAGGTTAAATACAACAGAACCTTCCTGAAAGCAAACTCTTAAAACAAACCAAATACCTGTAACTTGATATAAATAAAATGATTACATTCACATTTCTCCAACATTTCCCCCCTTTAAATCATTTTATTGAAAGCTTAACTTAACCTACTTCAAGTATTCTTTTCTTGCATTCTGCATTTTCAATGAGACTGTCATTTTGTTAAGCATTTAACAAGGGAAAAGTTAAACTACAGGTTGTATTTCTTCAAGAGGGATTTGTGAAAGCATTTGATATTGAAACATTACATTTCCCATAGTTTTAGCAATCATAGACTTTAGGCATGGGATTACACAAGCAGTAAAAACACAAAGAATAATAAGAACAATAATAATGGGTGTCATTATTTTCAGTAAAAGGTGCCACCATGGTCCTGAAAAAAACCAGGAGAGAAAGTTCATACTTAGAGGAACAACATCCTGGGACATTGCTTGTTGCAGATTCTTCAAAGCAGACTGTTATGGGAGTTTTGGGTGGAATATTAAACAATAGTAACTGAGTTCCCATCTTTACTAAATGACGAGACGGTGGTATAACGTTCCAGCACTTTTATTGAGAAACAGAGCAGAGATTCACATAGATGGAAAGTATTCGCACCCCACGGTTCCGCTGCAGTCTCCGTCTGCCCTGTCTCTGCCTGCCTCGCTTTTCGGGCTTCCCCTAATACTGCACCGTGGCCTTCCCATGAGACAAAACAAAGACAGTCTATCATAATTAATCAGTATCCCTCAGCAGCTGCAGCATTTGGCCTTGCAATCAGCCAACAGTGGATCTCATACACAGACATCAGGTCTCCAGGCCTCCTCTGTCCGAGTGGTGTGAGGCCATAGTGACTTCAGAATAATAATTCTTATAACACAGACATAGCTTCAGTAATATGAGTTTAATTTGCGTCAGAAATGTACGTACAGCAGGAAATTCCAATCATTACACATACGCCACCTTGGCTAGCAGTTAACATGTCCAAAACCATTCTATTTTGCAGTACCATTAAACGCATTTCACTTAATTGTTTGTTTTGTCCTCTATTAATGTCCATCGTCATGTTTATCAGAGTCTTCATTCTATAGTCCAGTGTCTCAATCAACAGCATAGATTTACAGACTCCAAACCACGGGAAGGTGAAAGTCCTATTTTATTCGCTGTGCTCCAGTGCTTATGTTCAGAGGGAACGTTGGAACCCCACATGGGATCATGGGGCTGGAACACTGAGCTGGAGCTGAGTTCTCTTTTCATCCTATCAGAAGGATGATGGTCCTTCACAGCTTGAGCTGAGATGATGACAGTGTGGTCAGAAACAAACACAGGTGCACATGTACCTGACCAGCTGAGGGGCAGTGATGGGTAAATGCTGTCTCCTCCACACAGGAACCAGCCACCCTCTGTAGGAAAGTTGACTTGTGGTTTCCAAGTAGAACAGCTGGTGTACATTCTATTAGGGAGGATGCCGCAGACAGAGTCAGAGTAAAGGTCAGTGATGGTACTCTGGCATCCTGCTGCATGTCCTACTTTCACCGTATTGTTCCCTCTAGGTGAGTGAATACACACTGGATGTTTCATTAACAGCCTTCATCTTGGTGGGATAGCCTGTGACATTACTGTAAGAGAACAGTGACGACTTTACTCCTTTGCGCAGCTGTTCCATCAAAGTCACCCCAGTCGTGGCATTCATTAACTGAGCAGGCATAAACTGGAATGCATATGATGCAAAACAAATAGCCTGTGAGATGTTCATGGGAGTTATGTACAAGGTAGGCTGCTTGGTAGATTTAGGCATGACAGAACACACGAAGCAATCAGTCTTGTTATGCTGCTGGATTACAGTTCTTGCATACGTTTCCCATAAGTTGTCAACATGGTGGTTTGGGATATCACCTAGCCAAATCTTCATGGCAGTGGAGTGGATGAACCTCTTTTTCCTCTCACTCCTTGGATCTGGACTGAAACAAATAATGCACGCAACAGCCACAACGCAAAAGAAGAAACCCCTTCTGCATGGGAACTCCATTTTTGCTAGGTTAGCAGAGATGTTAATTTTACCCAGGACTCTAAAGAACAGGGATCAGTTGGTTTCTTCACCGACGTTGAGACGAGTGGCTCTAAAAAGCCAAACCCCTTTGAAGTCGGACTTCCCCACTGTTCCAACCTTTAGGCACTTAACACTCTCTGTAACTTACAGTGGCTGAGGTGAACCCAGGAAGGTCTTTCAGCGATCATTACAGCTGTTGGCATGGTCAGGAGCTCTTGGAATGGTCCTTCCCACCTTTGGCTCGCCCAGTCCTTCCTTCTGATGATTTTGATGAACACCCAGTCTCCTGGTCTCACTGCTTGTGGATCCTGTGGAGACAAAGGTTTTCCTGGCAGTAAATTTGCATCTTTTCTCTCATATAGTCTGCTAGAGTTTTTCCTTCCTCCTTAGTGTCTGTTTTGTGAACGGCGGTAATTTATATGGTCTGTCATATATTATTTCAAACTGAGTCAAACCACTGCTCGTTGGAGTTATTCTCATGTACAGTTTTACTAAGTCCAGACATTCTGGCCATGGCCTCTTTGTTTCTTCCATGCACTTTTTAAGTCTGGATTTAAAATGTCCCATTTGTCCTTTTCACAAGTTCTGCACTTTGTGGCACGGTGTTTCTTTAAGGTTATCTGTAACCTGCTTGCCAATTTGCTGAATCACCTGATTCAGAAAATGTGGACCATTTTCACTGTAAATTTTCTGTGGGATGCCAAACCTTTGCATATATCTTTTAGCTACTGTCAGTGCATCTGTGTGCTTTTCTGGAACTATTTTAACCCATTTTGGAATTGCATCAATCATTACCAGACAGTATTTGTAAGGGCCACTTTGTCAGTTCAATAAAATCCATATGCATCACTTCAAAAGGTTCCTTTAGTTCTGGAAACATTCACTGTTCTGATCTAAAATTAACCTGAGGGTAATTTGTAACACAAATCGTACATGCTTTACAAAAAAAATTTTTTTTGTATCAATTAAATCCTATGAAATAAATCCATATGTTGCTGTATTATAGTTATCCCTCCCTTTTTGAGACATGGCAATTGCCCATGGCTCAAAATAGCTGCTGCTTGGAATAAGCTTTTAGGGAGAACTGCTTTGTTACAAACTATAGAATCCTTCTGATTCATTGTTGCTAAATTTTTTTACCCACATTTGTTTTTCTACAGTTGGCGCTGTTTGTCTAATTAACAACACTTCTAGAACAATGATTTGCTCTGTTTTTTGCTCTAGGTAAATATCAGAAAGACCAAATTGTAATACATCTACTACATGGGGGTCTAGTGGTTAAAAGAAACCAGACCACTCCAGCTGAACTTCCTACAGCCATGGTAGTTGCTCAAACTGCTAGCAGACATGGGGGTAGCGCTACTGCTACAGGTTTGAGCTTATCACCATGGGCTGTAAACAACACAGAAGTCGTAAAACTAGAGCTAAGACAGTTGCTGAGATAAGTTTTACTTTTAGCTCTGTGAATTGCTGCTCTACTTCTGAGGTCCACTGGATTGTCTCTGACATGGCCATCAGCATGTCATGAATAAGATTTAAGAAAGCTAAGTTTTCTCTACATAATGTCAAATCCAAACTCCTCAATAATTACACAATTCTAAAAACGACATCATTTGTTTTTTAGGCTCACTTACTATAGCAATTCTTCACTTCCTGTATCTTTTTACCTTCTTCTTAGATAACATGGCCTGTAACAGACTTGTTTCTGCACCCACTGCATTTTATCTTTGATAACTTTGTTTCCCATTTTAGCCAAAATGATGTAGCAGCTGTTTTAAATGCAATTAGAAAGCCACCTATGTACATTAATACTTTATTTCCATGCTTTGAATTAAAGCTCTTTAAGCATGTTAAAATGGCCTGGATAAAAATTGTAGAACGGTCTACAAATCCCTGTAGCAGGCGTGTCTACATATATTATTTCTCTTTCTTGTAAGTAAAATCTGAGAATCTGGACATGGTGTAATTATTCCTGCATCCAATGAAATAAGATAAGATAAGATAAGAAAAGCTTTATTGATCTCACAGTGGAGAAATTCACTTGTCCCATCGGCTCAATAGTCAAAAGTCAGAAGAAGGTGTCAAAGTAGGTAAGTAGAATCAGTTAGATACAGTTATACAGCTATACACAATATACAATTCTGTACACTCCTATGTATAAATATGTTATTGCACATATCTTATTATACAGTTTATACAGGATTATTGCACAGGCTTAATGCACGGCTTAAAGCACCTTGTTTAAATAGCTTATTGCACATAAGTTATTACAGTTATTGTTGCAGCTATGGTGCATGGTTGCAGTCGCTACTCTAATAGTTACCCCTTATAAAGCAGCGAGTATGAGGTAGCAGCAGGAATGAGTGACCTTCATAACATAATAACATAACACAATAATAATAATAATAAACACAGCACATTATTGCACGTAGTTACTGCAAAACACTTGTTACAGTAATTGTAACAGTTATACAGTTATATGTATAGTCCAGAGATTAAATTTACATGAGTTGCATATTATTGTACATTAGTTATTGCATGTTACTTATAACGGTTATGGTCACAGTTACAATGCAGCGTTATATAATCTGGTAGCAGCAGGAATGAATGACCTACGGTAGCGCTCCTTTTTACAGACAGGGTGTTTTTGTCTGGCACTAAAGGAGCTGCTCAGCTCCTCTACAGTCTGGTGCAGGGGGTGGAAGGTGTTGTCCATGATGGATGTGAACTTGGACAACACCCTCCTCTCAGCTACTTCCTCCACAGAGTCCAGAGAGCAGCCCAGGACAGAAGCGGCCTTCCTCACCAGCTTGTTCAGCCTCTTTCTGTCCCGTTCTGTGCTGCCAGGAGCCCAGCAGACGACAGCGTAGAGGAGGGCTGAGGCCACCACAGAGTCATAGAAGGTTTTTAGCAGAGGCCTGCTCACTCCAAAGGACCTCAGCCTCCTCAAGAGGTGGAGGCGGCTCTGGCCCTTCTTATACAGAGCGTCGGTGTTGTGAGTCCAATCCAGTTTATTGTTGACGTGAACACCCAGGTATTTGAAACTCTCCACAGTTTCTATGTCCTGCCCCTGGATGTTCACGGGTGAGTGAGGTGGGGGTCTTCTCCTGAAGTCGATCACCATCTCCTTGGTCTTACTGGTGTTTAAGCACAGATGGTTCTTCTCACACCAGTCCACAAAGTCCATGATGACCGACCGGTACTCCAGCTCGTTCCCCTCAGACACACAGCCCACAATGGCCGAGTCATCAGAGAACTTCTGAAGGTGGCAGCTGTCCGTGTTGTAGGTGAAGTCCGAGGTGTAAAGGGTGAAAAGAAACGGAGACAGAACGGTGCCCTGGGGGGCCCCAGTGCTGCAGAGTGCCACCTCTGACTGACAGCCGTTCAGCCGCACGTACTGAGGGCGGTTAGTGAGGTAGTCTATGGTCCAGTCAGCCAGATGTTTGTCCACCCCAGCGTCCTCCAGCTTTTCTCTCAGCAGCACCGGTCTGATGGTGTTGAAAGCGCTGGAGAAGTCAAAGAACATGACTCTCACAGCGCTCCCGGTGGTCTCCAGGTGGGTGAGCGCCCGCTGCAGCAGGTAGATGATGGCGTCCTCTACTCCGATGTTGGGCCGGTAGGTAAACTGCAGCGGGTCCAGGGTGGGGCTGACCACGGTGCGCAGGTGAGCTAGGATGAGGCGCTCCATGGTCTTCATCAGGTGGGAGGTCAGGGAGACTGGTCTGAAGTGGGCCGGTTCCCTGGCGTGCAGCGTTTTGGGAACTGGCACCACAAAGGAGGTCTTCCACAGGGTGGGCACCACCCCCAGGCTCAGGCTCAGGTTGTAGATGTAGCTGAGGACCTCACAGAGCTCATCTGCACAGGCCCTCAGCAGCCTGGGGGGGATGCCGTCCGGACCGGGGGCTTTCCTTTGTTTCAGCCTCATCAGCTGACCTCTCACCAGCATTGGTGAGACTGTTAGGGGGGATGGAGGCAGGGCCGGAGGTGTGGATGGCTCTGGTGTTGGTGATGGTGACAGCAGGGGGGAGGGTAGGTCTCTGGATGGCTGGTCGTTGGAGTCGTGTGGAGAGTTTAGGGCAGGGAGGGGTCCGGTGTTAGGGGACTCGAAACAGTGTGAAGAACCTGTTAAGTTCATCTGCAGACTTGGTGTCACCGTCTGCAGCCCTGCTGGTCTTCTGCCCAAAGCCAGACATGTTCTTCAGGCCTCTCCACACATCTCTGACGTTGTTCTGCGCCAGCTGCTCCTCCATCTTCTTCCCATAATCCTTTTTTGCCTCCCTGATCCTCCACTGGAGCTCCCGCTGGACTCTAGGCTGCTCCTCTCTGTCCCCTGAGTGGAAAGCCCTCTTCTTCTGGTTCAGGAGGACTTTCAGCTCAGGGGTCACCCAGGGGTGGTTGTTGTCAAAGCACCGTAGTCGTCGTGTAGGCACAATGCTCTCCACACAGAAGTTCATGTAGTCGGTGATACATTCGGTCAGGCTGTTGATGTCATCACCATGAGAGCTCTGGAACATGTCATTATACCCTCCTGTTCTTCATATTTTAGCCCGTACTGTTTTATCTGGAGCATGTACTTTAATTTAGGAACTATTTTAACTGGTTCTACTGTTGTCAATAATCCTACATCAGTTGGCCCTGTAGACCACAAAGCATTTGGAACACCTTTTAAATAATTTTCATTGGATTCTGATAGCAAAGAATGTTGGATTATTTTGTCTCATGCCAAATCTTGGACACGGGGTTCTGCATCGAACAGAACTTTGTAAGGCTGCTTCCATAGTTCTGCACTAGGGCTATAAAGCCAGCCTGGTTTGTGTGGACACATCTGAAAATCAGACGGTCTTTCTGCAGCTTTTAAACGCGGGCCTGTGTCTCTCCACTGCTCTTTACTGGTCTTAAACAATGACAAAAAATGTTCCCATGGTAAGCCATACAATTTTTTCATCTGTGTAGAAAGCATAACAGTAACTGCTGCAAATGAACTCCCATCTGTGTACATATTTTGTATAGCGACAATTGTAGTTTCCTGTTTTTCAAACTTTTCATCTGGGGTTAAGCACACATTCATAGTGATTTGTAGATCAGCTAACGGAGTTTCATCCTCTGGATTTGATAATGTGCTTCTAGCATTTTGCATAAGTTTGCTTTTCTCTTTTATTTGGAGCAGAGATGGTAAGCATAGTGCACAAAACACAGGAGGATTTTATTGCAACGACATTACATGTTCCACACGGACAGCTTTCATTCCATCCTGCGTTGGGAAAACTGCAATACCTAATTTTTCCATTAGGTCCTGTCCTAGCAGGCAAGTTGGTGACATTACTACAAGAGCATACAACCTTTCTTCCTGTTTGAGGGTCCTTTATTTCTAATGCTTTTAACATCCATTCTTGGGATGTTTGACCATTTGCTGATTTTACAAAAATTGACATTTTAGATGCCTTTACCCCTAGATTATCTTTTATACATGTTTTATAGGCTCATGAATCGCATAGAAGAGTAACTGGCTGTCCATTAATTGTAAGCATGTATGTTTTTTCTTTTAATGCATTTAATAGCTCCCATGCTCCATACACATCTACTGTTTTTAATGCTCTGGGTACCCATTTGCTTTAGGCCCCTAGTCACATTTTATATGAAGAGCCGCCCCTGCGGCCTCTTCCTTGTCCCCGCAGATGAGGTACTTGTATCTGATTGGGACATTCCCTGGACCAAATGGTCG
Organism: Fundulus diaphanus; assembly: GCA_037039145.1. Taxonomy (NCBI): domain Eukaryota; kingdom Metazoa; phylum Chordata; class Actinopteri; order Cyprinodontiformes; family Fundulidae; genus Fundulus; species Fundulus diaphanus. The sequence goes on from CM073131.1 coordinate 52,280,719, forward strand.
GGTGACCCACAATTCCAGCACCCCCCATCTGTTTTTACTGATTTGGGCTGAAAGCCCCCTCGGTCGCTAGGACCGCCCTGCCTCCTCGGAAACCTCCTCGACGCTGTCAAGGCGGTCCGGTGGCTTGGAAAGAAAATATTTCTTCTGGGTCACATGAAGGATCTGCCCAGAAAATGTGTCCCCCCCCTCCAGACGCACCACCTCCCTTTTTAGCGTGTTTCTTGGCGTGATGCACATAGGCCTATTCCATAGCTGGTTACGTTAGATGTTATCAGTGTAACTAAGTGTTTTTTTTTTTAACCCACGCAGATATATGCGGCTGGGGACCTTCCATTAACAAATATAAATATTTTTATTGTTTTATGGATCCCAAATTTCCAATTATCCGCCCTCCTGCGAAAACTGCTCCCGCGGCGTCTGCTGCTGTTCCCCATTTACGCTTCATGTTCAAATATTCCGCCTTGTGGGGTTCTGCCTTTATAATTCGCCCTTATTTTTTCCCCAATGTTTTTTTTCCCCCCACTGACGACTGTAAGGCTTGTCCGAACTCATGTCCATTTAAACCATATGAGTTATAAATTCCCTCCATGTCTTGGATCCATAATTCTGGATCTTCCTGCGGAGAAATTACACCTTCTACAGTCTTTCTAGCTTCTTCTAACGACCATAGACAGAAAACTAGGATTGTTTGAGCTCCTATATTAGGATTTGCGACCTGCACCATAGGACACAATCCTTTGGACCGGTCTGTTGATAACGAATGATCTGATTTACTCAGTCCGTCCAGGTCTGCCTGCATACAGATCTAAAATATCCTTGGGGGGGGGTTTAAGAGATTATACGGTGGTGGTCTGTCTTCTTCAGTTGCTACCATAGTTTGCGTTACTTTAGTATTGTTCTTGCGAGTTCTTTTTTGTTTAGAGCCTAATTTTGTGGGAGATCAACAGGTGATGGGGGAAGGTTGTCAGCTGGACGCGGCGGCGCTGCAGTCGCTGCCGTTCCATCAGCCAACCCAACCCCTCCTGCTGCACGAGGCTCTCTCATCCTGCCTATTTTGTGCTTGAATTAACTTACAGCGCGCAACGTCAAGCTCTTATATAGCTATAAATATATTTATATACATACATACACACATACACATAGACATACACACACATTTTTTATTTCCCCTTATTTATTTTTTTCCTTAGCGCTTATTTTTAGCCGGCACACAACATTTTTCCATTGATTCACCTTCAACACACCATCTATTTTATACTTCTCCTTCCACTTCTCCAAGTATTTTTTAATATTAAGAAATATATATGATAATATTTATTGCAATAACATTTTAAATTTACTTGGATACACAAACTTTTCATCCCCTCTGGGATTTCCCTTTCTACTTTGTGCTGAACCCATCCTAATTGCTTCTGCGTTGTGTTTATCTACCTTCCAGGACCTTAATCCTTTTTTTTTATTTCTTTTAAGGTACTGTTCAGGACTTTAACCTGAGTTTTTTAGCTACCTTTAATTCTACGACCGACTGAAAACCGGTCGTATTGCTTCGAGGGACTCAAACCTCTCGATTTAACTTTTCGGGGATTTTTTTTAATCACCCGTTACAAGGGACTAAAGCCGCTTGCACAACTGTTCGGGGAACTTTTAATCACCCGAAACCCTGAACGACGGACTTTAACCGATCGCTTTAAAACTTACTTGCTGTGGTGTGTTTTTCTCCCGGTCGGATCCCGTCAATCCCTCGTTGGCGAAAGGAGTAAACCTACGACGCTGGCCCAGCGAGGAAGTTACCTCCTGGGACTTTAGACAGGTCCCTGACTCAGACCACCGGTGGGTTTCAGCGTGTCCGCTCCTCTCGTCAGCGAGCTGATATGTTGGGATCCGGGTCACGGCACCAGGCTGATAGGCTTATTAAAGATAACCCCTTTTATCCTAGAATGAAAACCACACAACACAAGTTTTAAACATTTCTATAGAAAAGGACAGAAGACACCCAAACGGAGAACTACACTCCCTTAAGGTTTAGGAATGTCTGCACTGGGTCATTTCTGTCCTCTTGCTTTTATTTTCACACATCAGGAGAAAAGGGTCAGGGGGGTTGGGTCAGGAGGTTACAACATGAGGGTTGAAAAAGGGTCAGGAGGCTTCAGGAATTTACAGCATGGGGGTGAAAAACAAACATGGGAGCAAGCTTTGTTGCGGCCTGATCTGGGAGAACTATTTGTTCTCCCTGTCTAAGGTTAAATACAACAGAACCTTCCTGAAAGCAAACTCTTAAAACAAACCAAATACCTGTAACTTGATATAAATAAAATGATTACATTCACATTTCTCCAACAGAGAGTCTGGAGGAGGGGGAGACACCCCCGAGGCCTTTGAGGTTCCGGAACCCATTTTTACCACAGGCGCACGTCTGCCCATCCTGGCTTTCTCCTTTATGAGGTGTAGAAATGCTAAACCCACCCGCAAAACCCTTTGTCTTGCTTGGTCCTATTGTTACCAATAGACCGGGTCCTGTTCTCCAGACAGGGTCAGGCCCTCGCGCTGATGTTCCCACTCCACCAACTCTGTGAAATTAAATAAGTATTAGGAGATGATGGTTAATGTACAATAAAATGGTTTAGAGTAGTGTCTCACTCAGAAATCATCACAGAATTTTCATTGATTCGGATCCAATCAACCAGGAGCTGCAGGCAGGTTCCAGGACTCCCCTTTTTTTCAATCTAGGTGGACTGAAGATAGGTCTTCAGGCTGGCCAAGCATCCTTATCCCTCACCACACAGTCCTCCTGGAACGTCGGATCCTGCCGACAACGCCAAATTGTTATGGATATTAATAATTATCAATTCAGTGAGCACACCACTCATGAAAACAAATGATGCATTGTTTGTCTTTAAGTTATTTTAATTCAAAGGCATGAGCGTTTGAATGTCTCTGTCCCCCAACGCAGTCAGGAAACAGAGCAACGAGAAAAAGAACACACTAAACTTTTATACATTCTAGATTAATAAAGAATGTGGGAGTAATCTTCAAAGGAGTGCAACCACTGTTACGATCCAGTTCCTATCTAACTCAACTCCCCTCTCTGTCCTTGGAAATGGAAACACAGTAGTAAATCTGTAAGCATGAGAGCTTCTTTCACACGAGAAAGTTATGCAGGTGCACCCAGAGAAGATATGATTAGAGTTACATACAACAATACAATTTTCACAACAGTGTGATCTGTGTCAAATTAAAATGTATGATCTGATGATAGTATTGGTTTTGTGTCCCTCTTTGTCCATGGCTGTTGTTGGCCTTGTATGATCATAGGATTGCTTTATATTGAATTTAACAGTGGAGTTAAAGTACAGGTGTGAAGAAGATGATGTAATGATGCAAGCAGTGCTCTTTTGAATTTGCTGCAGTTTATGGAGGGTTTTGAAATTGTAAAGTGGAAAGGTGAGTGGACTGTGGAGCAGTTTGGCAAAAGTGCGAAGGAAGAACTTGCTTGATGCTGCAAATATGAAAGTTAACCAGGTGATGTTATGGATGTGGAAAGTGAAGAAGATTATGGAGAGGGCTGTCCAGGATGGCGCCAAGGCTCTGAAGCTGGAAGGTGGGAGAGAGACAGGAATTGTCAATGGAACTACCAGATTTGGTTAAAGTGGACTTTGCACAATAAGCAAATGAGGTTACTAAGGTGGCATGATGCCCACGGCCCGGGAATTTATGGGCTGATTAGAAATTTTTTTTCAGTCAAATTGATTATTTTTGCTTTAACCCCTGCACTCGAGACACCAGGGACCATAGTGAAATGCCTGCCAGTGGCCAGAATGGGCGACATCAAATCCTACCTGAAACTGCTGGCTAAGGATAAGCGTAAATACAGTAAGATTGTTATTCACGCTGGCGGTAATGACACCCGGT